>WNKI01000005.1:311274-386683 GCA_015350385.1 Aculops lycopersici | reverse complement strand
GAGTCGAGTCGCGTGACGTGTAGTGGACTAGTCGACTAAGACGTAGTAGATCGACTGCAGTACGCTACGAGTACGCTAGACTGTATAGGAGTAGAGAGAGAGAGAGAGAGAGAGAGGAAGGGAGGCTCACGGTCAAGGCGCCAAATGGGAGAAAACTGGAGCTACTCCTACTCTGAGTCTCCCTCTTGCCAATCCCTACACTTTTTAAATGGGATCCAAAGATTCCTCAGTCTCTCAAACTGAGCTAAGATTTGCTCAACTCAACTTAGCTCACCCCAGCGACTTGACTCAAGGAAGAAGATGGAGAAGAGTGAGAGCAGTGCAGCGTCAATGGCAAGTTCAACTCATGATGATAATAAAACGTTACCTCTGCAAACTTCCACTCTGAATCATGCAACTCTGCCATGTTAAGCATGAGGACGACACGAAAACCATTAGTCGCTTTGAGTTGAGAGTGGGCAGCTGCTTTTCTCGCTCACTCGTTGGCAAACTTGTAGCTCGTTATATAACCAACCACTTGTGGATTTTCCCTCAAACATGACTGTTGAATGTCGAGAGTCAAAGGGAGGAGGAGAACCAAAATCGATGTGTGCACTCTCGACACACGGCGCGGTACTCGGTTGATTTGGATACAATCTATCCAGTTGGCTCCCTTACCTTTGCCCTCGTCCGTCTCTACCTTTCCGATTCAAATCCGCAGATTGGCAAATGAGCAGTTGAGAAAACATTGCAGTGTGTGTCAATTTAATCAGCGCCCGTGACCAATTATCTCGCCCAATGTGCCCCGCACAACGCTGTTGCCTCCTCGTCAAGCGTTGAGTTTCAATTGCCGTTGCTTAGCTTTCTGGGGTTCTAGTGGAGATAATAATAATAATAATAGTAATGATAATAATAATAATTGAAGCAAAAACCTGCAGCTTGATCAATACCATTACAACGCAGCTTACTTTTTAGTGTTGCTTGCTTATTGTCCTGGCGAAGAGTCGAAAATTCCTTGCTCATTGATTATAACTTGGTTTGGCTTTGGTTTTGCCTCCTCAAACTCAGCAAAGCAAATCAAGAACAAGCATAAGCCACCGATGAGCGAATGATCATCACGAGCAAGCGCTGCATTGAGCATCGACTAGAGTGACCAGTGGTTTGTAACTGTTCGAAGATGATGATGATCATAATCATTATCGAGCTCTGTAAATCCACCTGCCATCTTGTTGGCCAGTTGAGATGAGAGATGGATAAAAAGACTAGTCAAATCAACAGGCGGCGCTCCAAGACCATAAAATTTGCCCAACACTCTGACTCAAACTCTAACTTCGAATGGAAATTTCTAGCCACGAGATTAAACTTGTAGTTGCTATTGCGGCAACCACTTGAAAAAAGTGCTGACCAGAAGCGAGGGCCGGAAGTGGACGTCCTGTTACTAGGCGTGGCCATTGATTAAACTCATGAGCGCGCGCGCTAAAGTTGTCGCAGCGAGCCAGAGAGTTGATGCCGACATTAGCAGGTGAGCGAGCGAGCAAGCCAAATGGGCAATTGTGCAGCGACGACAAACAGCTCAACGCTTCGCTGGCTTGTGCGCCGCCGCTACCTTTTGATATCACCACTACCACCATTTTATTGCAGCTGACATTTGCACACGACCACCGACTGGCTAAGCGTATCCTCTGTCATAATGTCTGCCACCTCTAGTCACCTGTCCAGTGGCCACCGACAATCAGCCAAAAGTTAGATTAGAAAAAAGACTAGCCTTTGAACAATCGACCCACTGCTCCCATTATACTTTTAGGCCTCACGTCCGGAGCTAAGTGATAGTTGGCGCTGGTCGCCAAAATCTCTCGGCCTTATCGCCGACGACGTCGTCAGTGGCACTTCCTGTTTTTTGCTGTCGCATCTCCTCCTTCATAGTAATCATAATCATAAGTAGCATTGCTATCTAATCCAACGCATTAGAAGTCAACGGAGTTTGGAGCGTCCACTTGTTGATGCACATGAGCAAAATGTTCGCGCGCATTAGCATTTTTGGTCGTTGCTGTAGCTGTGGTTGTTGGTGTATTTGAAACATACGAGCCCAATGAATTGAATGCAAATTTTCTAGCCTAAATCTTTGGATTAACACAAGCAAGTAGCCGAATAAACTCCAACTCACTTAGTCTAACTCAGTTTAGCTCAGATCAACGAATGAACGTTTGGTCAGGTAGGCGCAAAACGCAAAACGACCCAAAGGCAACAGGCGAACGCCAACAACAACAACACCACCATCAAGCGACGAGATAATCGAGAGCAACTGGAGGGAACTTGAAAGGCCTCAATTAAGTCTATTCCTCTCTTTACCTGCCGCCCGATTGTTAATTGTTATGGACGGGAAGCTCGGCCGAGAGAGTTTGGCTCCAGGTTCCGTGCTCTCATGTTTTGCGTTGCATTTCCTCCCTCTCTCGCCCTCTCTCCCTTGTAACTCAATGTAAGCGCTAATGCTTCGTCGTCTAGTAAGCGAGGAAACGAAACTGTGATACGCAAAACAGAATAGAGCTAACCATCGATCTCGGCAAAGGGAGAGAAAATGGGGGAGAAACAATCCAGCTTGCAGCCACCAAGGTGACCTTCACTCTGCGACCAAAATTCTCGACGGAGCACCTTTAGTCATGTTTTGTGTTTCGATTCGAAGAGATAGAGATAGAGAGCAAGAGGTTATCATCGTTTTTACTTTTTATTAGTGAACCCTGTGTTGGCACCAAGGAATCGCCACAACAACTCACACTAACAAACTCACAGAAACAAAAACTCTGGCAGAAACCAACCTGCTTGTCAGCCAACTTGTCGCCCTTGCCATTCCAAGCGGCGCCTCAGTTTTTTGTGCATGCATGTTTGTGTCGCGCAATAGTGTGTGCATGTGCAGCAACAAGTGGTCGCCTATCTGGGCGGCAAAATCTCAATTTAATAATAAGCTGCAAGTTGCCAGTTTTAGCGTGGAGCTGTTGCGTGTCTAAACTGGCACCAGTCACTTATTATTCCGACTAGGAAGGAACTCGCCCCACTACAATGGAAAAAGTTTTGTATGGCGCGCGCGCTCGTTTGCCGGTGCTGATTCCGATGCAACAGGTTGTCGCTGGGTTAGTCGGCGAGCGAGCGCCGCTGAATGAATGTTGGCAAATTTGCCTACAATTTCCCCACCTACGACAGCAGTAGAAGCAACAAAAACAGTGAGAGAATGGCGAGTCTTCCCTCCCTTAGCTCAGCTCGTCTTACCTTCGCTGGTTCCATTGAGCAAACACGATAATTAGCTGCTCTCAGGTGAGCTGGCGTTAGGTTACCAAGAATGTGAGACTTGGGCGGCAGAAAGTCGCTCGCTTGTCGGCCAGATTGGCGGCATCAGATAAGAGAGGACGAGCAACAAGTCGTCGATGACGTCATCTTGGACATTTCTAAAGCGTCGGCATCGCATAAGTTGAGGGCCAGGTGAGTCAAGTAATAGATACGACGAGTTAGCAGATGGAGTTTATAGCCAACACTCAGAGGCGCAAGTAGGAAGGCCAACGGGAAGGCACCCAAGTGGCAGTCGGTGGGATCAGAGGGCAGTTAATGTGAACAATCAAGATGGTTGCTCCACTTTGGCGATTCATCATTTTGCTCAGTGGCCCTAGGTGTCGCTTTGCCATCAATTAGTCGCTCTAATTGTCGGCCCGCTCCAATGTTACTGATGTGATTTTCGCCCTTGTCGTTGCCGCCGCTACTATTACTCAACAACTGAACAGCTTTGAGCATCAGCAATAACTCAAGCGCCATCCATTTTCCACTCTGCTATCGTTCCCAGCACAACGCTTCTCAACCGGAAACCGCAAAGAGACGACGAGTGCAAGCGAGTTGTAGGTTGCCCGCGGCCACGCCCACCTGGCGCGAGCGCCCGAGGGTTTCCTGTTTCCCATCTTGCCGCGAACCACTCTGTTGCATTGCGAGTGGCCAGGTGTGTGGCTGGCAATTTAGCCGGCGAGTTTGGAAACCATCGCGGCGCGCAACATGAATTGCGCCCGCAAGTTACCAATGAGCGCCAGGCGAACAAAGGCGCCCATGAGAAGGAGATAAGGCAACACAATGCGCCATTCACTTCACCATATGAGCCAGAAGTCTTCTTTTTCCTTGGTCCGACTTTTTTGGTAGGTGAGTTTCGTTTGAGCAAATGGGAAAGCGAACAGGTGAAATGTTGGCTCTCACTTTAAATCTGTAGCTCAACTACAACTGCAACTAGAATTTTCCAAATGACGTCCACGGCGACGCTCGGAACAAAGTCGAGAGATTGGGGCGCATCGACTGCGGTGAAATAAACGAACTACAGGAGAGGTAAATTAGAAGGAGGAGGAGGAGGAAACAAGTACAACGTATTGCTAATTGTTGGCATTGGCAAGATAATCGCCGAGATGATTTATTTGATTTGTCAAAAATGCATTAGAGATCATCATTAGCACACACACACAGACAGATAATTTGAACTTGCTTGCGCGCCCTCGCCTTTACCTTTCCTTGCTCGTGAGGTTTCCTCGACTTCCAGAGCAACTAGACAATGCGGAGCACGATGCAAGATCTCGTCTGCGCAGCATTGAACTTCGTCGAACTCACACAAACTAGCCGGCCTTATTCTCAACCGCTATCCAACTAAAACTTGAACTCTCTACAAAATGCCCGTCCGCCTGCAAGTCAGTCAGCCGGTCGGTCGGTCGGCGGCGCACCTGATAATAAGCGTCGCCGCGGCAAACGACCAGTGTGCTCTCCTTTCCGATTCTCCAAAAAGTATAGAATCACCTATTGACATCCTTTAGGCGCGAGAGGCCAATTAGTTGCATCTGACTTGTGAGAGTCTTTCCTCGATGTTTTGGTCTAGCCGGCCAGTTGATAACTCAAGTGCGGCGGTGGCGACGACGGGGGTTGCAACTCGAACAGTAGTTTTAAATTTACAACTCGTGGCTGCTAATTTGTGACTCGATTGACGACAACAACAACAACAACCTGACGTAGACGCACCGAGAGCCAAAAGTTGCAATTCCAAAGCGAAACTTGCAATCATCTAGACGCTGGATTCTCAGCGCTCTTACACCACGAGTGGGCGCTCATCTCTCGTCGAAAGCCTCGCGAAGCTCGCAAACCTCGGGACCGGAAGTTGTTTGGCTAGACGGCCGTCGCGCACCTGGAACCGCCCAACTCAAATGAATCGCATGTGGTGCTCACCAGATGACGAGCAGGAGAGACGACGCCATGAATTCAACAATAGCAGCAACAACGACTACAATCTCGAGAGTTCAATTGGAGCTTCGAGTGAGACTAGTGATTCTCGGTGTCTAATAGAAAAAAAAATTGCCAGACTAAAACCATCGGTCTCGAGCCAACAGACGACCGCTAGACAGGAAGTAAATGTTGGCCGGCTGGAGCAAAGGCTGCGTGTCAAAGGGCGTCCCTCGTGTGAGTTGCTTTGCGGAGTCGCAACTCGCAACTCGAAAGAGCCGGCAGCAGGTGAGCTGAGGTAAATTAAAGTGAACAACGCAGGTAACTTTTACCGCTTACTAGTCGGCTCGCTACCCACCTGAGAGCTTTCAAACGAGCGGCGCTAATTCATCAACAACAACTGCTGCTATTCTCGCCGTGGAAGTCTCGCACCAGTCACGCCATTGGCCCATTGTGACCCCAGCGGCTGAGACCTCGGACATAGCTAGCCGAGTGACGTTCGGTTAACAACTGAGTCGCAAGCGGAAATCCCACCATTCCAATGGGAGCGTCGGTCTTTGGTGGTGGCCAACTATTTAGTTATCTTGTGTGTGCGTATGTATGTGTGTGTCGTCGTCTTCGTTGTTGTCGTTGTCGTTGTCGTTGTCGTTGTCGTAACTCACGAATAACCTGCATTCGCTAACAACAGAACGCAAAACGATAATTCGTCTCCTGATTCATTCTCAGATGGCTTCTAGCCTTTTACCTGTCGTCTGGCGGCCACCTGACTGCTGATTGTCAATTACAATTACACATTTTGTCCCTGTAACCTTCATGTTGTTGATGCTCATTGACGATAAAAGCAACGACGAGCTCGTAGATAGACAACTACATTTTGCGACGCGCTCAAGTGAACTCTCTCAGACTTTCGAGGGGAAGGGGGAGAGCAAGCGAGACCTTTCCCTTGAGCCGCTACCTCCCCCCCTCGTTTACCGGCAAATTCTGTCACCGACTTTGCCCGGTTTAATGGTGCTGATGATGATGGTGGGTCGACGAAAAAAAAACAAAGTTGCGAAAAGACAGACATCCATGCGAGCCGGCCAACAGGTGCGCCTAAAAATAGCAGCCACCTGTTATATGCACTCCGCTCCACGCCGGGCCTCTGCTGCTGCAGCCGCCGCTGATGCCACTAAGCGCGCGTGGGAGATTCTGTTCCCATAGGCAACGCGCGGTTAGCGTGAGTTTTGTACGTGGTGCCCATTGGATTTGATGTAGCTAATGCAACGGCAGACTAGCGGCTAGGACAACAAGTTACACCTACCACCTAGTAAATGTGATGTACAGAGGCGGAGTTCGGCTTCCACTGGTGGCCATGGTCGAGACTGCCGCTGGCAAAACTGAACACGTCAAATTTTGCCCATCGAATCAACACATAACACAGTAGCAGCAGCAACAACCACCACCATCAACCTACCGGCAACTGTGACAATATACAAGCCATGTAATGGCAACTCAAAGGCGTATTCTTAGTCACATAGGTCTTCTATTGCTGGCGACCAAACTCTTAGCCACCAGCCTCCTGCTGCTCACCTGTTTCCAATTTGGTTCCAATGGACCCTCCCCCTACTTTGTTTCGGCTGGTGCCTTGAACCTGGACCTCAATGAGCCGCCGCCCGAAGAGGAGGAGGAGGAGGAGAATCTGGTGGTTGTTACGCAACCGCCGCCACCAAAAGCCACAAGCATGAGCATTTTTGACAGAATGAAATCCAAAGCTGTGTCGGCCGCTTCTATGGTCAAGGGTAAGTTACCCGATTACTTCAACTTTGACAAATTTACCGCCTCGCTAAAGCGCAGCTACAGCATGAGCGAGCTCATGTACAGGAAGTCGCGCTTCTTTGAGACTTGCATGGAGGTTTTCAGGGCGCGCGTTAACTTTCGTTTGGGCAAAGTGACTCACTTGGAGAAGGTGAACGAGTTTTCAGATAGGTCGCCGAATGAGTTTAAGCGTATGTTTATGAGCGGACCGCCGATAGAGGCGAGACCCGAGGGTCAGTCGGTGGAGGAGTATTTGGAAAAGATGAAAAGAGACTATACATCGCGTCAGAATTTTGATGCCGAGCTTGAGTCGCAAGGCGACGCGGTTGATCGACCGGGCCACAAATCGGATGGCAGCGGCATGACAATAATAACGGAGTCTCAAGTTGAATCGGAGATTGACAAGATGCTCGCCGGTTCGGCTCTGGATCCCGCCGCTCGTGCCGCAATGCGCGAGGAGATGCTTGGTGAGCCGCTGGAAATGAGCAGCCAGTCCGAGGGCGTCTATCGAAAGTTGCCTTGGCCCGGCAAGAAAAGGAGCGCCGATTTTATCTCGAAGGAGGCCAACTTGCACGATCGATCCGCTTACAAGCCGCCCAATCCAAAGGAGACCATCGGCGACGTGATCGACTGGAGCGAGCACGGGTGCTTCCATCGAGTCTACAACCAGAGCAACTCGTGTGGTATGTGCTACGTCATGGCCACAACCACTGCGGCCGAGTTCTACAAGTGCAGCGAGAAGGAGAATGTCGTATTTAGGAGACAATTTAGCAAGGAGTTTGTGCTGGATTGTGCACAAAAGTACTCGCCCACCATTTTAGGTTGCATGGGCGGAAGCATTCTGGACACCATCAGATTCATCTCTCAAGCTGGCGTGTTTTCAATTAAGGCCTGGAGGCAGAGGAGAACCGAGGAATTGCGCAGGATGACAAGTGAGGGAATCAGTTTCATGAACGACGAAGCCAAGTGTCCTTTGAATCAATTCTATTTGCCCTTCGAAGAATGGGGCGATATTCGGGTGCAATTAAACCCAAAATTGGTGCATCCAAACGATTGGCTTACATCGCTTCAAGACGGACCATTGGTGGTGTCGGTGAGGATGCCAACTGAAGGTGTTAAAAATTACGCTGGCGGCACGCATTCGGGCGCCACCTGCGAAAATTCCAACTATTGGCACGCAATGGTCCTCGTCGGCTACGGTATCGACGAGCACGGGACGCCCTATTGGCGCTTCCGCAACTCCTACGGTCCCAACTGGGGCGACCAGGGCCACTTCAACCTGGCGGCCACCGTTTCCGGCGAGTGTCTTGTGGGCGGTGTGCGGGTATTCCGCGAACCTCTGGAAGACCCAGTGAAGTGAAATTGTCTCGTGGAGCCACCAACAGGTGGCCGCTGTGCACTGCTCAAATCTCAAGCTCCCTCCTTCGATTGGATGGGTGATGTTATTTTTGGAAAGAAATATATATATATGATCAACAAACTTACAGTAGTCACCAACCAAAATAAACGTCGACGTTGAAGACCATCGACATTATAATTAAAGAAGTCAATTAAGAGCTTCCGGCAGAATGCAACCAGAAAAGTTGTAATACTTACTTAGCCATCACAACCACCTGTAGCCGCCAGCTAGATGGCTGAAAAGTGAACAGGCGAGCGAGTCACTTGTCAGCGTTAGTTTGCATTACTTTTTCGGCTTTATCTTCGAAACTCTCTACAAGTTTCCTAACCAGCTAAGCTCGAGCAAGAAACCATCGAAATCAAACTATCGAAATTCCACGAAATTCGACGGCCAATGCCGCGGCAACGGCACGCTAAAGCCCCCTGAGCAATCCCGTCGGCCGGTTCACTTGTGCATTTGCCGGTCGAGTTTCCTCATCTGCGGCAAAAAACTCTCCTCTCCTCTCCACTCGAATCGAGTCGAGAAAAAAGCCGGCCGGCCAGTCGGCAAGTTGGCCAGGTGAGTCAGTAAATTTAGCACAACGTCAACCGACCAACAACCTGATGGTCAGGGGGTCGTCTGCCGATTCCTCGTCAATGGATGGTCAGGCCGACGGAGGCGAATAGAAAAGTTTGCTAGCTATCAAGTGAGTGAGCAGCGATTGTTGTTGTTCAACTCAGGTAAAGTGAATTCAAAGTCACCTTAAGTGGCGCTCACGCAAAAACACACACTCGCAAGCCCAAATCAATTATTTGGCGCCAGGGGCACTCAAGGGCCGCGACAGTGGCGCTGCAACTGGATGCGCTCGCATTGCGCCAATGACTCTGCCTCTTGGGTTTGCCCTTCCACTTTGAAGTCCTCGAGGCGCTCGCCTTACCTTAGTGGTTGTGTGTGTGTGTTTTTTGCGTAAGCTCGCTCGCTTGAGGATGATGAGCATCCGAGGCGCCGGGCGAGCGAGAAAAACACAACTCCTAGCGCACTAATTTGCGCAACGCGTGTCTGTACTCACACGAATCAATGCAGCGGCCGCATGGGAAAGTTTGCAGCTTGTTAACACCTGCAAACGGCACCGCTCACTATCTGGCCGACTAGTTTTCATTTGAACTAACGTCAACCTAGACGTGGACGTCAAAGTTAGTCTTAAAAAGGTGAACTTGGTAGCTGACCGACCGGATCTACTATTTACATTGTGTGCTTCCTAGAACGAAGGCCCTAAGTTTATGTGCAATCTATGTGAACCAATGAGCCCTGACAGGTGAGTCACCCGTACAACAATGACAATGATCCCACCTGTTGCCTTCCCACCAGTTGGCCAGTTAGCAGGGTACGCCACCGCCAATGTTTAGTTTTAGACTTAAGAATCCTCAGTATTCTTTCTCGCCCTCTTTTTCGCCTTGGAGTTTTGAGTTGAAGTCTGGGAAAAGTATACTCGGAGCTCAGGTAGAGTTAAAAGGTGCTTGCTGTTGGTGGTGATATTTGTAATCGTTGATGTTGCTCATTAGCCGACGAGACTTGTTCAGCGTTCCGATTGCTTTTCAGTCGGGCAGTTGGGCGACAAGTTGCGCCGACAAAAGTTTACGAGTCCAAGTCGCCACTTGTTGCCACCAAGTCGACGTTGGCCAGTGAGTGAGCCATGACTCACGAGTGTGTGTTGACGCCTCGGTGACCAAATGGAAAAAACAATTGCCGAGCGAGCGATTTTTCTCGCGCCAGCCGAGCGAGAGCGAGAGAATGGCCAAGTTTTAGTTGACGTCGTAAGCAAGTGAGCAACCACCGAGTGGACAAACCAGAGAGAACACAACCGAGTTGGTCAGCTAGCCAACCGACTGGAAGGCGGTCGGCTATTCATTGACTGCCTCCAGTGGCTACTGTTGCCAGCAACCTGGCAAAGAGCTCACACAGATTTAGCAAACTCAAATTTGCATGGCGTCGTCATCATCATCATCATTTATGTTGACTCACCTTGCTGGCCGCTTACCTCAGCCACCGACCATAAGCTGCGAGCCAAAACAGCCACCTGTGAAGTCGGGCTCCGAAGACAGGTTGCGCTCATGTAACTGCACACAATAGAACGGTGCCATTTGTGCGCCATAATATCGCGCGAATCTCGCCCCTCTGTTGCCGCCAACAATAACAACACCAACGACGACGACAAACAAGTGGCAGAGGAGCGGGCGGCCAGGCGAGAGGGTGTCGACAGAAGGGTTCGAGGCGAACAATTGCTCTCCTGTCGTGATCCGGCCATTGTAGCGTCTGCGCCGGAAGTGGCCACTCAGGCCTACTGGCCGCGAGCCGCCCGTCGCCCGGGCGCCCGACAAATCGCGGCGATCTAGATAAGTGAGCACACAGGTTGCTCCGTTTCACTTGTCGTTGTCGTTGTTGTTGTTCTAACCCGCAGCTTGTAAGTTTGGAGTCGCAATAGCAGCAGCAACAGCTGCCAGACTAAACTAAACTAAGGTCTCTGTTGCTTTCGTTTTGCCTGATCGCTCACCTGCTAACTTGCACCTCATGCTTTCGACTCACCTGCACCACAAGCTAAAGTTTCGAGTCTCTCGGAAATGGAGAGCAACAGAAATAAAGAGGGAGAGAGAGAGCAATAACCATTGAGTTGCTGATTGCCCTGTCCATTCATCGAGCAATCGACTGGGCCGCTGAATTATGTTGTCTCCTTGTGCTCAGACCAAATATCCAAACCTAAGGTGGCTATTGGGGCTAATGTGCCAACAGTAGTCGCTCTGTGGCGGAGGCGACGGCGGCTCTGCTCAATGAGCACTTGTTATTTTGTGTCAAATGATTTATTTTGGCCAATTTTTTAGCCAACCGAATCGACGAGTAGTTAGAGCTCGTCTGTCAACTTGGGCGACTGACAAACGAGAGCCATTTGTCAGCGGCTTGGCCTGGCTCCCTCCCTTTGTATAGCTCAATGTACATATATATATATATATATATATATATTCAATTTCTGTATTCAATTTCTCGAGTCAAACTTGAGATGGAAGTGAGCGCTCGCAATCAAGTTTTCCTCTGTGTGTCGCTCCAGTTTAGTCTCGATCTGCTGACTGCTCACCATTCCGCACCATTATTGCACTGGGAGAATAGAGAGTCGCCATCTCTAATGATGGCCTCGCCCAGAAACAATGCGCCGCCTGCGAGCGACTCGGACGACACGACCCGGACTGCCACCGTCGCCGCTGGACGGCGACCGGCGAGTCAGTTTAGTTGGCACAGCAAACGAGCAGCTTTAAGCGGTCAGCCAGGTATCACAGGTGGAACATCAACAAGTGGTCCTGCCAGTTTGAGCGGATGAATTGCATTTGTTTGTTACTTGTAAACTGGCCAACCAACCAACCAAGCCGACCAGCAAACAAGACCAACCAACTAACCAGCTAGCTAGCCAACCAGACAAACCAGCTGGAGGGCAACAAAGTCGAAATTGGAGCTGAGGGGAAAAACTGAACCGATTGCAAGGACATTAGGAAAAGAGCGAGCGAAAGAAAAGCTGCCCGCGAGGAGCCCATAAATCAGGCCTTTGTTTACGCCTTGACATTGCCTGGCGCCGGTTGTCGTCGCGGTGGTTGGTTGCTAGTCGTGTGCCCTACTGGCAGGCGGACAGGTAGGCAGGCGAAGCCAATAGGTTGTTGGTCTTGGAATAGTGAGTGGGAGAGGGAGGGGAACTGGACAAGAGTAACTAAAATTTGAATTGTTTGAGATGAAAGAGAGAAGCACAAAGTTTGTTTTATGAGCTCTACTTCCATTCCTCTCTCCGTCTAACAAACTCAACCAACATTCTCTCCCTTCCTCTCAATGGCTTCACGAAACCAACAACGACAAGTAGCCGCTTGGGTAAGCGGCGAGAGATGAGAAGACAGCACAATGGACTTACCTGTTGTTGTTGTTGTTTTAGTGTTTATCGTTATCCGTTCGATGTTATCGTTGTATGCATTTGTAAGAATCAAACGAAAGCCAGAGAGTTAAGTGATGGTTGTTGCGCAATGGCAGTTGTTGTAGTTATAGTTGGCCATTATGGATTGAATTATTATTCGATTATCGATCCGTCGCCAGGCGGCAATTGTGTATCCAGAATGCAGGTGAAGATAGGAGGATGGTTGATGTTAATTAGTGGGGTTGTTCAAATTTCATCTGTGAGTTTGGTTGAAGTGGGAAAAAATTGAAGCAACTTGAAAATGGACGACCAATCGTTAGCGATGATGTGAGAAGGTGAAGCTCGAGTTTTAGATTTAGTGCGGTAGAATTTCCAAACATTCTTGCTTTCTCACAATACTGCCAGATGCAACTTGCCAGTTGGTCAGGTAGATCGCTCGCTCGCTGCAAACTCTCAGCTTCCTTAAGCCCAGGCTAGCTTGCCAAATTTGAATTACTCGCTTATCGGCCGCTGAAATCTGGCGGCGCCGTAGCCCGCAGTCGCTGATTACCTCACTACCGCTCCTTGCCAGTTGAAGGTAAGGGCAATAGCAGCAACAACAACAACTGAGCATGTTGCTGCAAATGGACCGCATTGAACTGGAGCAGCCAGTTGGCGAGTTCCGGATCGGATACTCCGGCCTCAGAGAACAATGAAGCAATTTTTCCACACTCTTCATGGTCGTGGCAAATGCTGGCCGCCGCCAAGGGCCACAAAATTTGTTTCAGAGTTGAGCGATTTTGCCAAGTGGCGCTGAAGTGTGCGTCCGTCGGGCAAAGTGGCCAGTAGGCCAAAATTGAGAGAGGGAGAGAGAAAGAAAGATTCCACGATTTTGAGGTGGAAACAAATGGACAGAGAGAAACCAGAGCGACAAGTTGGACGCAACCACTTGCCACTATGCTGGCGAGAATCAAGCGGTTTACACCTGTGACCCTGACGGAGGGAACTTTGCGGCGACAAAACTCGGCAACTTCCAGAGTCTTGGGTGCCCGCCTTAAATTGAAGAGAAGAAGGAGCAGCTTGGCCACGAGCTGCTAGTTTACTTCATCACTTCAGCCACCAGCTCTCAAAATTAGCCCAATATTCTTCCGACCAAATGGACAACCTAAACGGAACGAGAGACGATGTTGATGATGAAGAGATAACATCTCTTCGAGTCGAGAGCAGTCGCTCGTGCGCTGGTGGCCCAGTGGTCAGTTTGTTGTGCTTGGAATTGTGTATTTCCATTTCACTAAGAGACCTACTAGAATGGGAAGCTAGACTAAAAATTCGAGGCGATAAAGAGCAACCCAGTACACACAGATTCAATTGTGAGATTTGCACCAGGTAACCGCCACCGCCGCCGCTGCCACCGCCTCTCGCAACATTCGCTTCTTGTGACTTCGAATTATGCCATCTTTGTTCCTAGTGAGTGGCGCAGTTTTGTTGCTTGTGGTACCGCGCAAAAGTCGTGACATAAAACAGGGGATTAATGATTCGCAGGCAAGAGGGTTGGCCGGCAAACTCAGGTACTAGTGACCTCGAGTTGCAGCGGCCACTTGTATTGGAAATGGCGCTTCCCGACTCACCTGTTATCTGTTACTCGAATCACTAAACTTGAACTGACCAACAGCCAAGAGGCAAAAGTGGAAAATTGCAACGCCACATGCGAGGTCTC
This sequence comes from Aculops lycopersici, assembly GCA_015350385.1. Classification (NCBI taxonomy): domain Eukaryota; kingdom Metazoa; phylum Arthropoda; class Arachnida; order Trombidiformes; family Eriophyidae; genus Aculops; species Aculops lycopersici. Next base: position 372,667 of record WNKI01000005.1, on the reverse strand, counting down.
TATTAACATCTCGGCTGCTCTCCCCCGCCCCCTAAATCTTACACAATAGATCTGCATGCTCAGTGAGAAACGACGATTGTGGGCGACAAATTGCGCAGCGCCTAATTGATATAACAGAATCTGATTGCTCATCCAGGTGCCAGCGACTTCCGGCCATCGCAGTTTTCGCTCACTCCCACCGACAAGCTGACCAACTGTATCACTTTATCTCCCATAAAGAAGAAAAGTTATTCGAGTTAGTTAGCTATTTAATTGCGCGCGCAAAGCGCAGTCCGTAAGCCCATTAATCACTCATCGAAGCTTGCAATTGTTGTTCTTTTGATTCGCTCGCTTGCCCTTTGTTTTGATGGGCCAGCGGAGATGAATCATCCTCGCGGAGTAAGCCGGTCACGTCGCCGGCAGTTATTGCCGGCGGCAAAAACTGGCGCATGCGCACCCTCTGTGAACTCGGTGTTTCCTACCGGCTTCCGCCCGGCGGCGCTTCGCTCGCTCTCTGCGCGATCCACCGCGAGCTCTGCCACTCAAACAAGTGGTTGTTTAAATTTGAACGCCGCAACCAGAGACGCTAATTTATGCCGATCGTTTATTGTTGTCCGCCGGTTTCATCCAACAAGAGCGAGCGCCTCAATTTACCTGCCACCAGGTAAATTCCTCGCCATGAATGAACTCGAACTTTTCTCGAACTGGATGCCGCAAAACAAGAGAAAGTTACTGGAGGCCTGCGATGTGGGTCCAAGTTGACTATGTCTCTAATCTCGCTGTTCAGTTTCGAACATTGATTGAAAACAACAAAGCAACTGACCATGCCGCTGCAGCTGCACTTGCAAACGGACCGCCCAAGAGGCCAACTCACGCCTTCGACTTCAAGTCGGCCACTTGAAATGGAACTCGCCACCACGGAACCGGCGGCAAGAGCAACGATCTCGTAGCGGCGTCGCCGGCGGCAACGCATTGCTCGCTTGGCGACGTCCATTCGCTCAAAGTGCTACTTCCACTGCCATTTGGATGTGTGCCGAAATGTGATGTGATGTGATGTGTTGTGTTACATTTGGTCGGCTAACTTTTCGTTGCAAAGTAGCAAGTCTCCACTATGATGGCGGCAACTACAACAGCAACAACCAAATGCCGGCTTCACATGCATGTTGTTGTTGTTGTTTGTGGATCATCATCATCATTAGCGGTTAATGATCCTTCGTGCAGCTCATTTACTATTGCATTGTGCGCCACTCTCTAGTCCTCTATCATCCTCTCACTTTCAAGTCATGCAAAAGTAGCCAAAAGTGAGTCTTGTCCGGTTGTCGTCGTAGTCGTCGTTGTTGTTTTGGGACACACAATTGGAAAAGCAATGGAACTTGACCAAAGAATTTGAACTGGACGACTAGAATAATCGCATTGCCCATTTGGCCACCCTGGTGTTAGCTGGCTGGTCGGCTAGCCAGCTGGTGGCTTAACAAATATGTTGACGACAACAGAGAAGAAAGCATATATTGACCAACCTAAAGTCGCGACAATACAAGACGCTTCTTGGCGCGTATCGAGCGATTGCTCAGCTGCTGAGCGTCGAGGCTCAAGCAACTTCCGGCCATAGCTGGCTTGTTGGCTGGTATTCAAGGGGAAGAAGTGGATCAGTTTGATCGTCGGACTTGTGAGGGGTAATCGCGTTGCAACGTATCACATAGCACTTCGCAAAATCAACAAAGCTACGAGCTAGGGAGACAAATGCCGAGCTAGGCCGGCACGCCAGTTTGTTCGTCCACAAGCCAGTCGTTTAATTTCATTAGTCCTCTTCGTCCCCCCTCTTCCTCCTCGCCTTCTTCTGCATCTTCTTTCGGCAAAAGAACACGGCAATTGCTGCTGTTGTGGTCGACAAGCAACGCAACGGACTCGATCAAACACAATGCACACACCACAAAGCTCATCTCATCGCTGCCTCGTCGTCCACCATTCGGCTATCTGGTTGGTTAAACGCGCCAATTGGCCGCTTAGTTATACAGCAAATTCGAATTGAGTAGAGGACACAAGGCGCCGGCAAAGTTTGCGGCATTCGAGGCTCAAGTTGAACCAAAACGCCGGCAAATGGAACAGAGGCGACTAATCGAGGGCCACGCCTAAGACGGTGGTGGCTTTCAGTTGGTTCAGCTTCGTTTGGCTCACTCCACTTCCTTGCCCCTCGAATTGATTGCCTCCACTTGGTAGAGGTCGCAACATTTTTGGACGGGCGCCTAAAGAGCAATGAGGTCTTTGTGCAGTTAATTTCCTCGTCCTGTGCATCAAATTCAGCACAAGCTTTGTGAGCTTTTGTTTCGTTGGCAGCGGCGTCGTCGTCGTCATCATCATTGTCGCTGCGCGCCGGAAGTCGCGAGAAACTCGAGTGTCTCGGTGGTGGAAATTGTTGCAGGAAAAAAGAGGAAAGAAGAGAAGCAGTTGCAGCGCCAAATCAAATTTGCCCAGCCGTCAGGTGAATCCTCCCTCTCGGCGACGACTGCGAAGGCAGCGGGCTGCTCGCATGACAGCCGTGTACCGGCCTGTCCCAGGCTCAGGTGAGTTAGCGCGCGCAACCACTTGTCTCCCTCTTTCTCTATGGCTTCTCGCTTGAAAGCGAGAAGAAGAAAACTGAGCAAAATTTCGAGGCAAACTGGTTAGGCCTGCAGCTCGACCCTTGGAGGTAAAATTTAAATTTCAATGGGTGAAGAGTTGGGCTAAAGTCTCTATTTCTATCCCAGGATTCAAGCTCTCAAAGACTTTGCCTTGGTTCCAACGTCGTCATCATCACTGAACCTGATGCTTTCTCTCTCCTTCTCGAGCATGAGTTTGGCCAACAAAGTCGCCACACATGCAGGTCGGCCCGACAGAGAGCCTACCGGGCAGCAGGCGAACAAGTGTCCATAATTTCGTGCGGCAACTAATAATTTAGTTGTAAATACAAAGGGAACATTCGGAAGGTTGGTCTTCTGGCAAGCGAGTTGCGTTGCTGCTGCTGCTGCTGTTGTTGTTGTCCGAGGCAACGGCGACCACTACCAAAGAGCGACAACTAAAACTGTGGCACCAGCTACACGCCGGCCAGGTTAACACTCAGTGCACAACGCAACGCAACGTTCAAATTTCAAATTTCACCGCTCGGCCACAATGGAGCTCGAGGCGGCCAGCGAGCAAACAGGTGAGCTAGTCTCTGGCTGGAAATATTATCAACTTGCCTTCGTCGACCACGTTACCGCTGGCGAGCTGGACAACCGGCCGACCAACTGACTGACTGACTGACTGACAGGTAAATGTACACACACATACATACACACACTGAGCGGAGAATACTACCACTACCACCGCCTCTATTACTACTAGTGCGGCAACAACTACACACTGAATACTACTGCATTGCGGGCGCCAATATTGTGCTGCCGGTCGTTCGGTCGGCCGCTTGGTCTCGGCGCAACTCGACTCCGCAGACCGACCGGACGGCCAATCCACTAGAACACAATAATTACTAACAGCGACGTTTGGCCGCGAAAAACACAATGGCCCTTCGGTTGCGCTCGTCGTATGCGTTAACATTCAGCTTCTCGCTTCTTCTCATGCAAATTTGGCTCTCTCGCCGCCGACACCGCCGGCTTACGACGCAACCGACTTGCCAATTGGTCGGTGCACCGCAAGCTAAGCTAAACTTTGGTATTGGTGTTCTGGCGTTCGTAGTAGCAGAAATTGTTGAGTTTAGTTTGGTCGCCTAAGCTCGGCTGTTGCAAGCCGAGCAAACAATGAGAAAAGTGCAGGCAAAGAGTCGGCCGGTGGTGCGGTTTGAGTTTGAGTTGGTTGGTGTTGGAATTGGAGTCAATTTGATATTCAAATCGCCTGATTGGTGGCGGTGGCGCCGACGGGCGCCCTTTCATTTGCTCTCACTTTTGTTACGTAGTCAAGCATAGAAAACCAAACTATGTAAACCATGTGTTATATGTAGCTAACGCTTGAGAAGCAGGTTGCTAGCGGCACAATGGCACTGCCCACTTGCCAGCGCACAGGAGCCAAACAGCCAGTTAGCTAGCAACAACCTTGAGCTGGCCCACAACCGGAAGTCGCGACTAGCTCCTCTGTGATCGCCTATCGCTCTTTGCCTTTCCATTTTATTCGAGCTCAAGTTTCTCCTCAGACGCCAGAGTTCCGATTCCAATGTCAGCCAAAAAGGCGGCCGCATGTCGCAACTCGTAGCCCGCTTCCTTTGCGCTCCAACTCCACCAACCGAGCGACCGGCCAAACGACAGAAGATCGCATAATATCATATCGCTTGCAGTTTGTGACGGCTGATGGTTTCGTTGGCTCCATTGTCGCCGATTGCCTTTGGGGCTCTTGCAGTTGAAAGTTTGGAATCGAGTTGCGGCGTCTTAACTCGATTGCAGTGGGCGCTTATGCGATTAGATACGATTACGCTCGCCGGCCAACCACCACCACGAGCGCTGCAACCAACAGCACCAAACCAGTACCGCAACCAAGAGATTAGATGACACGACAACCAAGCGACTGCCAAAATATTGATCCACTTTTCGCCGGCCGGCCGATCGGCCAACCGGCGCGACGTTATCGGTTTTCCTCGGTTCGGTTTGGTTCGGTTCGGTCGTCATTTCGTCGGCTGCTTGCGCGGTTATTCGAGTGGCTAGAAAACCAATACTATGGAAGCTCGTATATAACGTTGAGGGTCTGTTTTTAAAATAGCTTCCGTCGATCGAATGCCGCCATCACCGCCGCCGCTTCCACCAACAAGAGAAAGGCTTTTCGCATGGCTGTCGTCTGTTTGGGTGGGAGCATCCGGTGGCAGGAGGAAGTAGCGAAGGGGCAAGCGAATGGCGAGGGAAACTCGCAAGTGGCAGCAGCTGCTGCAACGTTTGCTCTGCTTTCAGAGGGAGCTCGGAGCAAGCAAATGGCCAATATGACACACGAAGCACAACGCACTTCTTTCTCCGGCTTCCAGTGTTTAGTTTCTCACTCTCTCCCTCTCTTTAGTTCGGCAGCCAGTAATAGCGAGCGCCACTCACAAAGAGCGGCGCCACGCGATCCCATTGACTAGATGTCCCCGTTGGCCATCATTGTGCGAATGTGAGCGCGCTCTTTTCCATCAACAAAGTTTTCCTTCTTTTTCTCAGAAAAGGGGGCAACCTTCAACAAGGCAATTGATAGTAACGATGGAAAACGAGAGCAGCAAGCGAGATAGCGACTCTTTGATACATTTTCCAACCTAAAGCTTGCCACTCGCTCTCTCGCTTGACGGACGAACAAACGGACGAATGGACAAGCTAACTTGCCGCGCGAAGCTCAAAGGGTTCGACTCGGCGGCCAACCAGACCGACTAGATATCGTCGCTATCTCGAGTATCGTTGCCAGTGTGTGTATGTGAAGCTTTTGTTGGCTGACAGACGCTCGCTTGCCTCTTTTCGGCTCCGCTAAGAACCGGCGGCAGTAGCGAAATACAGAGAAGCGCCAGGAGACATACAAACAAAAAGCCCGCTCGGCGACCTTCGCGTAACTTCCGGCGCAGCTCCATCCTGTTTGTATCGCTAGACTTTGCAAACTTGCTCGCTTTTCCGGTCGTACGTTTCCAGTGTCACGGTGCCAGCGAGGAAGATGAGAGTTCAATCACAATTTCAAATACTGATATAAGTAGTTGGAATTTAAATCTAGAATGCTGTTTTAGTTTAGGCGTGAGATACATTGAAACGATTAGAGGAGTGGTGGACAAAAAGCACGCGCAAATTCACGCACACCGTCCGCCTGACTCACACACAGCAAAATGAAACACAACACACTGTGTACGAGTGTATGACGCGCGCTGTTGCTTTGCAAGAGCTGTGTGCGAAGAGTCACAACAGTGTATGATCATCTCTCGTACACTCTCTTTCGCACAAAAACAAACACTACCAAGCGCGATAATTTCACCCTATGTGTGGGGTGTGTTACACAGCAAAGTTTGTCCTCCTGTATAATGGGACAGCAACCTGTGTGAACCACATTTGCAAACCTTGATAACCGGCGATAAGCGTCGAGCTCGAGCTGACGACAGGTTAATTAGATAGGTGGTGGTCGTGGCGACAACAAGTCCGAGTTGCTCGCAGGGGCGAGTCTCTTCATCTTTTGCTTCGGCCTGCTGCTCTCCATCTGGCGACCGCGTGATGGATTTGACGGGCACACGCGAGTCGACATCCCGCCGGCAAAGCCTGGTTGCCGCCTCCTTGTCATCATGGTCGTGGAGGTGGGTGCCGTTGTCGGCGTCTTTGGCAAACGCGAGTCTCTCTTTCTCGTGCAAAAACAGTGCTCGTTTGATTTCTCTCTCCCTCTTTGACTCTAGAACTAATGAGGCTGATCCCAAGTTGCGGGCAAAACGTGCTGCCGGCGAGCCGGTTATCTAGCTAGCTAACTGGCGACAGGCCAGTCTCTTCCTTCTGTTCCCCCTTCCGGTGCGTCTCGGTGGTGGCGCCACTAGGAAGGCGCATTGATTCGATTAGATTAAAGACTCGTGCCTCGGGCCCGAGGCACGAGTCTTCTTTTGGTACAAGAACCGAACCAAGTCAAACCGAACGAAATCAAACTCGACCAAACTGAAGCGAGGAATGGGAAAGCCAACACAGCAAATCAAGTTTAGCAAGCCAGTCATTCAGTTGGCTGGTTAAAGGCGATAGACGACCCAGCCAACCAATAGGCTAACCGGTTGGTTGGCTGGGCACGCGCGCCTAATTGAGCCCATGAGCCGCAGGTATCTGGAGCAGTCCCTGTGAGTGTGCGTTCTCCCAAACTAAATCCAAAGCCCCAACTAAATCTCAAAATCGCACACCGCTGATCGAGTTTTTGTGGGTCTCTCTCATTCTCTCTCCTTCTATCGCTGTGGCAAGCTAGCTTGGCGGCAATTCAATCGACGCGCGAACACAGGCGGAAACGTTGCGTCGCCTAGTTTTTCAATGCAGCCTCTTATTCTCTCCTCTCACTTGGCAAGCTAGATGGCTAAACATCGATGCCAAACCTCGTGCTTGTGTCGTTTGCAGAGGCAGTAAAGAGGAGCGTAGATACTGGAAATTAGAAGCAGTCTACGTTACTGGCTCCATCATATATAAAGAGAAGTGATTGGCTTACATAGTCAGTTGTGCCTCTACGCGGTGCGCTCGCCACGCGGAACTGATCCGTTGCGGTGGGAAATTAAAATTTTCCCAGTCGCAATGATGGACGGCGAGTTTAGCTTCGAAGAGAAAGAGGAAGAGAGCAATGTGAAACTGCCACTTGAATGAGGCGGACAAACCAATGGGCGAGCTGATTCCAAGGCCAAAGGTTAATCTTGGCGCACGGGGAGCGTCGCCAAGTTTAGCCTTCGTGACCGAGTTGTCGTCTTCGTCGTCGTGGTTGTGGTCTTCGCGAGTCGAGACTACAGTTGCCATTGAGTTGAGACTGCGGCAGCTAGACGCGGCGCACAAATTACGTGCCACTGGCGTGAAGTGTGAAACCCAAGTCGCCGGTTACGCAATAAGTCGCCGGCCGACTTTTATCTCTTGTCCCGCAGGCTGCGGCTTTCTCTCTTACTCTTGCTCTGGCCTAGAGAGGGGGAAATATATGCTAGAATTTGCGACTGGCGAGCAGCCCAATCAGTCGTCGGCTTCACGACGCCAAGCTGACTTCTCTCTGTCTTTCTCTTTTCACGGCTCATTGCGGCGCTCACGTCGCTAGGTCGCCGTTGTGTGCAGTTGTGTTTCTTGGTCGGCTGCGTCGATTTGTTGCATTCCCGTTGAGTTGCGTTATATTGAGAAAAAGAAGGGAAAGGGGGCCCGCAATTGAGGTGACTCGCCTTCAGGAGAGGGTACTGCACTAAAATTTCCTTGACTCAAAACTTGAGGAAAACATGGCAAATCCCTGAGCGAAGTGGAGCATTCGGAATATACAAGACAACTTGCTGCTTCCGGTTGATGAGTCAGCGGCTGACTTCATGGCGAAAGTTTAAAGTTTTATTCTGCTCTCAACAAACACGACAATTACGACGAAGACGACGACGGCCAACTCGTGGCGCATTTTTAAAACGGAACCAACTAAACTGACAGTAACTGAGGCCAGTTTCCTCCTTCTACAACAACTAAAATAGCAACCACTACAGCTACTACTTGTTAGCTCGCTGCTTCGACTGCTCGTTTGGCTCGACCGCTGCTCTTGTTGTTACTCGCGCACCGCACAACACGAAACGAAGTTATACTCGACAGCATTGGCAACAACTAAAACTACAACAACCGGCCAACAATCACAGTGCACGAGTCGATCCGATTGGTAACCGTTCGGAGGAGGGCAGGGTAACCATCGAGTGTGCCATTGGGCTGGGTAATCAAAATAAATGACTCTGATTTCCGAATGGCCACTCGCCTGGAACTGGACCGGCGCTGCTCATTTCACATCCGACGGCCGCTCGTTTGGTCGCGGGCGCTAAGGCAAAGTGGCTCAGTGGCCAGGGGAAGCAATGGAAGTTGGCCGACCGACTTGAGCGCAGAGGCGAGCGGTGAAGGGAAAGTTTGTTGGTTGGGCAACCTACACACGAGCCGCTGGCAAATGAGATTCTCAAGTGCAAGTGTTCCGCACAAAGGCCTCTTATAAAATAGTAATCTCCTCGGGCGTCTTCTTTGGTCTCAGCGGCCGAACCGATTCGAATCGTTCCGATCCTATCCGATTCGACCCAATCCGATCGAGTTGTTGGCTAAAAGTTGGATTTAGCGAGCAACAAACCAACTCGTTGCTAGCCCGCCAACGTAACTCTCGCTTCCGGCCCCTTGAGCCGAACTTGGACTGCACTCTGGTCGAAGATCATCAAACGGCGATCTGAGCCAATTGTCAGCGAGGGCCACTTGCGACACTTGCCACCGATAAACTCTCTCGTTTGGGTTTCGGAAAGTTTAAACCAACGGAGAGGAGTGAGAGCAAAAGGGCACACAAATCTATCGACAATCGATAACAATGGTCACTCTCAATGGTCTTCGAGTTTTCCTTTCTCTCTCTCCTCTTGTGCAGTATTCGGATTTGTGCTGATTTTCTAGCCAGCCAACAAACTCCTCGAGTTTCCAAACTAAAGTCCAATGCCAACTCTCTCTAGTCCCAGTCCAAACCGCCAGCTAATCAAACTGAAGCGGCCAGTTGAGCCCCGGAAGAGTGAGCGCCTCCTCGTTGTCTTCAATTACTCGACGACTATTGTGGCCAAAACCGAAGCGGGTCTTTCCAAATCCAAACCTGAGCCGCCACTTCCGGTCGAACCAGTGGAAATCGGGGGTAATTTGTGCTCGCTTGCTTTCGTCGCACAAACGACGACCACCGCGGCGAGAAATTGCCGCTCCCCTCGAATCGCCCCAAGGTCCCGCGAGGCCGATGAGTTGCTCATTTTCTCGCCTCCCTCCGCCCGGAACTTTCAACTTCGAACGCCTCGACTTGAGGCAAGCACGAGAGCTGAGTACAAGGCCAACTAACGTGCCACCACCAAATAAGTGGCCCGAGAAACGTGGCAAACGAGCACCAGGCGCTTGTTCATTTGCATGTCACCCGATTGGCGCCGCATTCGATCGGGTAGAGTCAACAGCAACGGCGCCTCGATTGCCCTTGAGCGAAAAATAGCAACCTGACACGAGGCGAGAAACCAAACACGACCTTAGCCGTTCAGGTGCTCGCTGCTCCCTCCAAAGCGCAAGCCACTTCCGGCCCGCGAAGACAAATGGCCGGCCACGTTAATTGCAGCCTCTCAAGCTGGCAAATGGGTGAACACTGCCTCTGCCTCTGCCACTGCGTGAAACGAAACGACTAAATTTGCATGCGTTGCTTGTGGCTCCGATTCCCCGGAAGTCAAGTGGTTGGTGGGCTGGTTAAATGGAAACGAGGCGACTATGGGTTTAGTTGGCTTGCATCAAGCCTAAACTCTTCCCTCTCAACTCCACTCCTCCCCTGAACGCAACTCAACTCAACTCAACTCAACTTAACTCCAGTTTCAGTCGAGTGGCTGGGCTGACAAAACTGGCGACGGTGGTGTAGAGGACAACGCATAGGCCGCTGCCATGGACCAGCCGAGCCAATCCGGAGCTGGTCTCAAGTGGCCAACCCTTTTGCACTCTTATCTCGTCGCCGTGGGTGGCTCTGGGCCAGGCAATGCGTTACTGGCGCTGCCACTGGAGCTCCTCCTCTTTCTTCTCGTCGGCCATCGAGTCTTTACGCGGCAAAGCCTACGAAACGCGAGGCTAATCGAGTTGGTTGGGCGTCGCTCGCTAGAGCTCCAGTTCCGGCTCACACCAACCAGCCGACCAAAACTAAATCCCGCGACACACAACCGCCGGCAGCGCGCGCTCACTTCCGGCCGCCAAGGCCACTCATTATCGTCGCGGGCGCGTCTCGTCGAGTCGTTAAGTTGGCTCGAGTCGTTGTTATCGTCGGCTGCTTTGCTCGTCTCCAAGTTGTCGTGCGCGACTCGCAGCCCGCGAGACGTTAAGTCGGCAAAAACTGATATGAGTTTCAGTTTCTCTTTTCCTTGTTCCCTCGTTCCAACACACGGACTATACTCGTTCCCTCCAACACAAGCAGGAGTGTGCCCGCTAGAGTCAGTCAAAAGGCGAGATGGAGCGAGCCACTTGGAGTGGCGATGGCGACGGTGATGAGGGCAAAATTGCGCCGGCACCCAGTCGGTTGAATGAATATGCATTCGGCCTCCGTCATCTTGATCCAGCTTGCGAGTTGGCCAACTCTCGCCGCACGCCGAGAGCTGGTGGCTACACGTTGACAGCGGCGCAGGCAAGTTACGCAACAACCAAACCACCGACTGACGCCGCATCTCAATGGCGCATTAAACTCTGGCGCCACGCTCATTGCCATTTGCACGCGCAGCGCGACCAGTTGGCCTTGTGCTAGCTAGCAACTTGGTCTGTCTATCTGTGTCCCTCTCTCGCATCCAGCTAGCCAACGACGCCGACCACAACCACCACGACCACGACAACAGCAACCACCGACTGCCGGCCATTTTGATGCGCCGACACGCGCGAGCCTCTCGCCGCTCGCTTGCCAGCCAACGAAACGCGCGCTCTCCGCTGTAATGTAATAGTTTATCCCTAGACTGTTGCTTCCCCTTCCCGCTTGGTCTGCTCCAGTATTCCAAATGGCAAAGTTGAACGGGCAACTCTGGCAAACGCTATGTGCTGCCGACAGGAGGAGAAATGACGAGTCGCTTTGGAGGCGAGTCGAGCGAAAGAAATGGATGTCTTTCCTCTCGCTCACATTCACGAGTTTCTTGTCGTCGAGCGATATACGAAATTCGAATGGAATACTATGACTAACTTTCTGTCTCTCGCTCTTTCAACGTCCGACTGGCCAACTCCGAGGCTATAAAGTAGCAGCAGCAGCAGCAGCAAACTGGCCCGTCGGCTTATCGCGTTGGACAATCTGTTGTTTCCGCGCCACTTCCAGCCGCGAACAGGACGACGCTCTGTTTTCGACCGGCTGCTATGTTGTCGTTGTTGTTGTTGCCGTTTGATGATCAGTTTGCTGCTGCTTCTGCTGGTCCGTTGACTTGTTTGGTGCTCCGACTTGCTGCAACGTAGTAGTCGAAGCAGTAGCAGTAGTGAGTGTGCAAATTAACATGACTACTCGTGTGTATAACTAAAGCGCGCCGAGCTTTGTGAGCAGTAGCACTGGCAACAGGGATGCGGCCATCAATTGGCGCTACTAATGGAACTCATCGCTGCTTATTTTTCCCCCGCTCCCCTTCAGTTGCTCCATCACTTTTCGTTGCTGATGCCCAAGAGCATGAGCAAACGAACAAGTCGCCGGTAGTTTCAGTCACTTGTCCCAGCAACTCGTTCACTTCCGCCAAACCGTCGACCGCCGCCGCCGAAATGCCATCAAAACTCGACGAGAGCAAGTGAGCGAGTCGACCGCAAAGTAACGGCAAAAGCAGCCAGCCAACAGGGGGACAACACCAACTGGCCGGCTAGACTAGTTGACATCTCAAAGGCGGCGGCGGCGGCCACTGGCACTCGAGTTTGCGGATGGCAGCAGCGATTGTTGTAACTTGCGCCAATCTCGTCGCGAACGTTTTGTCTGGCCGCTAGACAGGCAGACAGCTAGACAGTCACCAGCCAAGTGAACGTCGTGGTCCTTTTGCTCTTGCTCATCTCCTCTGAGCGGAAGCGAGAGAATAGCACGACAGCCGAAAAACGTTTTCGGTTTGCTCATCGTCGCAACGATCAGCCGAAACGCGCCGAGAGTGTAGCAAACGCGGGAGCGGGGCATTCGTCTGCTCGCCGGCCACCTTAGCCGGCAAGTTTGCTCTCGTTTTGCTCGCGGGCCCCGACAGCAACTCCGACGACATCCACTGCCAACAACAATGGCACGCAAACGAACGGCGCGCATATTGTGCTCTCTTTCTCCCTCGTATCGCTTCTGCCATTGCTATTGCTACTCGCTCATGCCCCTTGCTTGACTTTTGTAAGCCGAAAACTAGTGGCCAAGCATAAAGGAGAGGCAAGAGAGGAGAAAGGAGGAAGCTCGGCGGCCAATGCGGAGGAGGGAGTCCCAAGTTGTCGCCCTTGCGCCCCCTCAATGTAAACAAACGTTGCCAGCGTTCGATGGCCGCCTTCGCTGCCGCCGCTAGTGCCGCTCCAATTAGATTGAGATCGCGCCGCGCCAAGCTCATAGCCGCTAGGTGAGCCACTCTCCCAACTGCCTTTCCAAATCTAGCTTAGCGCCGACTTCCGGTGCGCCGCTGGGCCAAAGTTGCAACCAAGTCTCTGGTGGCGAGCAAAGCGGCCTGCAGAGTCTCTAGTGGTTCTTCTTCTCTTTCGAGTGGACGAAACTTTGGCCTGGATTGAGCGAGCCGCCGGCTAGCCAATTGGGTTTTCGTGGCACGCACTTCGGAGCAAGCAAAAGAAAGCGCGCCACTGGAGAGACAGAGTAAAGGGACACCGACAACGTAGACCTCCCTCGCCGGCTAGTGGTGGCCGCTTTCTAACTACAACATTAATGGACTCATAGAGAAAGCGAGAGAGAAAATCCAACTCGGAGCTAGATTCTCTCTCGCCGGCCGGCCGGCAACTTTGAACGGTTGGCTTGCGCTGCCATTGTTATTGTTGTTGCTGTTGTTGTCGTCGTCATTGAGTCGCCCAGCGACAAGCGGAGCCGGCAAAAGTGCAGAGCATAGTAGCAGTAGTGCCGTCAACAGTAACAACGCGGAACCGGCCGGCCAAATTGCACGCCAAGGGCAACGAAAGCTGCGGCTCGTTGTCTCAGCGTGAAGCGAGCGTTATTGTGCTCCAAGTCTAGTGATACACACAAACGACGAGCGAGTGGCGCTATGCGCTCGCTCGCCTCTTGGCCACTCACGCTAACGTTAAAGCCGACGCCAATGCTGAAGCTGGTGGAGCGCAAAACTTATGATGCCATTGAGTTTCGATGTTGTTGTCGCTAGCTTGCCTTTGCTTCAGCTCCTGCTTCCCACTGCCACCAACTTCGACTCGCACCAAGTAGATTTGCGTCAATCCCTTTGCCTGTCGCTCGTTCGGCGTTAGAGTTGCAGTCGAAGTTCCTCTCGCCTCTCAAATTGAGGCTAAATTTCGCCTCGTTCGGCTGCCACTTCCCATTACCATTGCAAACTAGCAATGCCAGCAACGACGGACCAAACAGCAAACGTCGTCTTCTTCGGCTCCATCGTCGTGGTCGTGGTGTGTTCACACTGTATTTAGTTGACCAAACGTCGGCAATCACCTTGATGCCGTCCGATTTCGCCAACTTCCGCTCCCTCTCTCTCTCTCTCTCTAGCTAGCAACCAATTGAGGTAAGTCGCTTTGCGGCAGTCGGCGGTGAGCATAGCAAGACCAAAGCAGAACCGAGTCTAAGCAAACTGGCGAACGCAAACTGAATGGAGGCGAGGCAGATATAGCGAGCAATATAAACTAGAATGTCCCTCTGGCCCGCCAACTCGGTGCGCGCCATTGACTTGCTCGCCGGTGCAAGCGGAACCAGCAAACCCAGTGTCCAATTCTCCTCTGGCTCTCTATATGCACTGAGCGAATCGATGGCCCATAATGGCCACAGTAGCTTGCTGGACTGATCAATGTTAGCTAGCTAGCCAAACGGTTGGCTGCTTGCCAGTTGCACAATCGCCTGAGGCGACGGCAACGAGCAAACTGCAGCACCAAACTTACCCAATTCACGTGCGCCACTCGAGTGGTTGATAGGAAGCCGCAAGTAGTGAGCATCTAACTTCCGGCCGACAGCCGGGCAAAACCTCGAAACAATGCCAATGATGGCCAACAAACGAGGCCCGCTCTTATGCAGCATAACCCGTCCGGTTGTGTTGAGCTCGCAAACTAGTAGCAATTTTTGGTGGACCAACAGGAGGCAGATAGGCAGACAAATAACCGACCAGTTTGATCATTACCATTTACAAGCGAGTGGTCAGTTGGAATTTTGAGGCGACATTTGCGCAAAGGGCCTGCGTTGCTCTGCGATTTGCGCTATAAGTTTATGGGACTCGGCTGGTTGGTTGGCCGTGCATTGGTGGCAAATGGTGCGGCGCGCTTTGCGATGCTGACCGCCGACGAATGCAAAGGGCGTGGCGGAAGTCAGTCTGTCGGGGCTCTTATAATTGTCGCTATGGATGTATACATCTGCTCCCGTGTGCCACACGCAACGTAACACATAGAGGCAATCAGCTGGTCACCAACTCTTAAACTATGTGACTCACATGCCGGCCGGCCTCTCGTGCGTGCCATTGCCCCCTCGGCCCATTAGTCGTGTTGAGAGCCTGTTTGTTTGCATCAATGAAAGCGCGCAAGCAGAAGAAAAGCCTCACACCTGGGCGCACAAATATTTGCACCCGCTTCGCTAACCTCGGCCGCTTCTCTCTAGTCAGTCTGGGATCGCCAAGCGAAGGAAAAATATTATTTTTTAGCAAGACTTTGGCTTGCTAAAAGAATTGAATTGAATTGAACTAAAGTCACAACCTAGCATTCAAATTGCCGCTGCTGTCCTTTTGGCCAAACTTTTCGTTTATTTCGCCATCGAGCTTGCAGCGCCTTCGAGTTTGAGCCAGGAGCTTAGAAAACCAAGCTGAATCGAGTTGAATTGGATGGAATCGAGCGAAAACTCTACGCCGCCACGGATCAAGCTAGAGGGCGAGCAAATGCATTAGCACAAAGAACGGATTTTGCAGCCAGCAAGCAAGAGGCAGGTGAAGTGAGGAGAAACGAATTGACGAATTTGCTTGGCTTACGAGTGGATGTTGATGTTGTTGTTGTTGTTGCTGCTGTCCAAAAACCAACTCGAAATTCTAGAGGTAGGTATAAAATTTCTTGCCAGTTGATCTTTCGCCTTCTTTTTTCAGCCAGGTAAACGGTGAGCAAAGGAATGATTGTCGCTTGATGCTCGCGACTCTGACTTGCGGAGAATTTTACAAAAATAAAAAATAATATAAAAATAAAATCTTTTCCCCCCAAGAAAAGAGCTGAAGCAGTTTGAAGATTTCGCTCTCCCTCGCTCTCTTCTGGTGGGTCAATTAGCGGCGACCACAAGCTAACAAGTGGGATTTTAGAGAGGGGGCTAAGATCGACACTGCAACAGCCCCGCGGGCGAGACACAAGCCAAAGCCAAGGAGTTTGTTAGTCGGCGCTATCTAAGTGGCAAAGTAACGTGATGTAACGCAACTGAAGCTGACAACTTTTTTCCTCGACTTGCCAAAGGGAGTTATCTCAATGGGACTCCCAATTGTAGCGACGATTTGGAGTTCATTTCGCATGTAAACTCTCTGATTTTAGGGGAGCGTCACTCTTTCGCTGCTACCTCAGCGACTGCCACCACTACATGCGAACTCAAACGTCAATAAGTCGATTGCTTGTCCATCAATCTGTCTTCTTTATAATAGTACTAGCGATAGAGCTGCCAGCAATATAACCACCAACTAACCTTCAAATGGCCGAATGTATATATACATTTGTGTGCTAGTGTTGGTGTGCATTGTGAAGAGGGTCTACCTGTGCATCGGTCAAGAATAAGTCAGCTTATTGGGAACCACTTTTCGTTTGAGAGTCGATAGCTAAAGAGTTTCTCATTGCCCGAAGGAGACGATGATCTCGCCGGTTCACCTGTCGGCCATTGTTTTCCAGGGCTCGAAGTGGGCGCCCGCCGGAAGTCGCTTTGGTCATATGAGTAGTCGGAAGCCAATTCGGGTAACAAGCTTACAAAGAGAAGATAATTTTTTCTCCTCCACTGGGCGCGTCTTGGCGTATGGAGATGACACTCAAAGAAGTCAAGTAAGTCGATTACTCGTCTGAAAATCTACCGCCCGTCGGTCTCCAAACCTAAGCAACGGCCACCACTTCAAAGGTAAACCAATCGTTGCTGGTAACTTGGAGAGAAACGAAATGTTAGCTGGCCGGCTCCAAAGTTCCAAGTTGACGATATTAACTCGGCCACTTTGAGTCTCAGTGTCTCAGTGTTTCACGGTAGTCGGCGTCCGTTGGCCTAATGCGGCGGCTGAGGCAACGCCAATAGCCGCATTAGTAGCGCCAGTTCACCTGAGCCACCGAGTTCAGTTCCGTCCCAACGACTGGCCGACTGCTGGATGCTCTTTTTAATCCGCCACGATTGTCGCACCTTTGGCCTTAGCATGAAGTCAAGTGAGCGCATTGGTTTGTTGCAACTCGCAACTTTCAAGCTGCCGGCCACTAAGACAAAACTCCCGGCCGACTGATGCCGATTGATAGCCAGAAGAATTCCAGTGGTGCCACGACCGCAACCACAAGCAGCCACAACAACGGCGAGCCGCCGGCCGGCCAGTTGGCGAGAAACAACAGATCAGCTGCGAGGTTTCGATCAGACGGCCGGCAGACTCGCTATTGGCCACGCTCTAGTCGCATGGAGGCGAGTTCCTCCGGCCGCATCATGTGGCCAGACATCAGCGCATCGCATTATGCCCCCGAGTGACTGACTGGTCCGTTTAAAGTCCACGACTACGACGGCGGCGGATACGACGACGACGACGTCAGCCAGTCGGCTCGTCAGTCAGTCGTCCAATGGCTTGGCTTCCGTCGTTTGCAAGCGACGAGACTTGCGAGAGAAGTGGATGGTTGCGATGCGATGCGATAGACTCGATGGAAGAACAGAGTTTCTCTTGGGCCAGCGATGGTGCAGTGTATTAGTGGCGGCGGCGAGCATAAGAGAACGCTGATTGTGTTCGCAAGTTTAAAGGGCAAACTGGCGAGTCGCGGCCATAATAATAGCACACAAACTCTCTGCGGCTATGCTATGCTGTTTCATTTCATTCCGTTCCGTTCCATCTTGCGCCGTGTCCACCCTTGGCAAGTGCACATGCCGCCTGCATCCCATTGAACTAGTTGGCCAGCTCAAGTCCCCAGTCTCCAGTCTCGGCGGCAGAAGCAGCAACAGCAATGTGGTCTGTCTCGCCGACACTGAAGCGCAGAGTTTGCTAGTTGCATCCAATGGGCAAGCGTGTGAGAGGTTGCCAAGCGGGACCCCAAGAGACGGCATTAGGTGGTGGATAGAACAGAGAGTAGACAGTAGACTTCGAACTGACCAATGGACCGGCTGGCCGGCAACCGGCTATTTGGTTCTTTTTTCACTTCGCTCGCTTGTTCACAAACTAACACAATCTTACCTGAGCTAGCAAGCTGCCCTCAGCTCCCATCCAGCCGTCTAGACACTTTGGTTTTGTGTGTTGGTCCATTGTGTTGCCCGCTTGGCCTTTCAGTTAGCTTTCCAATCGGTGGCCTTACGCTGGAGGAGAGTGGCCAGCTGCGCCGCACTTCCGAACCGCAGCGTCAGTCCACGCCGCAGCCGCAGCCGCATCAAACAGATAAGACGGTGACGACGACGACGACGACGAATCAGCAGAAGAAACCCGAAATTGTTTTGACCCAGGCAATTCATTTTTATCACAGACTACTGGTCGCGGCGCCGAAGCTGACGACGACGCCAACATCAACAACAGCAACGAACAGACACTGAGAGGCAGACGAAACAGACGACAGACACTTGCAATTTGCGGCAACAGGTGAGCTCTTATCTGGCAACTGGCGCGCCAAGTAGTTACTGTGCGCCGCTTGCATGCGACCCATTGCACGCCGCCACCGACCGGCTAGCTTCCCCTGCGAACGACGAGCGACTCGATTCCCAACCACAACGAGAGTGCGAGACACAATAAGAGCATGAGTCAGAAGGCCAAATGCTTGGCTTGCCGACTGGCCAGTCGACTCGGGGAGCGAGAGAGAAAATTGAACGCCAAGCTAGAGGCTCAAAGGGATCCAGGCTGACACTCAGGTGGCCTGAGTATAAGTGCGACGCGGCAAGTTAGCTGGCTAGATGGATAGTTGGCTGGCTGGCTGATTTGCGCGAGCAGCCAGCAAACTCGACGAGCCGACTCAACGCGACTTTTGCAAAACCGGCAAATTCGGCCGGCTAACGCGACTTCTATTGCTAATGCTGCGGCTAGCTCGGCGCCCCGAGATAGTAACGCAATCAGTAGGTACGCGGCGCATTGGTTGTCGCTGCTGTTGTTGTTGTGGCAGTAACAGTGAGAGTAAAGCGACAAACTCCGCCACAAATTCTGTCTATCTGTCGGTTAGTTTGCTCATTTGATGTGGCTGTCCCCTTGAATCTGTTTGTACTTCTCTATCTATCTGTCTGCCTGTCTGTCTGCCTGTCCGTCCAACCAAAGTGAGGCAAAACTGTAAGCGAGCAAATGAGCATCAGACTTGAGCGGCAATCGCAAGCCGATAAGCTCGTTGTTATCATTGTTGTTTTCTTCGCCGTCGTCTAGGTCTTCGTTGCTCTCACTCTAGGAGCCAGTGGAAAATGCGCGAAGCTCGACGAAAGAAGAAAAGAAACTCTCTTCTCTCGTCTGTATCACTAATATAAGACAGAGAGAAGGAAATCTTTGTCCTGCTTGCGCCCCTAGTCAGGAGTCGAAAGCCAAACGGCCAGCTTCGAGGCAAACGGCCAAACTTGGCACCAGCCTGTGGAAAGCCTGTTTGGCTCGCCCTTTGGGTCTCCTTTCTTCTCGCGACCTCAAAAACGCATCGCTTCTAGTGTCGCGGGCGCATAAATTAGAGGCTCGCTCCGAGGGGGTGTGGCAAATGAGGTTGTGGGCGGCCATTGGAAGTGAAGCTTCAGATGCTATGCTGTGTGTCTTTCCCCTCTTCACCGACTCACCACACGAGAGAGAATCTTGCGCAGGATCTTGCAGCGAGCGAGAGAGTCGTTGGCTCACCGGTTAGCTAGCTTGGCAACTCGGCCTCAAGTGTGTGATTGAGAGGAACGCGAAAAGGGCAAGTCACTGCGTGTCTCTCGTTCGAGTCGCACGGGTTGTCTCGTGTAAAGCAAACTCTCTCCTCTTAAGTATAGAGACCCAACGAGGAGAAAGAGAGTCCACCGTTCGAGTGAAGCCGGTGGCATAGCCACCAGCAACAACCACCATCACCAACAGCACCACCGCTACCACGAGAATGAGAAGGAGTTTGCCAATCCAATTTCCATCAATCTTGGGCGCCCAAGTGATCGGTCGTCTGCGCGCGAAAGAATGAGCAATTCCATTCGAGGCGTCGTCATTTTCGCCGGTTCCTCGGTCTCAGCGCAACGGCGCCGGCCGCCTCGGTGGCACACTAAATCTGAGGCAACACTCTCACTGGGCAAACTGCACGATACCAACGGCGGCAACACTGCAACTTTCCCTCGCCGGCAGCTGGCTCTGGGCATTGGCGTTGCCTCCCGTCGCAAGCGAATGAGAATGGAAACTCAAGCAGCAACACAAATGGTGGCCCAAACCAAACTCCACTGCCAAGCGAGTTTCCAAGTTTGATAGCCGGCTCATGTCATTGAGTTTGCCAGCTTTCGCGCACTGTCAAAGCGGCACACAGTATCAAACTTACTTGAGCCCACTGGCTGACTGACTGCTCACTGGGAGTGGACTTGAGCTCGCGATCGGAATGGAAAATTGCGTTTTGCAAGCGTCGTCGTCGTCGCTGCTGTTGCTTCTCTTTGACGTTGTAACGACTCTGAGTCTCGACGACGTACGAGCTCTCGCTTCGGGATTCGCAACAGCAACAACATTGCAACTTGTCCCGCAAGTTTAGTCAGCCAGCAAGCAAAGTAGCAAGCCGCTCGCTCGCAGCCAGCCAGCCAGAAAGTCGGCCCAAGAGTCTGGGCCAATCTTGGTCTTGTTGTTAGCTGCTCTCTGCTCACCACTCGCCAGCAAACTCGCGAGTCGTCGCTGAGCTAGAGTGCGCGTTATTATTATGGGTGTTATTATCAGTATAATTATTATCATTATTCTGTATTCGCGCTCGACGGCCGCCGTGCTGGCAAGCTAGCAGCCCCAAGCTCGCGTTCGGCCCGCTCAAACTTAAAGTCGCGTTCAAGGGCAGACACACAGACATACAGGGAGAGCGAGAGACAGCGCTACCTCTGCACGCAGCTGGCTCACTGGCTGGTAAGCTTGCTGGTCCTCGTCGCATTGCCGGTGGAGCTCTAGACACTAGTTCTTTTCATGCGTGGGCATACCCACGGCAGCTAGCTATCAGCTAAAATCGGTTCACTGTCGAGAGAGCTAGCTGGCGGTACCTGCGTCATTTGGACACGCCCTCTCCAGGCTAGGACTGGGCGTTGGGAGCCGGATATGAGGTCGCGCATGGGAAGCCGGTGAGAGAGGAAGCGCGAGAGATGGGCAGCCACTCAGGGAGAAGGATGATCGATACCGAGAAGACGCTAGGTGCCTGCTAGCTCGCCAATTGCTGGCTGTCAGTCAACTACTCCGATGGCGTCTAATTGGCGTATCAGTCGCGTGAGTTTTGTGTCACTATGTGTGTTGGCTAGCTGCTCATTTGCAAGCGAGTTGCGTCAACTAACGCAAGCCAGCGCAACACATTGCATTGCATTGCAGCTAAAAGGAGCGAAGAGAGGAGAGGAGAAGAAAAGAAAAACTTTTATTTTCATTCCATCATGGCGCCGGGCAACTTTTTAAATAGCGTTAAGTGAGCATTCGACGTTAATTGTCGATTGTTATACTGCGTCGCAATTTCGTCCCCGTTCTCGTTGTCCATGTTGCTCTCCCTCCGTCTCTCTCTTACGCCTTACGTCTAATTCTAAAGGAACGGCGCCGGCAATGGCAGCGCGACCAATCGACCTACGATTGGCAATACTTTTCAACGGCCAATTTGGCGCAACAGCAGGAGTCTTGAAGTTCCATTTAGCGCGCCAGTCGGCTTCAAATGGAACGGGCGCCTGTCAAGTCAGCTATTGTCTCCATTTCGTAGTGGCGCCACCAAAGCCGCTGCATTTAAGACCATTGAGACTGGGGCACTAAAAAACACACATCGATTTGCGATTGCTGTTGGGTGGCGCCCAATTGGCAAGCTAGTCGCTCTCTCTCTCTCTCTCTCTCTCTCTAAGCTCCTCGACTAGAAGCCACTCTTTTGCCATACAGTTGTAGCTTGCCGTTGGAGCCAATGGAGCGGTTCAATCGTCAGTCGGCGTCAGTTGGCCAAATGAATTGGACATAATGAACAACTAAATACACACAACACGAACAACACAAATGGGAATCCATTGGAAACGTCGTCGACATTCGATTATGGCAACTACTCTGCCGACTGTTGTTGCCACGACCGGAGACCAACACAATCGATTAACTATTCTCATCTATTGCCATGGGCGCCGTCGTGGCCACTGAAAAGACTAGCGCTTTTGGCAAGCTTGTGCAATTGTGTGAGCGCGTATGTGTGTGCAGTTGGCGTTATCGCATTGCCCATTGCCTTTGCCGCTTGTCGCTCTCTTGGTGGACTTGCAGCACCAAAAAGCAGTAGGCAACAAGCAAACTAAAGCAGAAGCAGAAGCGGCAGCAGAAACCAACTCCAATGGCCCCGAGGAAACGAGGCGCGCATTTGGTTTTGGGGACACACCGACAACATTGAAGTTTGGCCACCAGGAAAGGGAAGGAAATTTGCTCGCATAATGCAAATGACAGGCGCCAATCGTATGCGCTAGTCGCTTTGTCGCAGTCGCAGTCGTGGTTGTTGTAATTCCCTTCGTCCCTGCCTCTGATTCCTATCGCGCGTTGCTCATAGTGAGGCACACACACAAATATACAGGAATACAGAGCGACGCGCGTCGCCAGCTGCACGCCTTTTGTCCAACTGACTCGCTGATAGTCCGTCTGTCTTTCTGTCTCTTTCTCTCTTGTTGTTGGTCTAATTTTGCTTCAATATTTGGAGGTCTTTGAGGCAAGCTGCAAGCTTCAGCCTCAACTCTTGAGGGAGGATAAAGTGAGTAGGTTGAAGGGTAGGCCAGGCGCGAGAGTAACGCAAAACAAACAAACAAATGAGCAACAGTGAAAGTGAAAGTGGGAGCCGCGAATCCTACTGGCGAATGATGGGCGCAAAATGTTAATTATTATGATTATGATCATTTGCCTTGGGGAGCGAGATCATTGTTGCCGCTCGCTTTAGCCCCAAAACTCGGGGCCTGAAGCTGGTAATCGAAGCGTCCGCCGGAAGTGGATTGAGCCTCGACGGGTTCAGTGCCAAAGAGAGGAGCAGCTGAATTGAAGTTGTTGCTGTTCCAAAAGAGAGTCTTTCTCGAGGGTCTCTCTTTTGTGCTCGCAAGCTCGAGCTGCAAGTGCGAACAACAATTAGATTGCAACCGCGATACTCCATTGCTGCCATTACTCTTCTCGATCGTTTGCTCCTATTTATCGACTAGCGAGAAGATTAGTTGCAGCTAGAAAGAGAGAGAGAGAGAGTTGAATTTGGCCAATAAAATGCCAACTCAACGCCTCTCGACTCAGCGCAATGTAGGCGCTGCGCATAAAGAGCAGCTAGCTACGGCAAGCGCGACCTCCAACCAACTAACCGGAAGCCAACAGCTCTGGACCATTCAACGACCGCCGACTGCCACCGAGGAGATGAAATTTTCAAGGAGTGAGCAATTGGAGACAAAATAAACAGAGACAAGGCGAGGCAGGGCGGCGCACAGTCGCCGATAACAGCTCTCGTGCGACTGGCAAGCTCGCGAGACAAATATATCGGCGGCGCGAAAGTTTCTCGTATTCGGCCAGTTGGCTGAGCGCCGCGTTCAGGTTTGTTGCTGGCCGGCCAGCCAGCGCTCAATGTTTACTTTGAGAGACGTAAAGTTTCTCGAGGCGCTTGAGGAGAAGATAGAGGAGGAGAGAGAGAGAGAGGAGCTAGCGTAAGAGAACAAAGTTTACATCTCAAGTTTCTCTCGCGTAGCAAGCTGCAAAATCCTCGGCGTCTTCTCTCTTATGCAGGCACTGTGCGCCTTTTCTCCCATCGACTCGCCTCCCAGTTTTCGGTGGTCTTTCTCTCCTCCTCTCACTCTCACTTGAGGTGCTGGCCTCAGCGAGTTGCGGGCGTGAAGTAGTGTTATTATTCCACTACTAGCTCCACGGCTAGAGTTAGTCGTGCGCGGCAAGCTCACGGTTGCGGCGTTTACGGCTTCGACATCGTCGTTGTCGTCGTCGTCGTCGCTTGCGATGGAGCCACGAGATTTACGTGGGCCAGAGGGAACAGTTAGATTTACGACTACAAGATAGTTGCATTAGCCGCTTTGCTCTTGCTCTTCTCTTGTCGTTTTGGTCGTCGTCGTCGTGCTCGCGCAATCTAGTAGTAGTAGTAGAAACCTCGGCATCGTAGGCAACGGCATAGTGGAACCAGCAAAAGCAAAAGCGAGCGCCTGAAGCCATCGAGAGCGACGACAACAGAGCAAAACATACGATAGTGTCTCGAAGGAAGGAGGACTAGGAGCGAAACTCAAACGCCAAGCTAGCTAGCTAGCCAGCCAATATCAAGCTCGCTAACAATAAGCCAGTTAACGCCGAGGCGACTGTTAGCGATGCAGGTTGAAAAACTTGCCGCCTGTTGTGTGTTTCCCTCTCGTTCCTCCCACGACTTCGGCTTCAATTCCAACTCAACTCAACTCAACCCCAGCTCCAACTCCAAGCTCAACTTAAACTTTGAAGCTCGCATCAATGCCACGCAGCCGAACAACTTTGCTTGGCTTCCAATACAAGATGCATGCTACTAAGTCGACATAGAGAAACACGTTCGCTTGTTTAAATTTACTCGCACTAAATGTAGAAGGAGCAGCTCGAGAGTCGCTCACTTTCTCTTGTTCTTTCGCCGGTCCACTTGTCTATCTGTACGAGCGTTTGAGAGCAATCAACCAAGCAACCACTTAGGCGCCGGCTAACCTGCTGTTCGCCTGCAAGTTGAAGTAATTTATTTCTTCCCCCGCTCGGGATATTGGCGTGAATTTTATTGTGCCAAATTGGGGTTGTCCGCAGATGAACTGCAGGTGGATCGCGGGAAGAGGGGGAAAATTTATGTGCGTGAAACTGTGGATACAAGCAAGAATGCATAAAGCGAGCGCATGTCGCGCACGCGCCACTCAGGCAACTAAACTAGCGCTCGCTTGTAATGCGCAACGCTCAATGCCAATGATGAACTCGACATCCGCTGCTCATTTCATTCAATCGACTAAAAAGCGAGCGAAAAGGAGGACGCTAAAACTTATTAAATCAACACGAGCATCGCTCAGCCCATTAGAATCAACCACTTACCTTAACTGGATTGTTCATTCTAAACCTGTGCGCCTGTTGCTCTTGTTGTTGTTGCATTTGATGTTGCTGCGATTGCTGTTCGAGTTGAAGTTGGTGTTGGTGTTGAAGCAACTGACGTCTGACTTGCAATTGCATTTGTCGTTGCTGCTTTCTACGTTTGCTGTCAAGATCATCGTCTTCATCTTCATTTTCGTTCTCGTCTTCGTCGTCTTCCTCTTCATCGTGGTCGTCATCATCTTGATCATCATCGTCGTCATCAAAGTGATAATTCAGAGTGTTACCTGGACTAGCGACTCCTTTGGCCGTCGTCGTCGCCATGGCCACACCCTCACTGGCGCCGTTAAAGTTGAAGTGCGACATTGATGATGATGATTCGATGGCACAATTGTTGTGATTAGCAATGGCCACTTGTGGCTGCGACAACCCCGAGTTATAACCTCCACCAAGACCGCTAACTAGATTCTGTGGCATCAATAGCATGCGCGTGTCGCTATCTGATCTTGCCGGTGACGAGCTCGAGGAGTAAGCGGAAGACGAGCTCGCGGTTGGCGCGGGAACAGTGTTATTTGCATCAACTGTTCCAATGACTCCACCATTAACTACCTGCGCCAAGAGACCGCCGCCCCCGTTGGCCTCTATTAAGTTGCTGACGCTCTGATTGTTGGCGCGAGTTGTCGCGTTTGCTACCACTGATTCTGCTGCTGATGTTGCGTTTCCTGCCGATATTACATTTAATGCTGACGAGTTGATGGTATTGCTATTGTTGGTGGTGGTGTTGTTATGGCAAAACGATAATATTTGCCTCTTGCCATTGCTCATATTCAATTGCTCATACTGATATTGTGGCTTCTGATTAGACTGACTAATAATGATTGGCGACAAACTTGAAGACGATAGAGTCGACGAGTTTGTGTTTGTGTTTGTGTTTGTGATCATCGACGACAACGAGGAGGACGACGAGCAGTTTGCGTCCAATTCAATCTGATCTACTTGTTGCAGTTCAAAGATCATCTCGTCCTCAACTTCACTTCCGATTCTCTTTGGCGCCGACTCAACGAAACGCAACTCGACATCATCGTCGTAGTCGTCGTCGTCATCGTCGTCGTCATTGAAGTCGTCGTCGTCATCCTCGCCGTTTACCTGGTCATAGTCGAGTTCATACTCGCGATCGCAGTAGCAATGGTCGGCGTTTATAGCCAATGAAACTCGATCCTTGTAGAGCCCATTTCCGGTCGCTCCTCGTGCTCGATCACGAGCATTCACCACATTAATTGGCGCAATCACCTCCACAGCTCCTTTAAACTTACGGTTGCATCGAGCGCCCTCCTCGTCTTCGTCCTCAGACTCGCCGTTAAACTCGTCCACCATCATTCCGTTCCTAGCGGCCACCTTTGCGGCCATAGATCGCTGGTTGTTGCTACCCGTAATCAGCGCATAGTCACGCAGTCGCCTATTCATTCGCCTCCTCCGCTGCGACTTCCTGCTTCCGGTGACCGCCTGCGCCGCGGCGGCCACCTGTTTGCCCCCTGACGTAATGATATTATTGGTGGTGGTGGTAGTGTGATAGTTGCTTTGTCTTTGATGATGTTGGCTTGGTTGCCAATTTAGGTCAAGCCCAACCACCGCCGACGACACCATCACGGTCGCAGGCTGCGTACACTTTGTTTTGTTGGCGGTGGTCGAGTTGTTGATGTTTTTGCTTTGGTTGTTGCTAGTATTATTATGGTTTAGATTCATTAGCCCATTTGTATTCAGCGCCGCAACATAATTGCCACAGTTGCCGGCGCCGCCCGACGAGCGGCGTTTCAGTTGACGCTGGCGCTGTTGCACTATCAACTGACTGCTCGTATCCATTTCGATGGGCTCAGAGTTGCGCAACTTGCTAGTGTTGCTTGCAATGGTGGCTTTCGGTTGCGATAAGTTGATGCTATATTTTAAGTTTGAGTTTGATGGGTCTAAGTTGTTGGCGGTGGTTGAGTTAGCAGTGGGTGCAGGTGGATCTGTGTTTGTTGATGTTGATGTTGTTGATTGCATTGATTGAATTGGGCGCGAGGTTAGCGGATGGTCACTTTAAATTATTAACTGCCTCACAAACACACAAACATAAACACACGTAGACCAGAGTGATCACTCGACTGCATACTAGCACAATGAGTTGCAGCGGCAGCAGTAGTGAGAGGTTCGTATAATAATAACATAATAATAATAACAAGGCAAAAAGTTTGCTTTGGTGTGAATGTAAGTGAATGGCAAAAAGCTAACTATTACTCTCACGGACACAGCAGCTCCAGAGCGCTAGGCTACCCAAGCTCCAAATGCCATAGGCAACTCAATACTATTTGGCCGTATCAGTTTACCGCCGCATAGTGGCGCGTTAGGCAACTAATTTCTCCATTGAATCCAACGGAGGACGCGCGCCGCGCGCTCAACGCAAATTTTGACAGAAAGCCGGAAGCGAAGCTCGACCTCGTCTTTATGCTCTATTGGGGCATATTAACAGTTAAAAAACAATACTCACCTTTGACTACCTTGTTGTTGTTGTCGCTGTTCACGTTGGCTTGGAGTTTTGACCCCGATGATGAAGACGACCGAGTTGATGAAGTCGGTGAACAGAAAGAGTTGGTGTTGCTATTGGAGTTGCGGCGGTTGCTGCCGCTGCTAGTAGTATTTGCATTCTGGCTCGCAGCTTCTGGCTGGTTGGCTTGTTGTTGCTGCTGCTCGCCAGGCCGGCAAGAAAGGAACATTAGCACCATGGCCGCCGTGCAATCGTCCATGTGTCCCGCCGTCATCAGGTGGTAGTTGTTGCTTGGGTTTCTTAAGGGGGTAATATGAATTATTATTATTGGATTGGATAGATGATGAAATATTCAAATTTTCCTTTCTCCTCCGATTTTTCTCAATGTATTCTTGTGTGTTGTGGATGTGGATGTGGATGTGGATGTGTATATGTATGTATGTGTGTTGTGTGTATATATGTTGCAACGAGAAACGTGAGTTCACGTGTCCGTCCAAGTTGATGTTGACCCGTCGAGAGCTGAACTGAAACTGAGAAAGAAAATTACAAGATTTTCCGTTCACTGTAACGTGTATTGTGCGCTAACTCAATAGGGAACGAAAGGCAATGCGCAACTCTCGCCAGCTGCACGCTTAACAGTTGACGACTTTTTCCACTGCGCATAACGCACGCACAAGCGCAGCGCACAAGCTACACTGTTGCGCCACAATTCACTTTCAACGCTAGAAGCACACACAATTCTTACTTCAATGCCATCGCAACAGATGGAGTTAGGGTCGGCGTCGTTAGCTCCACCTAGCGTTTAAAATTTCAACTAAATGATGAAAGTCCACAGTTGAAACAAGTGTTAAGCACAGTGAGCAATCATCAGTTGATTGGTGGCTTTTAATCCATCATGCTCACCACACAAGCGCATAGCGAGCTTGCTTATAGGTCGATTTGCCATTTTCCCTCAAATTTAGACCATCAAACTCCTCACAAAACAGTGGGCAGACCTATCGACCGGTGCGAGCGACCCTATGCGCAATCCTGAGTTTGTGGGGGAACAGGGGCTCACCTGGTTCGCGCCGATTGATTTAATCTCGCAACCAAATCATCCATGCGATAGTATCAGATCTGCTGAATGATGATCGTGATAATCATCAATGCGAGAAAGCACAGCAGCCAATGAAACGAAGCCGCTTCACCTACGCACTCGCGACGAGAGAGTCGACTCGACTACGACGACGTCGACGCAACTTGATCAACAAGTTGCCCACGACCGGTTGCTACTCTATATTTTTGCCACCCCCACCATCACCACTTGTCGCTCAACTCGCGACAATTGATCTCAAGAAGTTGGTTCGCTTGGATTTAGCTACAGTGCTTTGTTTTGATAGTTTATTTTATCGCAATAACCAGCGTGATTGCAAGTGTCTCTTACCAATTTGACTAGCTGGTTGGCTTGAAAAACAAATTTTCTAGCGGCGGCAAGATTTTAGCCGATAACTAGCAAATTCCGTATAGACATATATACAAATACATATATTATGTCGCACTATAACCTAACTAGTTATAGTGCGAGCCATTAATGTCTGAATGTTTCAACTCAATAGGAGATTCATTTAGCCCACCACAAAGACCGACGGCCAGCCAGCAAGTTGACGATGAAAGCGAGAGGCTCACACACAAACACAAGTGGAAGCTCATCGCAACTAGTCTACTCGTTGGCTAGTTTGTCGGTAGGTTGGCTAGCCCAGTTGGTGGCACTACATTAAAAGCTATCAACCAGCAATGGCTAGTTAAACGCTAACACATCATCCCCATCATTGTCACCGACTGCCAATAGACTCAACGACATCGACTTTTTCTACTAACAACAACAACAACAACAAGTGGCGCTTGTGACGGTGAAATGATGTGAAGTGGGCGCTGATCACCGATGACAACAACAACAACAACAACAAAAGCAACTTCGGCTCTCGGAAAGTTGATAGTTCGATAGATAAGTTCGATTGGCAATCGCTAGCCGTATGCTCGAAAGATCTAAGATAAGTAGGTTGTTTGGTTGGTTTTGGTTTGTTTAGCTTGCCAGCAAGCCAGCTACTTAGTTAGCTAGCTAATCTAAGCTCCAACGAGCGGCGCTGCTGGTGTCTATATGGCAAGCAGCACTGACAAAGCTCACGAGTGGTTGCATTGTGCACTCTGGACGACCAATCGATGGAGCTTTGGGCGCCAACTCGATTGTTGTCGTGCCGAAGTGAGCGTCGCTGACTCGTCCCCGTCACTTGCGGCGCTGACTACGACCAGTGCGCCGGCGCGATCACCACCACTAGGCGCCACCAAGCACCAAATGCGCTGGTTGTTCGTGTCTTTGTGTATGTAGTTGCATCCAAAAGCACAAGAGTCACCAATGAGAGGGTGCGTTTGTATGGTGGGTGAGTGAGTGAGTGAGTGAGTGAGTACAAGAGATAGAGTGTGTGTATGAGAGCGAGAGAGAGAGAAACAAGATGAGTGGCACCAGGGCGAGCAAAAATATCTCCCTATGAGCAACGACAATGACGGCGGCGGCGGCGGCAACAAGTGGCGCTGACGCCCCCACGACCACATCGGCGCTACCGTCGCGGCGTCGGTTCTTGGTTGGTTATTTTTGCAGGTCGGCATTCCCGTTGCCGCCGCTGGTGCTGCTGAGATATTTTCACTCTCTGTGCCAAGCTAGCTGGCCAACTAGGCAAATATCAAAAAAGCAAGCAAGTAAACGAGCGAAAAAGAAACTGCAGGCACCATTCTTCATTATTATTATTATCATCGAGCGATAATCAAGTTGTGCCTTGATGATAATTATTTGATCTATAATTTGATCAATTAACATAATACATAATAGAATAGCCACTCACAGGCTAACTCAACACTCACACAAGAACCTACAATAGAGACCAAGAGCAACGGTAGTGGTGCTGGTGTCGTTGTTGTTGTAGGTAGTAATAGTAGTAGTTGTTGTAGTTGTAGTTTTATAAGTAGAGATGAAGGAATGCGTTAATTGTGGCGCAACTGCGACCCCATTATGGCGCCGAGACAAAACGGGCAACTACCTGTGCAACGCGTGCGGATTGTATCACAAGAACAACAATGCAAATCGACCATTGAGTAAGGCACCGCGAAATGTGGCCCAGAAGACGAATAGGCGAACAGGTATGACCTGTAGCAATTGCCACACAACCGTGACGCCATTGTGGCGCCGAAACAAGAGCCAGGAGCCAGTTTGCAATGCCTGTGGCCTCTACTTCAAGTTACATCAGTCCACTAGGCCGAGCACCATGCGCCGTGAGACCATTCAAACGAGAAAGAGGAGGTCGAAGAAGGAGGGCGGTGCGGGTAGTGGAGGAATGAGCACAGATAGCGATCAAAGTATCAATGGTTCCTCAGGTAGCGAGGGAACCGGAGGCGGTATGAATAACTCAATCAACTCCAGCTGCGGCGGGTCACAGGTGGCCAGCAAGCAGCAGCAGCAACAACAACAACAACAACAACAACAACAACCACAACCACAACCACAACCACAACCACAACCACAACAACAACCACAACAACCCATGCCGCAACCCATGCATACACAGCAACAGCAACCACAGCAACAGCATGCATCTTCAATAATGCAAAACGGACCAATGAGCGGCCCAATACCAAGCAATCAACCAGACCATATGAAATTTCATCAACAGCACCATCAGCATCAAAATCATAGCAACACCATGCAAAGTGGTCCACCAGTGCACCCGCAAGCGCAAGAAAGCCCGGTTGATCCAATACGATCTATGCAACCTCGACAACAACAACAACAGCAACCAAACACCTGGTCAAATGGCTACTATGGACCGCCACCGACTCAACAGCCTCCTTATGTTGATCAATATGCACCTTTCGAGAGTCAGGGTGTCCCACCAAATCAGTCTCCATCGACGCCTCCGGAAATGGTGAGACACCATCAGCAGCAGCAGCAGTATCATAATCAACCACCACCACCTGCTCCAAACAAGAAGCAAGAAACCCCAGAGAATGGAAACCACCATAATATCAAACCTGGTCTCGGAGGTTACCCGCCACATCCCAGTACTTACGGTCAGCAGCATCAGCCACCACCGCCGCCAGTTCAGCCACCCCCGCAATCTGGTAACACAAACGGAAGTTATTATGGCTACGATCCATATTATAATCAGGCCCCGCCTCAACTCCAGCCCCCGACTGACCTGTATTATAATAACCAAGGCTCGCAGTATTGGAACCCTCAAGGTCCAACGCTTCTACCGAAACAACAATCATCACCCTCAGCATCACCATGATGGCCTGATGCCACCCGGTCCGCCTCAACATCACCAGCTTCATCATCAGCCCCCAAATTTGCGACCACAAGCTGTTAAGCACGGCGCAGGTGTGCCGCAATCGCCTCGGCCTCTACGCAACTGATTGATAGCAAACCAATAAAGGTAAAGAAAACTAGAGCACCACGAGGACAAGGAAAGACGGCTGGACGCGAGAGAAAACCACCCATGACTGGGGTTTAGCCAGCCAACTAAACTGACCAGCACCGAGCAGAGCAAGAAAAAATAAAATTTCATCTTGGAAAAGGCAAGGATTGAACTGCGTGCGAAAGAGCGCGCATGAGAGTCGATACGAGTTGGCGCACTTACTAGTACCGCCGCCGCCGCAGCAGCAGCAACAGTAGCGCGAATGCAAAAAAGAAACGCGATGGCAGCACCCACGTTGTGTTGTTATTATTATTATCATCACTTGTGAGCGCGATCTCATTTGGATTGCAACAAAAAAACTAAAATCTATTAAACTTAAGCATCAGACAGACACAAAAGTCACAGTAGCCATAACACTAATACTATTATCTCTATCTACTCAAAAATCTATATATAAATATATATCAAGATTGTTGATTACGTTGCATATGAGCCCAAGATAACATGAGATGGTTGTCTCAGATAAGGGAGTTTTGATTGAGTGTGATCCACAAATGAAACAATTCATTCTCTATCTGGATGAGAAGAGACCAAAAGATTCCAAATTAGTATTGAAGGATTTGGATGCAACGCACGTGTTTGTTGAATCGAGATTTGTAGATGAAATTAAAGATAAGATTGATGATCTTATGGAGCAAGTAAATTACGCTGAGACCTAATAAGCAAACTCAAGCAATAGGCTCAACGACCCTACTCCTTACATATTAGACAAACAAATTTGATACCAACATCAGTTCAATCATGATGAAGCCAGCGAAGAAAGTCGGCACTGCACTCGCTGCTATTGAGAGTGTCGTCGAAGGCCAACCGGATAAACCTACACCCAGAGCTTCCATGGACAAAACTCGGCCTCAGTATAGGGTCATGGATGAGATAGCCAGAAAAAGAAGATTAAAACACGAATTAGATCAGTTGGAACGTGACAACTACCACGAAGATCCACATGCAAATCTTATGCTCAGCAAGAAGGTCCCCAAGTTTGAGGAAGGCAAGGGAGGCGATAAGCAGGATAGGCGGCGGAGCAATGTCCGTGTCAGAGTGTTAAATTTCGCTCAATTACTAGACGAGGATTCCAAAAGAACCCCACCAAACTATTCCACAGCCGCGGCCCCGGACCCATCGGTATATCATATACCAACACGCCACTTCTGTGGTGTCTGCGGCCTGACCGGAAAGTATACCTGCATCACCTGTGGATCTCGATTTTGTAGTATCAATTGTCAAGGCACACACAAAGAGACAAGATGTATGAAGTGGATAGCTTGAATAAAATTCTACATTCATGATGCTCCAAGAACATAACAAGCATCTAAACATAAACTCCCGAGGAAGAACTAATTTGACTTGGAGTGTCTTACATTTGTGTTAAACAATCATCTGAGGTAGAGACGAGACTTCGAGGTCAGTTAGTCCAATGAATTGCTATCATGTAGAAATACGCTCGTAGAAGTACAAGTAGCCAAACTCTCGTGGTGGATGTTCTGACACGGCAACCTTGTTGTCATTGAAGATATACCATTGCTCGTCCTTTTTGATGTGGCAAACGTAGTGACCGCAAACAGTTGAGGTACCCATGTGGGAGATGAACGCCTTAAGTTGGTATAACTTGGGCTTACTATCTGGGGTGAAGAGTTTCATCTTGAGTGGGTCAGATCTGGTTGCAACGGTGAGAGAGGATCTTTCCTCTTGAGGTCCATATTGGCTTGACAGAACGACCTGTTGAGAATTGAATGAGTCTGGATCAAATATGTATTCAATGGCTCGCTGAGCATCGTTGTTGCACTTCTTCAAAGCCTCAATGGCTTGACCAATGTCGATACCCATGGCGAGAAGGTTCTCGACAGCTGTCGAATCTGGCTCAATGGTTGGGGCGCTTACGCTTGCACTGCCACTACTACTCTCTGCCGATCCTGTGGGTGCCGTAACGGCCGTTTGGGCTGTCGTGGTGGACTTCTCGCTGAATGAGTCAGTCTCATCGAGCTCAACCTCACCTGGTTGCAGGCCTTTCCCAACTAAATTTTCGAGATCAATTATGTCGGGTACTTCGAACTCGACGTCCAATTTTCGGGGTACCCAATCTTTACCACATTGAAATTTCTTCATTTGGAATACTAGGAGGTTAGGGAACTTCGATACTCGGCTAGATTTTTCAGCTGTAGTGTGCGACTGGATTGCTGTCGAGTAGAAGTCGCTGAGAGTTTCCGTACTGGCAAACAATTGGATGCAGGATTCTAGAGATATCCTTGGACGAACTGTTGTTCCCTCAGATCCGGCTGTAGCGGACGCCTTAGCCGCTTCAATCTCCTCTCGGTTCTTGGCTAAATCTAGATCAATATGAAGCGGTAGGCAAGATTCGACGCGATGAGTGTACTTGACTTTTTTGGATTGCGAACATTGAATTCGATCCTCCACAACAAACTCGAAACATTTTGATGGGTCACTTGTGGATGGGTTGATGGAGTTCATACCTCTCATTACATGATTACGTTCGACGGAGTCCAATAAAAACAAGAAAAACTCATGAGCATCCTGTTGACGTTTTGTTGAAAAGTTTCTATCGTTGCCGCAGACAAAGTTCTTGAATGTCTTAGGTTGAATGCCCTTTTGTGCTAAGGTCACAGGATCGTGCGAGGCATATTTTCCCGATAACAATCCATAGGCCAGCTTCGCCATTTGATAGTTGAAGTCTTTGAAACCATCACATAGTTGATAGACTTCTAATGGTGGAAAGTATCTATTTTGAAAATCTTCAATACTAAATAAGACTTGCAAAACAGAGTTCATGTAACACGAGTTACCTAAGTTAGCCAAACCCGTAAATCCTGGTCCTGAAACTGGTTGCAGATTCTTACCCTCTTCCTGAATAACTGACCACTCTCCAAGCTTTTCATTTATATCCACCTCTAATTCTAACATTGACTTGTCGGTTTTCGTCATCTTTTGGATATCAATTCCAAAATGCGACAAGTGCGTTGCTAGATGAGGGTCAATAACCATATCCTCTTCTGGATAAGAGTAGACATCAGCACCATCGGCTGTTATTGTACCTAACTTCACAGCAAGAGGGTATTTGCATTCTTTATAATGATCGACCGCATGATTGTTTCCGCCCGATCCATCAAAGAATCTTCGGCCACATAAAATTGTACCGTCAGTAAGATTCAACCACAGATTTTCCTTCAGATCACACTTTTCACATTTCCAATCGGACGGTGGAATCTTTGGGGCAGGAGTTAACTGCTCCAAATCGTTGGCATACTTTGATACCTGTCTTTGTTCGCCATCCCAAATGTTGATGTTAGTTTCCTTTAGTTCGCTTGATTCTGTCTCTATAATAGATTTGACTGATTGTAAGATGAGCTCTGGTAGGTCTGGATTTGGCAATTGTATCGAGCACCGCTCAGGCATAATAAATAACGAGTAAGAATCTTCGAATCTGAAATCTTTACTTGCAGCCTCTGGATCGAAGCCACCCTCCAGGCCGATGGCCAAACGTTTTGGCTTTGTGTCTGACCCTTCGGGTTTGTCTAATTTATATTTGATACGTTTGTGGTGCAGATAGACTGGATGGCCGTAACGTTCGAAGTGGTAGTCTAAGAAATCAGTCCCAACAGCCTCGAATGTCTTCATGCAAATGTACAGACCATCCGGCGACTCCGCGGTGTCATAAGAGCAAATACATTCATCCTTAAAAACGTGAGTTTTATCTGACGGGCTTACAATCTTCACTTGACTAAAATACTTGGGTAATTTCTCTAGATCGAAGTTCATCGCAATCGGTTTGTTCTAATCCTCTTTGTAAAAAACAAATTATAATATCCTATTCCTCAGCTAGGACAACCTATTATCTTATCTTATGTGCTGATTAATAAGTCGGTAATATCTCGCGAACGGTGAAAAATGTCGATTTTGACTATGTCATCAGCTAGTATTCTGAGCAGTTGGACTTTAACTGATGAACTAATATTTACAAGTCAAAATCATGGGCTAGCTATGTTTTAATTGGAATAATAGTCAAATGCCGTATGAGATAATATAATGAAGATTGTGAAAACACGATGAGATCGGACTGGTTTCCTCGCTTGAGAGCAATGATTTGTATCAACACATGCTTCGGCAGGCCAAAAAATACACACGCATAAAAAAGCTGGCGAAATGCATGCGCCTTGTCCGTGTGCTACCATTGCCTTGAGCTATGCACTTTTTCTCGCCAACTTTCGTGGAGGCAGCCTGCGGTAGCTTGCCGTGCAATGAAGAATGGTGCGGGAGAATGTATTTCAGAAAACCCAAACAAATAACCAGATTTACATCATATCTCATCATATCATATTGTTCACTATTAGCTTTATTAAGTCTCATCTGGCGATGTCAACGAGAGATACCAAGTCGAATCATCATCATCTTTTTAGTCATTGTCACCTAAATGTTGGATTGAGATGATTACGTTAGGCTGATATGTGTGAAGTCTAGCGGTTGGCGATGATGTACATCGATCATCTTGGATCATCTCGCGTGATCTCATCTCATCTAATACAATAAGTACAAATGCTTTGGCTATTATTATTACAAGTATTATTATCAGCCGGTCGATTGATTGATTCAAGCTTCAAGATAAATAAGATTATAAGATATTACAAGCTGATTGATTGATTGATTGATTGGTGGTGGTGGTGCTTGATATTGGATGATCTATTATCACCTCTAACAACCATCGAAGGAAGCGGCTGCATAGAGTAGGTGTATAAAATTATTGTTCTATCACATTAACGGTTCACCAGTTCCATATACTCTGAGCAACTGGTTGTTGACCTTCACCCGTATGGACTGCTCGTCAAATATCTCACCATCCACATTCCAGCTGCTCAATGAACCGTCGGCATACGGATCGAAGCCTGTTCCTGTGGATGATCCCTTTGAGGTCATGGTTGTGGACGAGGATGAGTTGCCACTTCTACTAATGTCACTGACATTGGACGATAGGGTTGAGCTAAAACCACCGCCACTGCCTTTAGTTGACTCCAAACTATTGGAGTTATCCTTATATTGTTGTAGAGTCCCAGCTGAGGAGCGATTGTTGTTATGCACACTAGAGCTTGAGGCAGTCGAAGAGGCCGAAGAGTAAGCAGAGGAGGTTGATGAGCTTGTCTTGCTACCGATACCTGTCGAGGGCCCCAATGACGAGGGCTGGGCATAAAACTCAAACTGTCGGCACCTGTAGGCGTCCACATACTTCAAGTCGAAGGCACTCTTCTTGGTCCAGCCAGTTCTCAACAAGTATTGAATGTATTGCATCCTAGAACAAGGCCTAACGACGATAAGATCAGCGCACCCATTTGCTAGATGATTGCTAGGCGAGAATCCCTTCTTTGTCTGTGGACACCTACATGCAGTAACCGCCGCGTTCACCCCAACAAACGGACCAGATAACTCAAGCAACTCTAGTTCATCGCCAACACCATCATTATTATCAACGTTCTTGTCTGTGACAACAGAATCCAAATTGATTGTCTTGGAGTTTGACCAACACTGTTGGCAATCCGCGTGACATCGTTCGTCAGTCATTGGCGAGCCGTCCAATTTGGACCTTAGCAGTCTAACTTTCCCCTGATATGTTCGGTTCTTGATTAGATTATTAATCCCAGTTACATCATAACGCGACGGGCCCAGCCAGCGCATTCTCTCCGACTCTCGTATCACATCGCCAAAGTAGCCATAAGCTACGAAAGTGCTTACAAAACGCATTGGTCTATCCTCGCGAATGGAATGGATTGAGCAAACATCAATATCAATCTGATTGCCGAGTATTATGTTCAATGTTGCAGTTATCACATCGTTTGTACCAATCAAACCAAACGAGTTGGCGTCGGTGGAACCAGCGCCAATGACTCCAATTGGAATGGGTGGCGAGACGAACTGTCGACCGATCCCGCCGAACGCCAGTCTCAGAGTGTCCAATTGGTAGTGGTTGTTGTTATTAGTGTTATCATCTTGCATGTCATCGCGGCAGCTCACATTACTTGCAGTTGTTGATGTTGTCTTTGTCGTCCTGTTTGGTCCAATTATGTGGTTGTCATTGTTGTCTCTTTTGCTGGTAGTGATGATCAAATCTGTGATTTTATTATCATAATTATCACTCGAAACCCGATCAGTGACACATGCGAGATTGCCACTTGTTGATGCTTTAGAGTTTCGCCGTTTTAGGTTCAATGATGGATCTTGTTGTTGTTGGTGTTGCTGATACGATGCTCTGTGCTGATCAGACTCTAAGGTCTTAGTGTTGTCATAATCGACGTGACCCTGTTGATTTTTAGTTTTCGCTGGCGATCTCCTCACGTAGTCGGAGTCATTTCTGGTGGCGCTTGATACACCGTTAGCTTGCTGCTGGTAGAGGCTAGGTAGTTGGGTGGCGAGGATTTGCTCGCGATTGTATCTAAACAGAAGGCCATTCATGAGTTCGGAAAACATTCCGTCGCCACCGATGCAAATAATTCCATCGAAATACTCTACATTGAATTGTGGATCCTCGATGGTGTCGCGAGCGTGATTAGCGTGCTGTGTAATCACGAGCTTAACCTCAATTTGGGCCAATTCCATAAGCTTGCTTACTCTAGTCTTGAACACCTTTGTCGCCTTCCCCTTCCCTCCGTAAGGATTTACAAACACCAACAAACGCTTGGGTCGCCATTGGAGTTGCCTCTTGATCTCTAGTGTTTTTTTCATCTGTTCCGCCAGCTGATTTAGCGTAAACTTTTGGTCGGTGCCATTGTCATTGCAACTAATTGGATTGGCCGTGGCATCAGTGGAGGTTGTGCATACCTGATGATCCGAGCGCGAGCTAGCTAACGGCCTTGCCCCGACTGCTGTTGCCTGTGTGCCATCCGATGACGTTGACAAGCTCGACGACAGGTGAGCTGAGCAGCTGCTACTGCCGCTGTCGACGCTATCGATGGCATTATAACTGGGTGGCCCGCTAATTGGATGTTGTTGTTGCTGCTGCCGCTCAGATTGGCGGTCGTATAAATTGACACTGTCATCAGTCGCTAATGAGGGCAACCTCTCGTCGAGTGACTGACTTAATCTTGATTTTGTCGCGGTTTGCGCTGTGGTTTGTTTCTGTATTTCCTTTTGCTG
Source organism: Aculops lycopersici (assembly GCA_015350385.1). NCBI lineage: Eukaryota > Metazoa > Arthropoda > Arachnida > Trombidiformes > Eriophyidae > Aculops > Aculops lycopersici. Next base: position 333,906 of record WNKI01000005.1, on the reverse strand, counting down.
CCTGCTTGTGAAAATGTTCGTTGTATCCTTCTTGTTCAATGACTCTAGGGTCAATTTTTTGAGCTTCAATAGTTTACCTGTTGATTTGTCTGTTGCCTGGCGTGCATAATACACCTTGAGCTTAGTGAAACTTCTCAATGCCTCCGCGGCGGAGTTGTCTTGATCTTGGTGGTTGTGGTGGTGGTGGTGGTGAATTTTGTCCAGCTTGTCAATTGGATTGATGATATTTCTAGCTTCAGGCGAACACTTGACGCCAATTACATGGTTGAACTCAATGGTCGAGCACTTCGAGTTGACACCAGACTCCTGCTCCTGAACTTGATACTTTTGCCTAGTTTTGGTGCCTCGATGCTTGCTGTCGCTGCCGCCACTAAATTTCTCGCATGATGTTCTCACTAACCTCGTCGTCGTTGTCGTTTTCGTAGACTTTAGTGGCGTCCAGCTAATCGACTCGCCATCCACTTTAAGTTCACACTTTGTTCCATTGACCAGAAAATGGCCGGCTATTGGGTTTCTAGTCTGCATTTTGAAGCATTTGTTCTGGCAACCAGACGCGCGGGTGCCCTAGAGTACAATTTCCACACTATGCTGAAGAATGCAAAGTAGCGAGCAAACGTGCAACGAGCGCGCGACCACTTGTTGTTTGCACCTGATCGCTCGCTCTCTTACTTATCGTTGGCTGCGCTCCGTATGTTGTTTTTACCTGTGTTAAGAGTCGCTTCGCTTAATCTTGGCTGCTATTGTTTTGTTGTTGTAGTTCTTATTAGTGTCGTCAACTTGACGCTTAACCAGCAATCACTTCAAATCTCTCTCTTCTTCTTCTTCTCCTCCTTTTTTTCTGCCTAGTTAGTGGTGGTATTCGACACCCGAGATTTAGAGAGAAACTGGAGACTAGTTATTAGTTAGATGGTTGTGGTGTCTGCTCGCGCAGATTCTTCTCTATCGTGACAAAAATGTCCAACTCTCGCTAGATACGACGACGACGATGATGAGAGCGACAACCAAGCTAGCAAGACTCTCGCACACTCTCTCGCCACTTGTTGAGCTTTCAGTTTTTAGCAACACAACATGCGCTTGCACACTTACAAACAAACACAACTAACGGCAGACTGCATTGGAACTCCTCGGTCACACTGCAATCTTACAAGTCCTGTCGCCTCATTAGCTGGTACTAGTTCCAAAAGCTCTTGCTTAACGCACGTCGCCGGTCTCCTCAGTCAGTGACTGTCTGAATAGCTAGCAAGCAAGTTTGCCGCGGCCATCCGAGAGAACAGTGTTGTGACTGACTGGCTGGCTGACTGCCGGCTACAGTGGCGAAACTTGACTGCAAATTGCAATTGCGCCCATAATGGTAGCAAATGAAAGTCGCCAACGTCGTTGCTCTTGTCGTTGTCGTCGCTGCCTATCTCTAGCCCTGGCAAGCTAGCTCGGCAGCCAAAGACAGCACTAACATTACACTCTTTACTTACCGTGTGCTGGAGGTAAGAGAGGGCAAGTCTATTGCCTACGCTCATGAGCCACTTTCAGCTCTACTATTTTTGTATCTTTCTCTCACCCTTACACTGCGCAATGCACTTTAACTCCAATGCGATCCGATATTACTGACACTCGGGCTCCCCACTACTGACAGTTTAGATTAGTTTGTCGGCTAGAATCCGAAAAGTTTGCTGCTGCTGCCACCGCTGCCGGAATCTTCGAAAGATCTAACTCCACTTTTCTAGACAATCCTTAGCTTTGCAAACTCAATTTCAATCTCAGCTCAACTCTTTGGAGAATTCCAAACTCAAAGTCGGCTTCCTACCTGCGGCGTCTCTGAGAAAGCCAACAACTTGTTGAGTCTTTTTCGTTTTTTTCCTGACTGCCGTGCGCGTAAACTTCGTATTCAAACTACGAGGGCGAAAACTTTCAAGTCAAAAGAGAAAATTGTAGGCACCAAGCTTGCTTCCTACAGTTACTATTAGCTCTATCTATCCAGCGGTCGCCTGCTGTTGCCCAACACGAAACCAAACTAAAGAAACTGTACACCTAAACTTGCCCAAAGAAGCTTGATTATCCACCAACAAGCTTCCGTTCCGTTGCAATCTGAACCCTTTGCAAATTTCCGCACACACTGCCAGTATAATCACTTGTTGAGTCTCCTTTTGATATCGGATATTGGAAATAGAATAGATTTGGCTTCGATTTTGACTCAATAGTTGAATTTAAGCCACACCCATCCCAAGCTTATCACCGGTGAGACGTGATTGTCGTCTTTTACGTTTGATTGGCAGATGAAAAGGCGAGAGAGCCACTGGCAATAACCTTAAACCTTTGTGGGGTCGCGCTGTAGTTGGGCGGTTCGATCTTGAACGACTATCGTCACTATCCAGAGCTTTTTGCTTTTGGCTCGCTCGTACAGGCTTGCTACCTGTTGTACTCGCGATTGCAAGTGAACCACGCACTCACAAAGTGGCAAATAACGCGTACAGTGCAGGACAGCACAATACAGGAACAGGTAGTGCCGCTGGCTTGATGAACTTGAGCTTGGCTATCGTATCTCTTGTGCACGCCCGTTGGTCCCTAATGCCTGATAGGAAGGGTACCTGATAGGAAGGTGCTACTTTTGAGCTAGCCTGTTGAAAAGTATATATGAATCGAACAAGTTATGCTCGTAGGTGACCAAGCTGCCAATTAACTTTCTCGCTCGTGGTGACGTCTTTTTCGGTCGGTCCTGTCAGATTGATACATTAATCTCTTGATACCTCTTTTCAGGGCACAGTGTTATTATTATTGCTTGTCAATCTTTATAGTTGTTTGTGTTCTATTTTAGTATTGTTTTATAATTCTTCCTCTATCCAGATAAATCTTAGCAGTTTGTTTCGAGTCGCTACATCTAAGGATGATGCGCCCCTTACGGTTGTTGTTATATTGACTAAATCTAGGCATCTGATTACCAATCCAAATCTTGGATAAATCTTATTGCACTGCCTGATGAGTTGATTAGGTTCTACGGAGCTTCTATCAGGTTGGCGTGATTTTAACGCAATAAACTCGACTTCTGCACCTTAGAGCGTAGATTTGGTCACGCGAGCGGAAGATGAATGATTGACGACCACTTGTTTTCGCTCCCCCTTGGAAAAGTTTAAGTTTGAGGATGGCCAACTAATCTCATGTCACGTAGCTCTTTGCTGCCTCATTTTTTCTAAGAAATATTATAGCTCGTAGCCAAAAATCTTCTCAGTTTCTAGCTATAATTCTCAGAGATACAACACGTTCCCTCGTGAGCAACACCCTTTTCACCTGCCAGTCGCCAAATTGGAACCCAATGGGCAAAGACCTTTTGCGGCGAAAGAATAATAATAAAAGTGATGCTAACGTCAATTGCCCCGATGTTGTGACGTCTAGTAGCGATGAGGCTTCTCTAAAATTCTAAGTCGATTCACCTGACTATCCTGCTATCAGTCTTACCTTTGGTGCAAAAATAAGCTTGCGGCTGGTATTAGTCTCTGATTTGCGCGATTCTTTCCTTGAACTTGTTGTTGTTGATGATCACCTGCAATCTTCCTGAGCGCACTAAGCTAATATGATTGAATGTATACGCAGAAAGTAGGAGCTTCCTAGAAACCGGTTCCAATGTTTACTGTGAGATTCTTGTAACTTTATGAGCTTCTCTCTCGACCTCTTCTTCTTCTTAGTTTCACTTTATAAAACTAATGCAATGCTGCAATATAACCAGAACCTAAGTTTAAACCCTTTGAGGTTGCACGTCAGTTGTACGGCATATCAGACCAACTTTGCTCAAGTTAACTTCGTCCGTCTGATGATCTTGTTGATTATAGCAATATGATGGCGCAATAACCCAAGATGGCAGTCTTTAAAGAATATTTCATCTCGTTTACCTCTTTTTGTTGTTGGCATTTGCTAGTTTGCACAGAGTCTCCTCTTGGGAATATTCAATTTTCTCAATTTTCTTGAATAACTGATGAAAGTTTGGCGGTTGAGTTCACTTCCAGTCAGAGCTTTAGTTATTTGTGATATATCATTGAACACCATCTTTCCTCAATAGCTTGGATGAATAAACTATCAATTCGATCGCTATGGTAACTTTGGAGAATCTGAACGCCATTTACTCCGAGGAAATGAACAACCTGACATTAGTCTGTCTTGTTAGCAAATTACCATTTCCCGTCGGCGTCGGCAAGATGTTTTTGTTTTTTTTCTCATCTCCCTCTTTCGTTACATAACAACACGAGACGGCGAGAGGAACGTGCACAGCCATCCACTTCACTCGTGGGTGGCGAACGAGAAAACCGAAGCTGCTGCTGCCTTGGCTGCCGAGACGTTTGCCTAGACCGCACATCAGGAGCCCCAGAGAGCACGCAACTCATAGTGCGTGAGCCTCACAATTACTACCACTGGGTTCAAAGATTTGCCTGCCGTATATATTGCTTGGCAAAGCCATAGACTTGGGTGTGTTAGTAGCTGCGATTCTCTTGCATGTTCAGTCTCAATAAGAGCAATCGTCGAAGGCGACTCCTGGCGAGTGTTGCGAGAAACTGGAGCGCTATGTACTCGCAGTGCATAATCTGCAATGAGTAAACATGCTGAAAACAACCCTGACGTCAGTGTCTCTTCGCCAACGTCGAGTTTGTTCCTATTTTGAGGGAGATCTAGTGAGAGCCGTACGAGTCATGAGGTTCGATCGGGGGGAAATCTCATTACCGTTAGTCTGGTAGTTGATTATTATGAAATTTGAAATCAATGTATGAGAAGCTATATTTTTTAACGCGCGCGACGCTATCTCGATCAGCTTAAGCTCTGTTTATTATCTACTCAAACTACTGATTGACTCGTTGATGGTGGCTTATTCTAATAGCATAAGTGGCAAGAGTCAATTTGCAAGCAAGCGAGCAACCGAGAAACTCACACTTTCGACGCACATGAAAACTCTAACCTAATTAGAGCTGACGAGTGAGTGTTTGCTCAGGTAAATCTCTTTAAAATACTAAATCTCAGCTGCATTCATCCAAGTCATCGCTTAGTTCCAAAAACAAGAGCATTGCGCCCCCTTTGGCAACTTCAGGCCCTTGGTCACACTAAAAAACTTGTGCTTTGGCTTATCGTCAATAACGGAAACATATTCCTCATCATCATCAGCCTCCTCCTCCTCTTCTTTCACTTCCTCAGCTTCCTCCTCTTTAACCTCGTTCTTCTTTGACCTTGACTTAGTCTTCTTAGCTGCTGGCTTACTCTTCTTCGCCTTCTTCTCTACCTTCTCTTCGTCATCCACTTCCTGAGCATCTTCCTCAACCTCAACCTCCTCCTCGTCTCTCTCCTCCTTCGACCTCTTCGAACCCGACATCTTCTTTGGAGCCTCGTCAGCTGACTCCTTCTTCTCCTCGTCTGCCTTCACATCTCTTGCCTTGCGAAGGATCTTCTTCGTTGCTCCAGCTTCCGGCTTGTCATTCTTCTCTTTTCTTTCATCATTCTTCTCGTTTTTTGAAAGTTTGGCCTCAGTCTTCTCTTCCTTTTGCTCCCCAGACTCGGACGCCTTTGCAGCCACGGCCGGTTTCTCATCGTCGTCCTTCTTCACCTCTTTGCCTTCATCATTCTTTTCATTTGTTGGAGGTTTGGCCTCGGCCTTCTCTTCCTTTTGCTCCTCGGACTCGGACGCCTTTGCAGCCACGGCCGGTTTCTCATCGTCATCCTTCTTCACAAAGCTCTTCATCTTTGCCAAGAGGCCTGGCTTCTTGGTGGTGCTCTGAGTGTCGGCATCGGTTTTGGCTTGGTCAACAGTTGTCGCCTCGGGCGCCGGAGTGGTGGTTGCAGCACCCTGCGCCTTGGCGGCGGCTCGCTCAGCCAACTTGGACGAGGCCATTTCGACTCCCTTGTTGGCGAGTTTCTTTAGCATTGGCGTGGCAACTTTCAAAGCTGGATACTTGGCCTCTAGAAGTCCCATGCCCTTCTCCATGGCAAAGCTTGCACCAAATGAGGCCGCCTTCCCAATCACCGCGCCGGTGCTCTGGGATTCAGCTGGACCTTGAGTTGAAGCTGGCGCTTCAGTGGTGGGCTCGCCCTTGTCATTCTGATTTTCGGGTGCGAGCATCGCCAGTCCTTGCTCGTGAGTCGGGGCGAAATCGACAACGAGTAGCATGGCGCAGAAGAGAATTATAATAGATTTCATCTTGTGTTTGATTCAAATAGGATATTAGACAAATAAACTGCTCAATATCAGTTCGTTAGTCAGACCACCTGGTTTATTATATTCGGAGCAAATATTCTAGAATCCCAGTTATCGTACAACTACTGTGGACAAAAAGAAACTTGGCAAGCGGCGCCTGTGGATCGCTAGACAGCTCGTTTATTCGTAGTGATATTCTATTTTTAATTCAGGATCACCGATTCGGTAGGTGGACGGCATCTGTTCAGATGTCGTTTCAGAAAGATCGATGCAAACTTGCTAGCGATACTGCCGACTTCAAGATCATTGTGACTTGCACAGTTCGTGAAGGTCTGCCGAATTAATGATACAACTCTCCTGGCAACAAGGATCCTCTTCGCCAGCTGGGATCTCGTCGCGCTGGCGCAAACGTCTGGGTCGAAAGCGAGAGTTGCGAACAATTCGCGAGGCTCGGTAGAACTCGAGCACCAGCTCGTCATCTAGGTCGGTTCCATCCTCCACTGTTCCATAGGGACTTAGACTCAGGTAGACGCCCTCCTCGCGGCCATTCTTTGACCAATCTCGACAGAATGCTTGCAATATGGACTTTCCTTCCTTAGGCGAGCAAGCTTTGTAGCGGAGCTCAAGACTCTCGACACACAGTAATAGAGCTGCTACAAACATTAGGCTGGCAAATAAGATTCTTGACATCGTTGCAAACATTATGATTATCTTCCTTGAATGTGTTTACTGATTACTTAAACTCCGAAGTGACTCTTAGATGCGAGCGTCTAAATTGAACTGAAAGGGTTCAGATATGTTTGTGAAGTTTGTATCTTGCTAGCTCGATATCTTTAGGCGTGTCCTAACAATGTCTTTGAGTCTACATTATTATTATCAAATAATCCATTCGCTGCCATCATGACCGTCATTGTTCGCCTAATAAGCTAACGAGCAACATCATGTTGGTTTTGTTTCGCCTCGCTGATCCTGATTTGCTACCATCAAATGTTTATTCAATCTCCTCTGCATCATTGGCAGCTCATCTAGGGTATATCTGTATAATAATACGTGATCCTTTGGTTCGCATTTATCGCAAAATTCGTGAATGTGATATAAACAAGCTAACCTAGTTGTGGTGATGTTGTTGCTAGAGTTATTGCTATTGTTGTGATTGCTGCTAGTGGTAGTGTTGCTGCTGGTATTTGATGTGAAACTATTGTTGCTATTGCTGCCGGTTGGGCTTGCAGCTCCAGTGACGGTTGTTCTTCTCATACTGTCGTCGTTATGATAATGATCGTGGCATTGACAGGTTAAAGCTGATAAAAAGCAGGTAGTTCTGCAAAAAGAGCATTGTCTTTCATCATCTGGATATACTTCAAAGATATGCCGTCTTGATTTCACAACACCCCAATCAAGCGCATTTGAGCGTAACATTTTCTCGTCTTTGATCATCTGAAGCATATCGTTTAGTGTTGCTATGGTGATATCAGAATCTAATACGGACGGATCATTAGCCATTTTGCATATTAATTCATCATGACTAAATACAGGGTATCTTCTCAACAAGGAGTAGTGGTCCATACAATTTCGGCCCAGATGTAGCCAATCGGCTGGCGCAAAGTTGACCGCCTCGGCAAAATTCAATCCTTGATTGAAACCCGTATGATAAGCTCGAGGAAATGTGACCACAAACTCGCCGGCGTATTGGTTAACTTTGTGTATGGGAACTTTGTCTTCAATCAATGTGTTTGGATTACAAATAGTAACTAATTGGTGCAATAGATCCGGCTGAGATTCGAATAGATTTGGAGCCAAGTGTTTCATTGAGCGCTCGAAATCTTCCGCCCTCACTCCAGGGACACCATACCAAGTTTTGGGTTCACCTTGATGTAGATAGCTAATTGAGTAGGTCCAATGATCTTCATTATGCCAACAGAATGTAGAGAAACACATTCCAACGTACATCCAGGGTATAATCATGCCGCTAATATTTGTATTTATATATTTGAAAACACTGCCCTCGGCAACGGGAGTGTTGTTGAGATTCCACGGATGGTCAATGTACTCAAGCTCGGATTCTTCAAGGAGATCTCTAGTGGCCTTGGTTGGGAAGCCACTACCGAATTCGTTACAATGCAAATCCGCCCCATACTCAACACTAACCTCCTCGTTCTGTGAGGCAACCAGACGCCAATACTCCTTCTCCACTTCACTTAAAGGTACGTCGGTGGTGTTAGTTTTGAAATAATTTTGTTTAAACTCGTTGGCCATACGAGAGAACTCGGCTAGTGTATAATGTTTCTGCGATAACTGGAAGCCAAATCCAGTATAATTGAGCTTGGATCTCATACTGGCTTCCAATTCATTCAATCTCTGTGTTCTTGGTATGAACGTGAAACAGTTTTCATCGACCGCAAATGGTGGCCTGAAGGTTTTAGGAGGTACAATTTTGCAGATACCAAATTTTTCCGCTTGAGATCTGATTTTGGCAATATAATTGATGGGGCCCCGTTTAAACTCCGCCGGAGTTGGATAAAATATTGGGGCGTCCACAATCATGATGGCTGTGGCTGGGTGCAGGTGTAGAGACACACAGGTGGTTGTCTTAATAGACGACGACTATGATAATATTGTCTCCAAAGTGTCTCTTAACTGGCCAATCTAGACTCTTTCTCGCGTTTAAATGTCTCATTTGGCCCAAGAGTGTGCCAGAAAAGCTTTATTGAAATAGCGCCACGGTGGCCAATTGAAGAACTAGCGTGTGAGCGATTTTATGCAACACTTAATACGGTAGAAAATGACGAAGCGCGACAGTTGCTCACATTGTGGGGGAAGGGAAATCACACTGGCAATAGTGATACACAATTTAGTGCGCCAACTTGCATGGGGAATTGTTTGGAAGTAACGCATAGAAGCGGGGGAAGGCAACGCTCGAATAACATTCCACACACAAAAGCAATGGAAGGAGACGGAGATAGACAAATACACAGGATCGGGCATACAGGCAACTCGAACGAGCAAAACTGCGCCGTGGGCATTGCCCTCCTCAAATAGTCAGCCAGCCAGCCAGTCGGTCGGGAAGCCGAAAGGCAAGCAAACAGGGAGAAAAGCAGACACAAGTTTGGTCACACTGCACTTGGTAATGGCAGTGGCAGAATTGGTGCTTGCTTGGTGGTGGGCACAGAGAAACAAGGAAAATGCTGCTTTGCTGCTCGAGACCAGGAAACTGTGTCGCCCTCTTCGCGGGCTCTGTGTGTTGGATGGAGCTCCACGGCGGGGCGGGGAAGGTTGGGGGAAGAGCCGCCGCAGTTTCGATCGCGCTTCGCTCGCTTATTCGCTCTTCGGGCTAGCTCGGTCCAAATCCACACCCTTCCTGTAAGTCGGGCTCATGAGCCTATCCCGTTGCCAGCCTTATCAAGCGTTGCACCATCTCTCAGAACAACAATAACAAGAAGAAAAACTCCAATGCGCGTCGCTGACGTCCCCTTCGCCATTGTTGCGCATCCCCCACTACCGAACGGCTCCAGGCAAGCAGCCCAAGCGCATGGCGGCTGGCTCGCTGCAACTCATAATGCAACTTCTGCTACTTCTGCTGGAGGCTGACTAATGCTTTGCCGGGCTGTGTGACTCGTTGCCTGATAGAGAGCGAGCGCTTGTCGACTGCGGCTGTTATCTCGCCTCGCGGGCCACAACGCTTTGGCTTTGGCCACAGAGTTGCGCGTCAGCTTTGGTCAGCGGCTGTCGCTCTCTGCGGTGACCGGCGATGTTGGACTGCGGGGCCAACTTCGCCAGTTTGGCCAGCCGCTGCTGCTTGGCCGCTCGCTGTGGCCGTGCGAGACTGTGTGCAGCCACTTCTCAAAACACAGTGCAGGCCTAGTTCACGGTGAACTGCCTGCCTGTCTGCCTTGTCCTGCTGAAGACAGTGAAAAATTCGGCCACTCTGCTGAAGCCGACTGTAGCTTGTGTGTGCGTACGCTCGCTGCTTTGTTCTCTCTCCTCTCCGTGTTCTTCTTTGCTCCGTCTAGTAGTTCGCTCATTCGCCGCTGTCGCCGCCAACGTCGCCCGACCATCGGCTCTACGTCCCCTGGCCTCAGCGCCGTCGAATTTCAAAGTCTTTCTGCTTCAAGTTGTTCGCTGCTGAGGCAGAGAGCTTCTCCGCTGGCTGTCGTACTGCTTGTACGCTGGTGTGTGTGTGCTTGTGTGTCGTCTTGCGCCTGTGTGTATGCATTTGTGCGTGCGTCTGTGTGTGCGTTTGCAGGCTGAACTTTAGGTTGTCAATTAGGAACTTCGAACTTTTCATACTATTCATCCTGTATTCTATTCAAATATAGAGTGTTTATTATCTTAAAAAATAGACCGGATGCTAGCGGAAAAATTATCAACCTATGCGGCCAAATCAAGAATCTAAAAGCAAGAATTTCAATGAATTTTCACAAACAAAATAATAATTTTTTTACTAGACCTAAGAAAGCAACTGAAGCCAACAACACAGAGTCGTTGTCGCATCATAGGCAGCAGCAGCAGCAGAAAACGAGCAGAGAATGAGCCATAACTCAATGTATTGGCAAGGTGACCAGCGGCAAGCTTGGCACCAGCCACAACAATTGGCGGGAATGGCGCCTCAACAGCCACCGCCGACAGCCCAAGTCAATACTATGAACCATTATGGTGGCCAACCACCTCCACCACCAAATCATCAAATGCACTCCTCGCATCCGTCGATGACAAACGGAATGCCGCAGCACCAACCGCAACACGCTTCGCACGATCATATGCAATCATCGATCCCGGTCAATCACCATCAGAGGCCAGCATCGGCTTCGCAACAACAGCAGGCTCCTATGGGTCCGACCCCACCAGCTACCTATACCACTATGATGCCACCACAAAATTCGATGCAACAACGTCAACAGCAACAACCACCAATACCGCAACAACAGCACAATTCTTCGGGCCATCTAATGAGCTCTCAAGCAAACCAAAGTATGCAACCACAATCAGGACCTCATCAAGCACAAATGCCGCAGCAGCAGCAGCAACCACCACAATCTCATTATGCACACCAACAACCACAACCACAACAGTACTCGAACATGGATTCAGCTTCGTATTGGAACTCAAGCCCAAACATGCAACCACAGACGAGCTTGCCTCCGAGTCATTCAGGAAATAGTGGAGCCCCGATGGGAGCGCCAGGTTCTCAATCTTCCGAAGGCTACTACTCAAGTAGTGCCTCGCCTCATACCATGCCAAATGATTCAAGGGGAAGCCTATCAAATGCCTCAGTCTCCTCATCATTCCATCAAAGTCCGCAAGATATGCAAGCAACAAACGAGCATATGATGTATAACAACAGCAACAGCAACGACAGACAACAGAGACCCATGCATCCACAGCAACAGCAACCGCAACAACAGCATACATCTTCAATGATGCAGAATGGGCCAATGAGTGGCCCAGTACCAAGCAATCAACACAACCATATGAAATTTCATCAACAGCACCATCAGCATCAAAATCATATCAACACCATGCAAAGTGGTCCACCAGTGCACCCGCAAGCGCAACAAACTCCGGTTGATCCAACACGATCTATGCAACCTCAACAACAGCAGCAGCAACCAAACACATGGTCAAATGGCTACTATGGACCGCCACCGACTCAACAACCTCCCTATGTTGATCAATATGCACCTTACGAGAGTCAGAGTGTCCCACCAAATCAGTCTCCATCGACGCCTCCGGCAATGGTGCGACACCATCAACAGCAGCAGCAGTATCATAATCAACCTCCACCACATGCACCTAACATGAAGCAAGAACCCCCAGTGAATGGAAATCACCATAATATCAAACCTGGTCTCGGAGGTTACCCGCCACATCCCAGTACTTACGGTCAGCAGCATCAGCCACCACCGCCGCCAGTTCAGCCACCCCCGCAATCTGGTAACACAAACGGAAGTTATTATGGCTACGATCCATATTATAATCAGGCCCCGCCTCAACTCCAGCCTCCGAGTGACCCGTATTATAATAACCAAGGCTCGCAGTATTGGAACCCTCAAGGTCCAACGCTTCCACCTCATAACAACCATCATCACCCTCAGCATCACCACGATGGCCTGATGCCACCCGGTCCGCCTCAACATCACCAGCTTCATCATCAGCCCCCAAATTTGCGACCACAAGCTGTAATGCATGGGCCAGGTGTGCCGCAATCGCCCTCAGCTTCTACGCAACTGATAGATAGCAAACCAATAAAGGTAAAGAAAACTAGAGCACCACGAGGACAAGGAAAGACGGCTGGACGCGAGAGAAAACCACCCATGACTGATGAGCAGAAAAAATCCGGTTACGCAGATTATTTTTCGCAACAACATAAATTGTTATCTGCTGAGCATGTATTTGGAGACAAATCTAAAATAATTTCGGACAAATGGGCAGAGTTGAGTGAGCCCGAGAGAGCAGTTTATAGGAACAAGGTTAGTGCCAAAAGAAAAGCTATGCTTAAGGGAAAGGCAACGCAACAAGCTCAAAATCTCCTAGTTCAAAATCCGATGAACGGGATCAAACGAGAATAAACATAGAGAAACAAACGTTTTTTAATTAATTTATAAACTAATAGCCTGTTTCCCGGGAACTTGCTGTCTTAATGCATTTGAAGCCTAGATAGTTCAAGGTGTTTATCGCTCTATTGCACCCTAAACCTTTTCTTATAATTTTATATGTATTCTCCCCGGTCAAATCCACTACAGTGGAACCTAACCTGTGCGACCTTCCTGGATCTGCACCCTCAATGTATTTTTGTAACAAGCCGCAATCGTATACTGCATCTAGCTCACCCCAAAGATCTTCGAAATCTTGTATAATCAATGGACTAGACTCCCCGCTTCGGTTTGCCGATGTTAGTGCTAGCGGTCCAACCATGTGGCATAGAGTTCTGATGAAGTTATGATTCGGGACTCTAACTCCTATAGTATCCAAACCTGGGTTCAAGTCCTTGTTGAGTTGTTCTGATCGCTTAAGGACAACTGTAACTGGTCCGGGCAGTAGTTGTTTGAGTAGATTCCTCTTTTTATCATCTATATCTCTGGCTACCTCGTCGATACATTCCGTCGCCGCGATGCATATAGCCAGCGGTTTATTACGATTGCGCCCCTTTATCGTGTAGATCCTCTCTAAGGCTTCGGAATCTTGAGCTCTAGCAGCTATACCGTATAATGTATCTGTCGGCACTGCGATGACTCCTTTATTTTTCAGTATGTTGCATACGCTTTTGACTTGCTCCTGTTCTAGCTGGCCGCTAAGGTTGTAGAATAATTTTATAACTTTACTGCCCGCTGCCGCGATATTTGTGCCCATTGTATCCATAAGATTTCATTCATCATATAATAATGTAGACCACATGACAGAGGTTAGCTAATCAGTGGTGAGGTTAAAGACCATGTGGTTGGTTTGTTTTCATTCTGGGATAGAATAATAACAGTGTTTTTGTAGACTGCACACACATGTTCTACGCACTCTCACTCGCGGAGTCAAGTTTTGGAAAGCAAGTGCACGTAACTTGCACGAGTCAGACACATTCGATTTGATGTTCATAAACTACTTAAGGGGTCTGCGTTATATAATTTAATCAGAATACCCCACTCTCTCCTAATTTTTATTTATGTTTGTATCGTATAAAATATACAGGCCCGGGGGAGAGGCCTGGCCTGTGTGCTACGGCAGGTGTTGCAGCTGTCGTGGTAGTCGGTAGGAAGTGAGTTGGCATTGGAATTTGCATTGGCATAGGCATTTGCATTTGTTGCATCAAATAGTGTTGTTGGCCAGGTGTGAAGGCGAAGGGTTGATTTGGAGCAGAGCCGACCATGAGTGCTTGGGTGATTGGAGCCTGAACCCCCACCTGACTCAAAGTTGGCGAACTTGTCATGGGTGCCGTCGATAAGGCGGTCGTGGCAAGAGATAAAAGTGCCGCGTTGTCTGCGTTGCTCGAGGTCGAACTTGACATAGTTCTAGATTGATTTTGCGTAGATCTGATTGCGGCTATCGGCGTTCCATTTGATGTGATGGTTGAGCTTGCAGTGGGAATACTCGGACCAAATGTTGTAACGGATACGGCACTTGTAACTGGTGGTCGAACCATTAAAGTTGGACGTTGTTGGTGAGCCCAAACGATCCTGGCGCCTGGTTGCAGTCCAGGCATTGAGAAGCTTGCTATCGAACTAGGAGTTGAAGCCATGATTGGCATCTGTGAGGCTCTCATATGATGAATCTGAGTCGCAATGTTGGGTGCAGAGTTGAACATGAGGGGCCTAGATATCAAATATTGCTGTTGAGGAGTGTGTTTGTTACCATCGTTGGCCCTCGAGTTTGGTGGTTGAGTTACTAAACCACAGATAACGGACTGCTGTGCTTGGGGTCTGATGTGCTGAATGTAACCAACAGTTGGCATCGAAGCCACATTCTGAATAATACTGCTTCCGGTGGCAACGATCTTACTTGCTGGTGGCGTCTGATCTGTTTCCTTCTGCCTATTCTTGCGTTTCGCTTTTGCTTTAGAGTCAGCCGCAGATGCGACGTTGTTGTTTGCTTGATTCATCGCTATATGGGAACTAGTTATGACACTTACTGGAGGTGGTTTAGGTGGATTTGCAATACGGACAACCGAGATTGGCATGGGTGATGGTCTAGTTAAGTTGGATGCCATGTGAGCTACTGGAGGTTGTTGCCTTGCTTGAGGCAATAGTTGTTGTGTTGTTATCGGGATTACACGTATTGGATTTGCTGTGTCAGGATAAGATTCAATTGCCAGTCTTGCCTCTTTGGATTTCTTTGGGGGTCCACGAGGTTTTGCTGATTTCTTCTCCGATTGCTCAGCTTCGTGGACACTAGAGGTACCCGATGAGTTGGCCTCAGTGCTTGTTTTGGCAACAACATTGCCTTCACCTTTGATAACGAACTTTGGTATTGGTGTTTTTAATTTTATGGTCATTTTAGGAATAGCTGGTTGATTATTTGTCGGCGATGAATCAAGTGAACTGTTGAGATTTTGTTGTTTGCTTTCATGAGGCATTGTGTTATTGGTTGGTGAGATGGAGTTAGTTGCATCTTGTTGCTGATTGTTGGGTTGAGTGCCAGAGCTCTCAGTCGCATTTTCGCTAGTCACGACTTGTTTCGGATGATTATCTTGTTTCGATTTTTGAGCTGGATCAGGTGATGTTGATGAAGATTTGTTATCCTTCTTCGGACTCGTCGATATCGAAGTTGGTGAGTTTGACCGAGGCTTAGCGCTAGGATTATAAGAGTTGGGTTGAGTTTGATTCGAGTTATACGGTTGGTTTGTTTCTTTTGAGCTGCAGGGTAATTTATTGCTCCCATGAGCTGTTGCAGAGGGTTGCTGCTGATGAGTTGGAGCAGGTTGTTGAGATGGTTGTTGGGGTGCTGTAGGTGGTGCAACTGGAACGGCCGGTGATTGCCAAGGGTATAGGTTGTTAGACCTTGATTGTTCATGTGCAGGGCTGACGTATGGGGCGCTGGCAAAGATCAATTTCTCCTTGTTCATAGGTCGGAAAGCTGGATTTATGAATCTTTTTTGTTGAACCGGAGTCTTAGGTGGCTCTGGCGAATTTGTTTGCTGTTGAGGTTGTTGTTGATGACCCGGACCTGGCGGAACTTTCTGAGGCTCTTTAGGACCGGATGTAGCAGTGGCGATCGGTAGAGGGGTTGAGACCAACTCAGCGATAGGATCGCGTGTAATAGATTCTCTTTCCCGCTCGTGCGTTTCAACATTTGTCGTATCTTCTGCCTTTGACTTGGAAAGTTTGTTTGGCGATTTAGGCTGCTTTGCACCACCGAAATCCTTGGTTCCGAACAGAGCTGATGTCACATCAGCGCCGCTTACATCAAATGCTTTCTTTTCAGTCGAAGTTGCGGCAATCAAGTCGGCGAATGAGCCGGGTAAGAGGAAATTGTTGTTGGTGCTTCCGCTGTTAGCACTGTGTGGATTGGTTCTAGTTTTGCTTGTATATTGATTATTTGACAGAGGTCTTGTTGGCGGGGATTTGGGTCTTACGGGTGGAGTTTGAAGTGTACTTGCAGACGTAGTAGATGGCGAAGCTAGAGCCGGTGGTGTATGGGGATGAAGCTTCTTAGCGCTCAAAATTTTGGTTGAATCTTTCTGCGGTGATGATTTTCCAGGAGACGAGTTCTTAAGATGATTGCCTGTAGTATACTCGTCATCGCTTAACAATTTTGTTTTGTCTTCTGTACGGGCCGCAAGTGCGTCAAGTGAGGATGGAAGTAGTAGGTGATGTTTCGTTGATTTGTGGGGACTAGCGTGGGAACTAGGTGATGCAAGCTCATCAGATCCGTTGGTGGGCTCCTTGAAGAATCGCTTAATCATCTCATTGATATCAGCTCGCTTAGTATTCAGCAACTCAATCGTGATTGCTCTACCAGTCACAGCTAACTCAGGCGAGTCATTCTCATGCTCAGCAATCATTTTCTTGCAATCATCTAGTAAGTGCCTTGAGTTTCTAATCAAAGCAGGCAGGTTCTTTTTAGCTCCGCTAAGCTTACTCAAATGCTTAACAAGGGCCTTGAGTCCATTCAATTCATATCTAGTCAGGTGAACCTTCGGTGGATCCTTCGATTCTTTCTCTGCACCTGACCAGCAATTTGACGCGCCACTACCTGTAACAGTGTTCAACGCGGGCCAGTCATTCAGCTTGGAGTCAGGGGTGAGAGTAGTAGTTACCAACTCCTTGTCTAGACTTGGTTTGATTTCACTTGTTCTTTTTTGTTGCTCTTGCTTGATTGGTGATGATTTTTTGACAGATTCGGATTTGATCGTTGAATTTGAGGATTTTGTTGGGCTTCTTAGAGCATTTTGTTTCGCTTCCGCCTGTTCTTTCTGATCTAATTCATATTGCAAACGTAGCAAGCTGTTCTTTGTCATTCTACAAGTTGTTGGCTTATTTGCAGCTTTTAATCTCTCCTCGTTGTCTGAATCAATCTCAGTTGCTGAAGAGTCACTCCCCGTCGATGGCGGCGGCTTTACAGTTTTCGGCGGTCGACCTCGTCGTCGCTTGACAGGTGGTGTTGCGGAAGCTGCCTTCTTTTTCTTGCTGGCGGTGGGTTTATCACATTTTACCTCTTCCTCACTCTCGGAATCTGATTTGTCTTCAGCTTCCTCGGTGTCCTCGTCATCCTCATCTGCTTCACGGAGCGCCTTCTTCTTGGGCACCTCTGTCTTCGGCCTATGTAGATGATCCTTACCCGTTAAACAATGAACATAATGTTGAACAACGTACCATAAAATCTCTGTGTAAAATGGATATCTAAATTTGATGGGCACTTTGGTTGCGTCCTCAATCTTGCTGACTTTAAGTTGGTTTTCAATTCCAAACGAATGTAAAAAATTTCCGCCAAAGACTAAACTATCCTCAAGTGTATAAACGGCATGTATCCAGCCGGAGGGAATAAAAAAGGTGTTGCCAGCTTGGAGCTCGACACGGAAGCATTCCTCGACTGTGTCGCCAAAAAATACATCCTGTTGCATGCCCGATAACGTCCACTCTTCAAAAGTTTGCAAATTTAATTCTGTCGGTGGGACCATCCAAAATATTTTCTTACCCTTGAGAATGTGATACCAAACAGAGGTACCTCCGAAATCGATGTGGAAGTCAGTGTAGGAGCCTTTGACACTCATTAGGCAGTATTTTTGTACTTTTGGGTATTTCATTTTGTCTATGCTATTAGTGCTCTCTGTTTGCGCTTCTTTTAAAAACTTGGGCCAAACTAGGTCGACCCAATCCAGTAGCTTCACAATCATTGGCGAATCAATCATCTCATCCAATTTGGTATGGCTAAATTCCAAACTGATAACATTCAATAATCTGTCTCTATTCTTAGATTCATAATATTTACACCAATCCTTCATGGACATCTCAATGTTCTTTTGCGTTTTGACATCCATAACGTCAATTATTCGTTGGTGGCCAACAGCATTGCGTACATCCCTAACAGCAAACTTGTTACTTTGTGGAACAGTTAATCTGAGGCCATCAGGCTTGATAACAAGGATTGGCTTTTCGAAGCCAAACTTTTGGAAATGATCTAATGTCAGCTGATCGCCTGTTATCTCGAGCAAGTGCTTGTCCTTGTTAGTGAGATCAAATCGCTCGCACTTGATCTGATCTTGGATATCGAACTTCCTCTCACCATCAAGTTCCTCATCCTCGTTGACTTCTTCATTGTAGCGCCGGTGCTTTCTAGTTCTGAGCATTTTGATTAACGGTCTGTTTGCCTATCCTCCCGTGAATGACTATTTGGGGTGGTGTTTCTTGCATGCAGTTGTTGTGTTGTCTTTTATTGGGCGCCGGTTTGTTGCTGGCTTGACGCTTCTTGATTAGGTTGCTTCTTTGCTTTCTTGTTTTCTTCTCAATGTCGTGCGTCTGGTCAATCGGTTGCTCGACGTGTTGTTGACGTTTGTTCCTTCTCTTGATATTAGAATTGATTACTCAGGTTTGGTGCAATAGAGTGATAATAATTTAATTAAAAAAGTCGATAAAATTAGTAGGGAAAAACTTTTCCCTCTCTCGCGGAGAGACACACACGACAACTGCGACCATTCCAAGCGAGTGCGACGCGACGTCGTCGACGACGATGTCGGTCGCTGCTGCCGACGATGTTAGACCCTTCGGCTGCCTACGGCGGCGACTCGCTGGCACTATGGGCGAATGTGTAGGCGCCAACGAGTGTGTTAGTTGTGTGCATTAGGCGGCTCGCAGCGGCGGCGGCAGCGGTAGCAGCGGTGGCACCACAAGAAAACAACAACAACATCAAGACCAGCAACAACCACACACAACTACCGCGCCCGCCGCCACACTGTTGGCCGCAGAAGCACTAGTGGCGACGGCTGAGGCAGCAGCAGCGGCAGCAAATAGGATCCAAATCTGCTGCGCCGGGCAGCAAAGCAGCGAACCTAAATAAGCTGGCATCAGCTTCGGCAAAGGCGCACAACAACAACAAAAATCAGCGCGGCGCAAGCGGTGATGCGCTCATCGGGTGCGCAAGTGTTTTGTTTCCATCGAGTCAACTATAGTTCTTTGAGTCGCCGCCAGTCTGCCTAAACAGATCGCGTTAGCATTACCGAAGCGCCACTCGGAACTCAAATTCTGGAGTCGAATTGAAAAATCATGCTTGCAACACTCAAGGGCGCGTTAGCGCAGCGCAGACGAATCTCTGGCTGGCGCGCAGAAGTTCTCTCTCTCTTTCGCTCTGGATCTCTGCTTACCCTGTGAGCGTGAATGTGAATGTGGATGTGTTTCAAAGTGCTAGCTTGCAGCGCGCGCATGCAGAAACACACCTTGACCAATGAGCAATGGCGCTGCAAGAGGTGGGAAAATAGCAGGGTGCAAGCGAAAAAGCGGATAGGCCGATCGAACGAAATGCAGAAAAACACTGTGATAGAGAGAGAATAACCATCAGACTGAAAGGCATTGAGCAAATGTGAGCGCCTTGCATTGGAGCCCTTGCGGCCGATGTGCATGTGTGGCAGTGGTTGCTGCTGTTGTGGTTGTTTTTGCTACGCATGCGCGCTTCGGTATTCGAAACACGATTGCTTGTCTGGGGCGCACGACACACAGAATTTCCTTGCGGGAGAACTTTTAGCTTGATCGCAGCGAACTTTCTCCATAACATTGCATTGCATTGGAGACGGACATATCGAATCGATGCGACCTTCACTTTAAGCGAATGGGCGTGTCTGGTACCATCGACTTCGGGTTTCGGGACTTACCGCGAAACGATTGAAAATGCGGCTAGATGCCCGAGAGTTCATTGGCTTGCAGTTTGCTCATGGCTGCTGGTGAAGTTGGCACACAATTGGGCCATTGAGGCCGATTTTGTCGGGCAAGAATCCCGGAGATTATCCTAGCCTTATAAAAAGAAGAAGATTGAGCATTGAATTTTGTAAACTCATACTAGGGCCTCTGTCATACAAAATATCCATCGATCGGGATAACAAGTGGTGGATTCTTACAGCGATGGAGAAATAATAAGAAGTCAAGATCTAGAGGAATCTTAGCGTCGATAGTCGGAAAAAATTGCGATCGTACTCGAAACTCATCATTTTCTCTGGCGCTAGTTGGCCGACACTGGTAGTTCGATTTTAAAGATGCAAGTATTCAATGACTCGATGACTCTAAGTTGCAACCTGTTGCGAAGCAAATGATTGCTCCGAATGCAAACCACCTCCTGACTCGATGCAAGCTCACCGGCTGGCGCCACAATCGTGATCCAATTCATGAAGAGCAATCTGAGATCATGAGGCTAAAGTCGCCTGGCTAAAGATGTTAGGCTCAGTATTAGAAGCAGCTCTCATGTTGACTTTATTCGGCCGCCCATTTCGCTTACCAGAAAAATTTTCACAGTCAGCTGAAGAGGTGACTTGGCGGCGGAGTAAAGAGCAAGAAGCGGGAAACTCCTCTTGAGGATTCAATTTACGAAGCGGCTTCTCAATCTCCACTTAGTGAGTGGCTGTGGTAATAGTGGTTATGGTAGAGATGACCACTCACTGAAGCTAGAGTTATGAGCTCCGAGATGAAGAGCGGAGAAAAAAGTGGGCAAGTGCAAAACTCTCTGGAGGTTCTACAGGTTGCAGCATCCAAGATGGCTGCCACTGCAACTTGTTGAGCCACCGAGGAGCTCGCCCCGCTCACAGTTAGTGCCGGTCAACATAAAAGTGAATCACCCAACGAGTGAAACTATCGGACCAGATGAAAAGTCGGATAAGCTTCTTGGTTGTCGACTTGGTCCTGATCTTCGTCATCGTCCATTTCGGCTTCGAGTTGATTTGATGTCCATCGCAAGTTTTGCGCTTGTCAGGCGGCTCCTTTTCTCATGCCATTCCTAAAAATAAGGCCTTGTCCAGCGAGCTAAGGAACCGCAGTGACTTTTCGTCTGTCTTTGCCTCCAGGATGGCAACCACCAAATCGATCAGGTGCTTTCAGTGATTCTGCTCACTTTCTGAAGTTGAATAAGGAATAGAAGTATGGAGAAGCATTTTGGTATTATTCTAGACCTCAGAAGGCTAAGACGATGAGCCAACAAATCAATCGGCGGCGGCGGCTAGTGGAAGCTGAGAGATCTAGGCAGCGGTTCCGCCGTCGAGACTAACGGCCTGTCGAGCGGCTCAGGATTATGATGTTAACTTGCCACTTGCGGCAAGTTCGCTTAGTTAGACCCTGGCGGCGATTGAACACAACAGCTTGTTGCTCCATTGCAACAACGGTGCCAAGCTCCATTTCTCGCGTACATAACCATCAGTCGGCCACTTGACTCTTTATTATCTCATATACGCAGTAGTTTCCCTCTTCATTGCAAAGTCATCACTCGAGAACGAGCTGAGAATTGGAACTTGAGAAGCTGACCGTCGACTTATGCAAACGATGCCAGCATCAGCATCACCAATGACATCCGTTCACCAGCCAGCTAGCTATTCAGAAACCGAAGCTCTGATTTATATCCCTAGTGGCCCACAATGAGTCATTTAGATGCGTTCGAGTGATAAGACAAATTGTAGCCACAACTTGAAACCATCGCATCAAGTTGTTGCTTTTAGTTGCTGCCCGATGCTTATCCTCGCTTCTTAAGTGACCCAGCCACTGGAAACTCGTTGTCGATTGAATCTTCTTATCATAGCCTCGACCCTTTGGTTGGCTTGGTCGCAAACGAAATTGGAAAGAAAAATAAATTAACGCACTTGTTGTCGCTGTCCGAGCTGAAAGAGGAGAGGTTATATCATTGCGCAAAATTGTAATCTCACAAGCTATTAGTTAGCCTAATGTGACGTCTATTTCAGTAGCAATGGCGGCGACATGTGGCCGCTCACTTTTTTATCTCAAACTTGGTTTCGAAGACGAGACATCTCAGCTGCTAATGCTACCACTAGCTGGCGAGATGTCGCGACAACTTGATGCTGTCGCTGTTCACAAAAGAGGAGGAGATAACGACCAACTGTTGGATAGCCAGCAGTATAAAGCTCTCGTTCCGTCTACATGGCTCAGTTAGAAATCTTGTGGCAAGATGGAGGCGGCGAAAAGTCAACATAAACATGGTCAGTCTCTCTCTCCACCTCTCGCTCAGGTAAACTAAAGGCAAACTTTGACTTGTAGGTGTACCTCTAGTTGTATTCGGTCGTTGTTTCGCTCTTGGACTTGGATGTCCACCTGCCAGTCGGCAAGTTTCGGCAGCTTAGAGGTTAACTGACTAGATGCTGGTTGCAAGCTGGGACCAAGCAAGCCAATTAAGTTCGCAGACTTGAGTCAAGGTCGCGGAGCCGTTTGCTGGGTTTGTGTTGTGTTGTGTTGAGTTGCGCAACAATCGAACTTCCAGCAAAGTGAACAAGTAACAGCAACAACAGAGAATACGGGGTCCGCCCCTTAGCTCGAAAAGGCAGAGCCGGAGAGAGAGAGAGAGAGAGAGAG
>WNKI01000005.1:264887-309887 GCA_015350385.1 Aculops lycopersici | reverse complement strand
TGAATCAGAAGCGAACGACGCACTGGACGAAACCAACACAACTTCAGAATGAGATGCTGGAAATAGCGAGTTGACTTGCACGAATCTCATTTGCATTTCATCTTACATCTACATATACATCTAATTCAAATCAATCGATAAGACATTTAAACAACAAGCAAACTACTATTTTATTATTATCATATTTTAACTGTCGTCAGCAAGCGAGATCAAAACTACCATCTTCTCAGAATCTCAAGTCAACTAAGAATACCTCCCACTTGTGGCCCCCAAAGATTCTCATATTAACTTCAAAACTTTTCCATAGTATCAAACAAATTTAACTTTCTCACTCCAAATAAAAGGATAGAAGCCAAAGTTCCTTCAGAGTATCAACTCAGCTTAAGTTTTCACTTGACAAAAGAGGTTGTCACTCAATTGTAACAAAGTAAACAGAGGATTCAACTTTCATTTATAGCCATTCGCCATTTGTACGATTTCAATCCAACATAGCCATCAAAAACTAAGAAAGAGTTTTAGCTTCTAGTTGACATAAAAGAAATCAAGGCACCCCATACATCGGCCTCAAGATGAGAAGATGGTGTTTTGGGTTCACGAGGACCCTGCTAATTATTACCAATATCCTCGTCGGCGCCCTTGCCGGTTTGCTCGTTTGGATTAGCTTTACTGCCTTTGATCAAAACTATGAACTAGACTCACTGAGTGATAGCCATCCCAGACTTGTCCATACCTACGTCTCGGTTATGTGTGCCGGACTAGGTGTTGTCATTCTCCTATTGGCTATACTTGGTTTCCTGGGAGCTTACAAGAAATCCAAGCCAATATTGATCACATATGCATTTATATTAATATCTATGGTCGTTATGTTGGCAGTCTTAGTACTGGTCACATTCTCACTAAATAACTCGCCAAATGCATCGCAAAAAGAGATTGATAAATCATTTGTAAACTCAACAGTTGTCGTCTACAACTATGTCGACACCAGTGATATGAAGACTAGAATCATAGACAACATTCAAAAAACATTCTCATGTTGTGGCGTCAACTCACCTAATGATTGGACCGAATACTCTCTTCACAAAATACCTAGGTCCTGTTGTTCCGAGCCAGTGGAGTCAAGTTTGCCTGTCTTCAAGTATTGCGCCGAATCAGATCACAAAATTGGTTGCTGGAAGGCGCTTAGCGACCACTTCTATGCAAATCTAGCGACAGTAAGAATTATTTTATATGTACTGATGTCATTTGGTTTAGTCTGCACCCTGGCAGCACTATTTATGATCACCAACATGAGGAAGATTCTTGACATGGTTTAGATTATTCGAGAAGAATCGAGCGAGCAGTATGAGAAGCAAGAAGAGATTATCAATTTAACACCCTGAATGCCAGCTCTTGAATCGCAGCTTCTCAATCTTTATATGAGCTTGGAGAAGAATATTGTTTGGCGCGATTTTCCATCCATATCTCCGTCTAAGAGATTTCTTAAATTCTCTCAAGCTTAAGAAGTTGCTTTAATCCTAATCAAGGTCATTGCTCACCAAACATCATCTACTACCTCTATCCCTGGTATTTTTATCACCCATCAAACATGACATTCCTTACGAAGTCACAACAACATATCAACTTTCAGCCCTTTCAATGAGATATTAATGCCTGGTCTCGAGATGAGACGAAGCACGAGAAAATTTCGATCAATCAGATGAATTTTTATGGTTACCCTACCGTCCCTCATCAAGATCATGAATGTATTGCGGCTGCCTCTAGAAGAGGGTCCACACGTGACCCAGCAGAATTAGTGGAAGTCATGATGTAAAATAATCGTTGAACAGAGTACGACTCGAATCTTTTACCCACTTTAGAGCGGACCACCAAAATGTAAATTTTTAACTCCATCCAAATAAAAGTCTCGTCTTGAAGACGAGATATCATCTTCAGCTAGAATTCATCACCTCAGTAAGAATCACCTGTCGAGATCACACTATTCTGTGCGATACCTGTTGACAACAGGCTCGTACTTTGCGCAATGCGGCTCATAGTTGGAAGTTTCAATTTACCGAGACTAGTTGGCTGGTTCGATATCTAATCACGCAACATTGTCGATGCACTTTCACTAGCGTCGACATTTCCGCTAAAGCTCCTCCATCTTTTGCTTTGCAATAGATTTACACACTCCAGCGGGAAATCCCCTTGAGCAAATCTCTTGAGGATTCCCGCAGAAGCAATTGTTTGTTTCTATTTATTTTTGGCTCCAGATTCAATTTCTACGTGGTGTAGATCTTTCGAACTTCGAACGAGTCAAGATGATTGTTTATGTAACTCTCTTCTTAGTCATTTTTTATGTGACATTCAACATTGCCAAGACCGCTTTCAGGAACCACAAAGCGCATCAGTTTTTTCGAATCAAGAGCCCAAATTTACCTGTTCTTCCAAATCCAGGTTTGTTCTCGGGCAACCTGTTTCAAACAATATTCCATCCAAAAAATTGGAAGTTAATTGATGATTACCACAAGAAGTATGGAACAACATTTGGATATTACGTTTGCGACCAACCATGGGTCTCAACGAAAGACATTGAGCTATTGAAATTGATTGAAGTGGACCAGGGACATAGGCACATAAATAGAGCCAAGTTCAATATACCCATCGAGGAGTTTGAGGAGTCAATATTCCAGGTTGATGGAGGTGATTGGCGACGGATAAGGCGAGCAATTTCGCCTGCTTTGACTAATTTACGTGTTAGAAGCGAGGAGGTGACTAGGGACATTGATCTTGTGCTTCGTCAGTTTCATGCTTCAATTGAGGTCAAGTTAACAAGAGCGCAACCGGAAACTGGTCCCGCCTCGTTAGTATTCGATGCAAAGGATGCCTTCCAGCGCTATGCTTTGGCTGTGATATTCTTGCTTACTTACAAACGTGAAGGCGAAATCAATTTTATGGCAAACAAAGACGAATGGATAGAGACAATAGCCGAGGGTGCTAAGCTTATGACCCATCCAGTGATTTACACCTCAATGATATTTCCGTTTATGAGGCCGATATGCAGGTCACTTGTCGGCCTCCATCGGATTGGTTCAGTGAGAACTCGCATAACAGATTACATAATCGAAGCCACTGATTTAAATCGTGGCGCGAAAGAGTGGCATCGAATGTATCAGAAAAAGTTGAGCACTGAAACGGGTGCCAGGGAGAGGGATTTTCGAGATTTGAAGCGCCGAGGGAGATTTGTACGTCGCTTGGTGGACACCATTGTTGATTCATATATCGACAAGAAGATCGACTACGACGAGTTCATAGCTAGCACCTTCTTTCTACTGCTAGCTGGCTTTGAGACAACCGCCGACACCATTACTTGTTTAGCTTGGCAGCTGGCTATGCACCCTGAGATACAGGAGAAGATGCGAAAGGCAATCTTGGATGAGGGTATTGATTCAACTTATGTCGTGTGGTGCATCATGGAAACAATCAGGTGGCATCCGGCGGTTCCGTTGGGAACAGGACGAATAGTAGCAGAGGATGTCTATACAGCAAATGGTTGCAAGATTCCAAAGGGCACCTTTGTTCAATCCTCAACCTGGAGTTTGCACCACGACGATAGTATTTGGCCGGAAGCGGACAAGTTTAAGCCTGAGAGGTGGGCCAAGTCGGCCGACTTTCATCCAGCTGCCTTTATGGGCTTTGGCTTGGGTCCTCGCAATTGTGTCGGCGGTAAGCTGGCCATTCATGAGATTAAGTTGGTGATGAGATTGTTGCTCAGCAATTACCGGATAGAAAGGAGCGAAGAAACGGCCGACAAGTATACCTTTTCAAGCCCCGGCCTTTTGTATACAGTTTTAGACGAGCCAATCAAGTTGAGATTAGTGGCATTAGGTAACTCCGAAAAGACCAACAGCATGAGCAACAAATGACTTGTCACGTCATCTTTTAAACAACAATTCAACTAGGATAAAGAAGTTAAAATAAAGGTCGACACGCAAATCTGAAGTACCAAGTCTCGAGCGCCAGCAATGGCAAAATGTCACACCTTAATCGACATCTAATCTCACTCTTCAAACTTCCTCTTCATTATCCGCTCACTAAAAGGTAACTACACAAAAGGAGCAATGAGTTCTGAAGTCATGACTAGTGGAGGTTCTAGCTTCACCTACAATCACAGCAGATGATAGATACAAAAATTCACACAAACTAACATAGATATACAGATACAGTTATATATGTATGTTTATCGACCTCCATAGACAACATGTTGCTCCTTGCCGCTCCGCTTGTCCTTATGCTGGCCAAGTTTGGACCACCAGTACTCAAAGACTCAGTTCTTCTTCATCAACTTCAAATACCTCTAGCGATTTTTGTACTCTTCAGACTCGTCTATCTAGTAAAGAAGCGCTACGACTTGTTGCACGTATTTGATGGGACCAATATTCCGTCCGTTGAAAATCCAAACCCCATAAGCGGAAACCTATTTCAAGTGATCCTTCGGGAAGAAAATTTATTAACTATCCACAAATATCATGAAAAGTTGGGAAAAACCTTTGGCCTATTGTATGGACCTGAGCCTTGGGTAATGACATTGGATTTGGATTTGATTTACAAACTCTTTGTCAGTGAGGGTTCAAAATATGTAGACATAACTCAGTACAATTTCCCCTTTAGCAAAGAAATGGGTGATTCATTGAGTCAGGTGGGCGGAAATGAGTGGCGCCAAACAAGAAGACTATTGAATCCATCCTTCACGGCAAAGCAAATGAAATCCGATAACGTGAGCGAGGATGTGAATCAAGCTTGCGACAAAGTGTTGCATTATATTCAAGCGCACGGGATTGAAAAGGAGACCAAGGCGAGGGGAGGCGCAAGTCGAGTGGTTGATGTTCTGGATCTCGCAAGGAGGTTCGGCATAGAGGTTATTTTCCAAGTTGCATTTGGAAAATCAGATGGAGTTAACTTCAACCCAGAAGAGCAGGAGACACTTGTTGATTTGACCAACAGAGGCTCTAAATTGATTACCACAAGTCCCGTCGTTTGGTTGTCCATTATGTTCCCTCAACTCCAACGAACTCTCGGCTTGTTAACCAGATTTACAGCTCTCGGCGATGCCATCAAGTATATACGAGGAATACTAGATGATAGTGTTGAGGCAAGAAGAAACAAGAAAATTGAGTCAAGTGAAAGAAAGATGATTGACTCTTTGATCGAAGCTGCAGCTAATGGTAAAATGAACGATTCGAAGTTGAAGTCGAATTTGTTCTTCTTCTTTTTGGCGGGATTTGAAACAACTTCAAACACTGCAGCGCTCACCTTATATCATTTGGCCAAGAACCAAAAAATTCAAGACAAACTTCGTGCTTTCATTCTAATTGATGGCGAGCAATCGGAATATTTGGACTGGTGCATGAGGGAAACTCTACGCTTGTATCCCGCGGTGCCCACGGCAATTGGCCGCGTTATCCACGAAGACTTCGAGTTTAATGGATACAATTTCAAATCTGGAATGACAATAAACGCAAGTATTTGGAGCATACATCACAGTCGCGAGTATTGGGGCGAGGATGTGGATGAGTACAAACCGGAGAGGTTCGGACAGTCGCTTGGGCATACAATGCAATATTTTGCCTTTGCCCACGGACCTAGGTACTGTATTGGCATGAACTTGGCGCTGAGCGAGTTGCGCGCCATTTTAGTTCGCCTCCTTGCCAGGTACAAGCTGGAATGTTGTCCCTCGACGCCAATGGAATTGGAAGTGAAGAGTCCAAATATAATTCACTCTGTCATAGAGGGCAAGATTAATTTGAAGTTTGTCGAGCTAAGTTCATTGTGAGATTTTTTCTTCTAAAAAGGCACATGTCAGCATAGAAACACTAAAAACAAGTGGAATTAAAAAAAGATATCGATATCATTCTTATGTCCAGTCAACAGTTTCAATCGTACTCATATTCTAGAATTTTCACGAGAACTTGCCGTCGCTTGCGTGGTTGTTGTTGTTGAGATCGTTGCCCCAGTCGTTGTAGTGGTATTAGTCGTGTGTCGCGGTGAGAGTTGTTGGGTCAAAATATTTGCATCTCATCTTCTCTCCCTCTCTCTCTCTCTTGTTCTTATGCTTGTTAGTCTATCTGAGGTACAGTAAAACATATCAAAAAGAGGATAGTTTCCGTTGTTATCGTCAGCAATGTAGGCGCCGCTGTCTGCCGTCGACGTCGTGGTTGTTATGAGGGATGAGAGTGGAGGGAACGCGAAAATCGTCATCCATCATATGTCTAAATCAGCATTTTCCAGGTTGATCATATGCCGTACGTCGAATCTGAGACTATTGTAGCCAGTAGTCGATCATCTAGTAATTTACACAGTCACCTGTTGATGATGTTATGTGGCAGGTATAACTATTACAATACTCCGAGCGTCTGAGTGAGTGAGCGAGCGAGTGTGCATTTTGTGTGCGCTACGTTGACGTCGTCTCCGACAATAGCACAGGTGGTTGAGGTTGGTTTCGTTCTCTCTCTCTCTCTGTCCCTTTTGGGGGCTAGCACTTGCAGGTTAGGGGGCAATGGCGCCGAAAGAGGAAACTTTGATTGGCGCGAGGAGGCGAGCAGATTTTGGGGAAGTCGATTTAACAGGTGGAAGGTTTAGGAAAGCTAGTCGTGCACAACCATAATATTCCTCAGAAGCTGATTTTCACGGGCTACTAAGCCTACAAACGCTCGCGAAGTCGGCGTGGGGCAGAGGCTGGTTAGCTAGTCATTTGATTGCTTACCTCGCTAGCTTCGCGGGCATCAGCCTCACTACCCGTCCCCCCTCTCTGATTTGTTGACACTGCAACAATAGCTGATGATACCATTGGATCCTGTTGGCAAAACAGTAGCAAAATTTTGATAGTTTCTCTCTCTAGTTACATTTTTTGACTTAATCTGCTCGAAGCCATATAATTTGTTTTTTAGTTCACCAGGGACTGCGGAATCATCCATTACCCACACACATAGAAATAGAAATAGAAATATATATATATATATATATATATAAACATAAATAGAGTGTGTAGTCTAGAGCCAGAAGATCCCTTCCAGTTATGGGTTTTCTGAGAGATGTATCCATGACGAAAAATCAACTTGTCAAACTAAGGCAAAACTTCACCTGTTAGTTGGGTCAGGCTCGCCACAGTACCATCTCTCCTAATTGAATGAGCGATGACCTCCGGTCGACTTGTTTAGTTAGTCTCACAAGTGTTTAGTTAGCCGGTTAGCTAGACAAGTGTCGTTTGCGCTGCAGTCAATCTCCCTCGAGAGTAAAACTCACTAGTGTGGAAGCGGCCAACTTTCGAATTTGACGCTTTGGCGGCGAGCTGATGCTCGGTGTCAATTCTAGCACCAATTTTTGTGTTGTTTGAGTCCTGTATCTCACAAGTTAGCGCAATGCACTCGCCTCACCAACAATCAAGCCTGCAGCAACGTGCTGCATTCATTCGTGTAGTATTTCCTCCCTTCTAATAGTCAGCTAGCGTCTGGTAGGCTAACCAATGATTCAGTTAGCTAGACGACGACGACGACAACGTCGAGCGGGGACATAGCGAGGGCTGCATTGGAAGCGACAGTACAGTAGAAGCGAAAGGGCAAGCCAAAGAGCGGCGACATGAGCCTCTGGTGGCTGGCTGCTACTGCATGCCGGGCGACCGGCCGGCCGATCGGCTGGCTGGCGCTTGTAAAGCCACGCGGATCTGGTGGCAGTCGGCGGCGGCGGTGGTTGTGGTGCGCTACTCGATTGTCGGCGTCGTTGGCTGGCCAGATACTCAAGCGAGCAGCAA
This sequence comes from Aculops lycopersici, assembly GCA_015350385.1. Taxonomy (NCBI): domain Eukaryota; kingdom Metazoa; phylum Arthropoda; class Arachnida; order Trombidiformes; family Eriophyidae; genus Aculops; species Aculops lycopersici. Next base: position 302,104 of record WNKI01000005.1, on the reverse strand, counting down.
CTACAACCACTAGCGACCGTCGTCAAATTTTTGCGGAACTCGAGGCTGACACGATAGGCAACTCATAGCGAGAAGTTTAGTTAGCTAGCTTGACAGAATGTGTGCGCGCGCTGCACCATAGCAGCAAGCGCTCGACGTAACTCACACTCTCATGCTGCTTTACACAGACGCAGCGCACGCAGCTACTGTGATGTGTACTAATATACTTGTCAAGTTTGCAAGAGAGCAAGCGAGTTAGTGAGAGAGAGAGAGAGAAAGCTGCTTTTTGAAGCAGTAGCAGGAGCAAAAGCTCAAAGGAAACCTGCCTGTCGGTCCACGCAGCCTGACTTTTTGGCCGGTCCAACTTTTTCGGGATAAATTTCGATCACTTACCACCGACGACTCTCATTTAGTTTTTGTTTCGCTGCCGGGAACACGATCACGACGGAGTTCCTTTCATTAGCACGAGGACGACAGAGGCGACTCTCAACGGCGAAAGCGACTACGACTGCGACAACTCGAGCTGAATATCTCGTCAACGATGACAACAAGACTAGCTCGATTACACGCCAGCAGCATTAGCACACAGTAATACAAAGAGCAGCAACAAGGCGAAATTGAGGCTAGTGGCAAGCTAGCTTGCAGGCAAGACGCATACACATTCGCATAGCATATAGCGCGCACAGCCCACTCATAGACTTTTGTATAGATAGAGAGATAGAGATAGAGAGAGAAACGGCGCTAGCGGCACACAGAAGAAGAAAGGCGCATATCGCATAGCAGTATACACACAATACAGTACCATTTGGACTGGCGGTGGCAGCAGCACAGAGTCTCGCACCGCAGTGGCATTGGAAAGTTAAAAGTATTAGTGGCCCTAGGCCAGCTCTAGAGACATGTCGCCAACTTGTGAGCATCCCGACTCTTCGTCGACGCAAGAACAGGAGCAGCATAAACAACCGCAACAGCAATCACAACAACAACTAGTTGCTCAAGGTCAGCAGCCAACAGCAGTTAGCCGGCATCAGGTGGTTTTCGAGCCAACATTACCAAGGAACAATTCGAGTTCTCATGATTTGAACCTCATTGGTAACAACATCAATATCAACAACAGCAGCAGCAGCAACAACAACAACAACAACAACAACAACAATATAAACCTAGATCCAAGTCCAAATGCAAACGTAAATCATAGCAACAACCAACAGCCAGCCACAATCATAACAACAACAACAGCAACAACAACAACCGCCAACACGAACGCTCTAACCACTTCAGTGCCTCCGTCGGTTCAGTCGGCCATTAAGAAGGCCAACAACCTGTTGAGTGATGCCACGAAATCGTTTCATAAACTTAAACCCGATCAGCAGCTTCAGATTAAGCTCGCCGAGCAGACATCCGCCGACGATTGGCCAAACGATGCAAACGAGTATGTATTAGGAGAGGTGATCGGGATGGGAGCCACTGCAACGGTTCACGCTGCTTATTGCAAGAAGAGGAAGGAGAGGTGTGCCATTAAAAGGATTAATCTTGAGAAATGGAACTCGTCCATAGATGAGCTGCTTAAGGAGATACATGCAATGTCAGCGTGTCATCATGAAAATATAGTTAAATATTACACCTCCTTTGTGGCCAACGAAGAGTTGTGGCTCGTGATCAAGCTACTAACAGCTGGCTCACTATTAGACATAATCAAGTATAAAATGAAGGAGGGCAAGTGTAAGAATGGAGTCTTTGATGAGGCAACAATAGCGACGGTGTTAAAAGAGGTACTTCGTGGATTGGAGTACTTCCATAAGAATGGACGCATCCATCGTGATATAAAAGCGGCAAACATTTTGCTTGGTGATGATGGAACAGTTCAAATTGCAGGTGAGTATAGTTTTAGTAGTCTATCGTTGTATCTCAACAACTAGAGGTTAGCGTTTAGACTCATGAGTGAGCGCCGGATAGCACCTGTTGATTCTTGTTTGTTCATTAGTGAGCAGTTATTAATGTGCAGCGCACGATTGATCCTGATTATTCACCCTCATGCACCCTCTTTGTTATTATTCTGATACCAATAACAATCAGATTTTGGCGCGAGCTCTTGGATTGAAACCATGGGACTAACGAAGGAACGAGCGAGGCACACGTTTATCGGTACGGTTAGTTTTATGGCGCCAGAAGTGATCGAGCAGGATACTGGCTACGACTTCAAGGCTGATATCTGGAGCTTTGGAATCACGGTGCTCGAGCTGATTACAGGTGCCGCACCTTTTCACAAGTTTCCTCCACTTAAGGTAAGTGATGCTCATGGAATGTGTTGATTGTTTTGGAGATCAATATGCGTGAATGATTACGAAATCCAAATAACTTACCTAAATCCACGATTTGCCCTTCTGAATCTCCATGCTGCATAAATTGCCCAGGTTCTCATGATGACCCTACAAAACGATCCGCCATCATTGGAGAGTGTCTCAGAGTACGAGGACCAATACAAGAGTTACGGGAAGTCAGTGAGGAAGCTCATCGTGGAATGCCTCCAGAAAGATCCAACAAAACGTCCGACTGCAAGCGAGTTGCTTAAGCATCCATTTATCAAGAAGGCCAAGGATCGCAGGTATCTAATGCAAACTCTCTTGCCAAGTACTCCAAGTCTTGCAGAGCGAGCAAGGAAAGCGATGGAAGCGAAACGTTTGTCCGGCTTCGATTCGGGTAGCAACGGAGAGTCGGGTAGTTGGGTTTGGCCGGCCGCAGAGGATGGAGTCCAGCGGCTTGATGATATCTTCGAGAAGCCCGAAATGATACCCACGGGTTTCTCGCAGGAGGCAACGGCGGCCGCCATCCAACAACAACTTGCTCAGCAACAACAACAATTGGCTCTCCAAAATCAACAACTACAACAGCAACAACTCTCACAACATCAGCCACAGATACCACCACCGCCGCCGCCACCTTCGTCGGCCGCCACCGAGAGCCAAAGCAGCGGTAGCGGACCTACGAGCGCCAATAGCACCACCGAGGGTGTCGGGTCATCGAGTAGTTGCAATGATGGTTGCAGTTTCGTAAGCGGTAGCCAAATAATTAGCAGCAGTCTCTTGTATCGTCAATCGCAACAGCAGCATATATCATCGATAGTAAGCGAGCAACAGCAACAGATTTCACAACAAATCCAACAGATCCAACAACAACTAGATCATCAGCAAAAGCTACTGCAACAATCACAACAATCACAATCGCAACAATCCACAATTCTAACGGAAAAACTTTCACAAACTCAACAGCAACAAGCAGACCAATACTTGGATGCGCAACAGCAGCAACAAGTGTTAGTTGCTGCTGAAAATGAGCAGGAACTTGGCCCAAAGCTTGGGCCGGCCACGACCGAGCAACAGCCTCGACAGATCGCTGCTACTATGGACGCAGCGATACCCCCGAGTACCTGTAAGCAGATTATCGAGTTGCAGAAACAAGCGGACGTTGCGCCACCTCCTCGGCCACCCGAACCGGACGGCGTCAACAGTCGGATGTCTGCGGTGGAGACGGAGAAACCTGATGCTAATCCGACTACTTTACTAGAGGAAGCAATAGCACCTTCACCTAGTGCGGCCAGGGATATGGTGACGACATTTGCGGACGGCAAAACTGATGATTGTTCCAAGTTACTAAAATGATCTCAACATGATATAAGCAACAACTTACTTAGGCTACCTTATATTTAGAATTTGAGCGTGTGAAAACTAGAGCAGCTACTTATTAAGAAATCTATAATGATGTAAACGTGCATGGTTGGATTCGACAACTCTTGCTCCCGCTGGTCCATTCACTTCAACATCGAGCTTGAATTGTTGCCCAGTTGGACAAGAGATACTCTTAACTCATCGTGTTCGAAGTGAAGAGTGATAACCAATTTACGAGATTCAAATAAAAGGATGTTGGATGTGTTCTCTATTTAAGACCCGAGTTAGGGTCAAATGTTTGTGTTGTGTGTATCATTGCAATCACCTTTATTTCTGCTTATATTAATCAGTAGACAGAGCATTCCCTAGGCATTCAGCAACTACCTGTTGGCTTGTTGCCGAACTCTACATGCAGATTTGCAGTTCGATTGCATTGGCGTCGCCTCGTGACAGCGGCCACTGAGCTTAGAGCGCCGCCGCACGTCTGCGTTACGGAAAACGAGAAAGTCATAAAAACGTGGCGTGTCAGTCTTTCCTTATCATTTGCGACAAAGTCTCAACACGCAATCTCCCAAAGATCATCAGTCATTTCATGGCCATTCTGATCTCATTCTGTCTCATGAATGATCAGTAGTGGTTACATAAAACTCATAACCCCATTCAGATTAACATCTATTCCAGCCACTAATCCTGTGGTGAAATTATTAGTCTGCGCCTCGCTATTCGCTTTACTTTCCCCTTGTATCCATTATATTATGATCAAAAATTCAGCCTCAAGTTTGAAGACCTTAGCCTCTAAAGCAAGATCCAGAATGTATTCCACAATTGAGAAGGGAACTGCCGGCTCGGAGAACTACCGAATCTTTTACAAGAACGCCGAGGGCAAGATTATCTCGCCCTTCCATGATATTCCTCTGATTGCCGGCAATCATGACCAAAGCAAGACGCCCATCTACAACATGGTCGTCGAGATTCCCCGCTGGACTCAGGCCAAAATGGAAATTGCCACCAAGGAACCATTCAATCCCATTAAGCAGGATGTTAAGAAGGGCAAGATGAGATACGTGCACAATGTTTTCCCTTACCATGGTTACATATGGAATTACGGAGCTCTACCTCAAACATGGGAAAATCCATCCTTCGAAGACCCTAACACCAAGTCGAAGGGCGACAACGATCCCATTGATGTCTGTGAAATTGGAACCAAGACTTTGAAGCGAGGTGAGGTGGTGCCAGTGAAGGTTCTAGGTGTTATGGCCCTAATTGATGACGGCGAGACTGATTGGAAGTTGATCGTAATTAAGGCAGATGACCCAATGGCTGAGAAGCTCAATGATATTGGCGATGTCGAGGCAAACATGCCTGGCCTCCTGAAGGCTACCCATGAATGGTTTAAGATTTACAAGATTCCCGACGGGAAAGACGAGAACAAATTTGCCTTCAATGGCGAGGCAAAGAATGCCGACTTTGCGAAAAAGATTATCGAAGAGACTCACCATCAATGGAAAGAAATGATCATGAGCTCGAAGGTCAATGAGCATGGCATTATTTTGCAAAACATTTCGGTCGACAAGTCACCTTTTAAGACTGATGCCGACTCGTCGGCAAATCATGTCAAGTCTCAGCCTGAATTCAAGGCGCTGCACATGAGCGAGCAGGAGAAGGATGATTTACTGAAAGTTTGTTACGTAAAAGCTAATTAAGTTTCCTCTCCGTCACGAGAAGGATGGGTATAAGCAAATATTGTGTCATGAGTTCAAGCTGAACTGTATATCAAACTAAACTTATCGCGGTATGTGTACTCGGTGGTGTTTTTCTAGTGGCAACAAGCTAGTTGCGCTATGTGCGTTACAAATTTACCTTTGTAGCGACAAGATTTGAAGGATTCCAAGAACATAGCTTTAAAAGATCACACTTTATTCAACTTCGTTGGTCGTGTTCTAGCGTTTCTCATACTGGATATATATCTGACATCAGAACTCTGAAGATAGATTTAAAATGCACCAAAATGCTGATGAACCATCTTGTCGACGAAAATGGTTCTAGAGATCACAAAGCAACTTTGCTGGTCAACCTAGTGACTGGCGTTTCCGATGAGACCGTCGAGTGCAAATTACCAAAAGATTTCTTAAAAGACAAATTAGCTCCAAATCGATACTATCTTTGCGAACGCTCTACCTGTAAATTTTGCGACAAACTCGATGGGACGAGATCGGATTGGGATATCTGGCTTACTGTCCATAGATTCGAATTTGGGCGCCGAGCAGGACACTGTGAGGCTTGATTTTACCTACCCAAGTCAAGAGTATAAATAGATTGGAAGCTCTAAAGTATAGTTTACTGTAAGCAAGACGCCACAGTTGAGTTCCGCAAATTTTAGTTCGTCGTTCATATACCTATCAAGTTCTATAAATTCTACTCACTTCTTGTTGGACAGAAACTTGTAGATAACTGAAAAATCTTTCTCCTTGTACTCGCCGGGGTTCATGAGGAGACGATAGATTTCGTGAGTTAAGCCTCCCAATGGATTCGGCGGCTAACATCATCTGCAACCTTAGCTGCAAGACCTAGATCTTTGTATGGCAAATTGGTCTCGAAGCCTCCATCGTAGTCATTCGACGATGGGGCAGTTGGAATGATACCTGGCGCGGGGTTGTAAATTTCCGAACTCCAACATCTACCTGAACCCTCGTTGATGATTGAACTAATTTTGGATCCAAACCAAAGTTCTTGCCTAACAGGAGAGCCTCCGATAAATCCAATATTGAGGTGCTCTGCATCATGTTGTTACAAATCTTAGCCACACATCCGGATCCAATGGGTCCTCGAACATAGACACTTAGGCCCATGCACAATAGGTAAGGTTCCTAGTGCTCCTTAATCTTAACCAACCGTGAATACGAAGATTCCAGCACGAGCTGCCGGTACGGCGCCGGCAACAGGTGCGTCAAAAACTCAACGTTCTCAGCCGCAGCAGCCTGATGCACGTGCTGTGCTGTACCCGGGCCAAAGGTGGGCGAGTCAATGAGGATAGTGGACGAGGTGGGCTTGCATAGCAAACCGTCGGCACCTGTATAGGTCTTGGTGACAATCTCAGGTGTTGGTAGCATGTTAAAGACTCGCTGACATTTCTCGTCCAATTCGGCAACACTGCTTGCCGATTTGGCTCCCTCCTTCACGAGCTCATTTGCGACCGCCTTGTTAAGATCAAAAATTGCCACCCTGTGCCCCTTGTCCATCAGATGCTTGGCCATCAGAGATCCCATGTTACCAACTCCAACAAATCCAATCTCGGTCGACGGAGCAGTGGAGTCATGGCGGAGTACAACGGTGTTGTACTCCGCCATACATTGTTTTGGGTTAGTTTGTATGCCGCCGTCTGCGTGCCTGTCCTCGATATTATTGGTAACACTGTAGGCTAGACGCAATCGCTCTTGAAGAGGGACGACATTAACTAGCCATTAGCAACAACATCAATTAGACGTAAACCAGAAACTTGGAATTGATATAAATTTTACAATCACTTGTCTATCACCATAATCTAAGATCGAGCAAATTCAGCGTCTCAATGTCAAGATCAGATCCTAGATTGGATCTAAGAAATCGCTCTATAACAGCAAAACTCTATTACCGCGATTAACTGATACTAGTAACAAGATGTTATTTTTGAGAAATTTTCTCATGTTTAGTGTCTATCTTCAATTCATTCCACAAACTTTAGCTTTCTATAATAATTATACCGAAGATTTAAGGTCACCATCGGGTATTGAAAATGCCGAGAGCCAGCTTCTAGTTGGCGACCTAACTTACGTGACCGACAACGACTGTTTAGGTAACCGAGCCGAAGCTTTGGAATTGGGCCGCCAGTGTTCGAGGAGATGTAGAAAGGATGTTCCTTGTGAGAACACCAGAAAGCAATGCCTTTGTGATGGCCTTTGCGGATTATCATGTTTGAAACCTGATTTGAGCTGCCCCGAGTTGCCGAAGATAGAGAATGGAGATTACTCGCCATCCAAAAACTCGCTATTCAATACCAAGGTGACCTATCACTGCAATCCGGGCTTCTATCTGTTTGGCTCACGAGAGAGACTTTGCCAGGGTGACGAAGAATGGAGCGGAACTCTCGTCGAGTGTTTGGCGGAACCCCAATGCCGAAATCCTATTCAGGTGAATCATGCACGCAATCCAAACGATGGAACCTACCGGTTGCATGAGAAGGTTAATTACTCTTGTTATCCCGGCTACCAATCGCGTGGGAATCCCGAGGCAACCTGTAAGTTGATTGAGAAGAACCAAACCGCTTGGGTTTGGTCAGGCAACTCGTTTCGCTGCATCCCAAAGAGTTGTGGTGATCCAGGGCAAATTGAGAATGGCAAACGGCACGGCGAGTCGTTCATAATAGCAAGCTCAGTGCTGTATACCTGCGACGAGGGTTTTGAAATGATTGGTCAAGCGAGAAGGTATTGCCAATCGGATAACCACTGGAGTGGTCAGCCGCCGCAATGTGAGCCTGTGACTTGTAATCCCACAGAACACTTGGAGAATGGAAAGATCAATTATGTTTACCCGTTGATTTATAACTCAACTGTGGAATATGCCTGCGATTTTGGCTTCCGCTTAGTGGGACCCAAACGACGCCGATGCGGACCAGAGGGGAAACTAGTTGGCGAGGTGCCGACTTGCACCGAGATCGATTGCGGCGAGCTCGGACCGCTAGCCAATGGGTACATAAAGGGTTACAGCACAAGAATGGGCGACAAGAAAGAGTTTAGCTGTAGGGATGGCATGAAGTTCATTGGAGAGCATAACACGACAACCTGTCTGGAGTCGGGCTCGTGGTCGAACTCGCTGCCCAAGTGTATGGCGCCATGCATTATACCTGAGGTCGAGCACGCCCTTAGTATACACGTGATACCGGCCGACTTGTTGTCGTTGGCCAAACATACTAATTTCACAAATATGACGCTTAAGTCAGTTCTACCTGGTCACAAAGTGGAACACGGGGTTTTCCTAGAGGTAATCTGCGAGAAAAACTATGAGTTCAATGAGGAGTTGGATGACAACAATATCATTCAGGCGCCGATGTGCAACAACCAAACTTGGTCCTATGTACCCCAGTGCAGACCAGCTAGTTGTAGGTCTAGTCCACCCCGTTTAAAGAATGGACGTGTTAGATACGCATCAACCGAGCATGATTCAGTCGGCCACCTCCATTGTCTTGATGGCTATCGTTTAACAGGTGCGAACAAAACTACTCGTTGTGTAAAGGGCATGTGGACTAATGTAAACGCCAGCTGCGTAGAGATCTATTGCGGCTTTCCTGGGGTTATACCACATGGACGAGTTCTATTGGTTGGACTAACTGGGATGTACGACTATAAGCCTTACATCAGAAGGATATCCAACAATCGCCAGATTGCCTACGAATGTGACTCTGGCTTCAGATTAAGTGATGGAGCGCCGAACGGGGCCACCTGTTTAGAGGGGATCTGGAAACCGGAAGGTTTGCCGACTTGCGTCAAAGAATGATAACTCAGAAGTCATAAATCACACGCATAATATAATACCTTAAACCTTTTGACATACAAGTTCCTTAGGATTCACCTTGATTTAATTTCATATCACAAAATGGCACAACATCGACAGTAACGCCGCCGGGCCTCAGTGACACCCTGCTCCTGGGGAGTGGGTGCTTGAAAGTAAGTGTGTATAGATATTTGCGGCAAATAGGTGTACAATTTCTTGGTTGCTTGCCGGCTAATCCTACTATTATCATAAATATCCAAACGTTTCAAATGCTTACAAGAGATTAGATGATCTATTGCGGTATCCGTGAGTAGGGTGCAATTGTCAAGTTCTAGATATTGTATTGATTCCGCACTCTTCGGGCTATTTCCTATGTAACGGATTCCCTCGTCAGTAATGTTATCACAATGCGACAACGCTAGGCGTTTTAAATTTGTACAATTGTTTGTTAAGTAAAATAGAGTTTGGTCAGTGATTAGAACACAATCCTCTAAATCTAGATTCTCCAATAGTTTACAAGTCTTGGTGAGGTTCTGAAATCCATGATCGGTAAGCTGATGGCACCCAATTAGGCCAAGGGTTTTCAATTGTTGACATCCCCGGCCCAAGCTAATAAGTGATTGGTCAGTTATGGCAAAACATTTCGATAGACAGCAATAGACTAATTGATGGCAATTGTTTGCTAAATGCTCAACACCAACATCAGTTATGGCAGAGCATCCGTTTAAATTAATCATCTTGAGCTTGTGGCAATAGGTACTCAAATTCTTGAGAGACTCGTCATTCATTGTCGACTCGCCGCAAGCTATACTGATGAATGAAACGAGATTTGTACAATTTTTAGCTAGACTCTCTATTCCAGGTGGTCTAATCTTGTTACAATTTGATATATTAATGTGTTTTAGGTTCTTACAACCCTCGCCAATGTGTTCGAGGGACAAGTCGGTGACATCGCAAGAAGCAATATTAAGGTGGGCCAGTCGATGGCAGTTCTCGGCCAAGCTCTTGCAAGTCTCATCGGTCAGTTGCTTACAATCGTCTAAGTTTATCTCCTCTAAATTTCTACAATTTCTACTAAATATTTGCATCGAAGCATCAGAAACTGAGCGACAGCCTCGCAAAGTGAGTCGCTTCAAGTAGTCGCCACATCTAGCTGAGAGATTCTCAACCACCTGACCTTGAACTGCGCCACGAAAATCGAATAAGCTAACACTTTGCCAATTGCCGCCGTCTAAAGCTAATTTGTTCCAAGCCTTTGAGACCTGGGCACAGCGACACAAGGAAACAATGTCGAGGAATGAGAATATCTTCAGTATAAGCTCCTTTGGTAGCATTATATTGATCAGATCTCGATCAGGTGGTGCATCGAATGGACATTCTGGAGACGATGTTGTTGGTGGTGCTGTCGCGGATGAGGATGAAGTCCCGTTTGTTTTGTTATGCCTGTTCTCGCCAGTTTCATTATTATTCTTGTTAGAATCTTCATCCGACGAAGACTTGGTTGCCGGAGTCATCTCGATTGAGTTGTGGACTTTCATGATTGCCAATAGTTATTGTCGTTAGTGAAGTTGATTTTATCAATCACATTAATATATAAGCTCGGTCATGAGTTGAGAGTTTTGCTGGAGGTAATGACAATTCTGAGGTTAGGTGTCGGAATAGTTGTGCTAGTCATTTTGTTGTTGTTGCTACTAATGCTATCTTACTTTCAGTAGCAATTTGCTAGTTGTTTGCATCCAATCCAACATGGAGATACAAAACCACTACAACATAATATGATAGCAGGCAGAAAAAAAGCACAAACAAATGCAAAAACAACTTACACTCAAAGCAAGGGAGAGGGAGAAAATTACAAGTGCACAGGGAGAATGACAGAATGCATCACTGCATTTTTGTACTTCTCTCCGTTCTATCCGTCCACTCTCCATCCTTTAGGGAACTTCTCTTTGAGACTTCTGTGCATTCGCCCAGCCTCTGATGTATACACATTTCTATAGGAACCTTGTCAACAAAACTCTATACGTCGAATGTAATTACTTTTCCTACTAACCAGGAAGTCTAATCTCATGATTATGATTGATAACATCTAGATTACATGTGGTTTTTACAACAGAATCTACCAATCTAGTTAAAAGATTCACCCTCGAAAAGGAAGGATCTGCTGGGACAGAACACATTCTCTAAATGCTTAGTATTCATGAGAGCACCTGTCGCTCTTGATTTAGAGTAATCAATAAAATCAACATGAAGACCAGTCTTTGATATCCTTGGTTTACTCAAAAACTCAAGCATAAGCAAGTTCTAATTTGTTATATTAATGACTAATTGGTTTCTGATTTATTCGATTCTGAGATGATAATCAGAGTGCGGGCACGGCTCCAGCATCAAGCTTTATGCAACTCGCGTTAATCATCTGATTCTCTATTATCTTCTCAGCTAAGTGAGCAAAATCTTCTGGGTTGCCCAATCTCCTGGGTGTTAGTGATGCTTCAGAAGCCAAAAATAACTTTACAAACTCGTCGGACGCTTCGCGTAGCAGTCTTGTGTTGAAATAACCAACGTTAATAGTATTACATCTAATATTATAAGGACTCAGCTCTCTGGCTATGACGAGTGTCATGGAATCTAGGGCAGATTTCGAGGCAGCATAGAAGGATTGGCCAAGAGACGGTTTTGTTGTGGATATGCAACTTGTGTTTATAATACATCTGTTTCGCTTTAATGCATCCTCTGATTTTTGACTTTCTTGAATCATAAACTTACTTGCTAATCTTATTATATTGAAAGTTCCAACTGTATTAAATTTTAGGAGATTGTCCGCGTGTTCGATGTTGTATATGTTGTTCTTTGTATGAATTTGATATGCCAAAGCAACTCCAGCAACATTTATCACATTGTGGAAGGCTCCATACTTTGCAACGAACTCAAACATAGCGTCCTCTATACCGTCATCGAACGTTCTGATAGTCTTCAGGCTAAGGAGTTTCTTCTGATCCCGTGTCAACTCTAAACTATCGACAAAGTCTACCTCATAGGCCATGTCAATGCCCAATATTGGACCGCTACCTTGCTTCAGAAATCTGGCTAGTGTTGCTTTTCCAAGTCCAGATCCACATCCTGTGATAAGATTCAAAGAGCCCTTGATGGTATTGAATGCAAAATTATTCATCTTCTATCCTTGATCTATATATATATATATATATATATATATATATATATAACAGAGTTTCATGTAAGATAGTGAAGTTATCTCAGGGTAAATAGCATCATCATCAACAACAACAACTAATACTTCAACTACCACTTCTTGTTGATACACGTGGTGATGTGCATCAGAAACATTCGGAATCTTGATGCGCTGCATTCAATGTAGTGCATTGTATTGCGCGCATAATTTCCGAAGCACACACTTGTATTCATGCTAGATGCATACGAACTGACTGGACAAGCCTCACTTTCCGACTCTCTCACCCGGTAGCGGCATAAATTTTGGGGGAGCCTGTTTCAGCAGCAGTCCAAATTTTCCAATCAACCGGTGGCAGATAAATGACCATGAACTCTTTGAACTTTTAAATTGCAAATCTATCAAATGAGCATCCAGGCGCTATTTTTCAACTAGTGTAGGAGTCTTGAAGATTTCGTGAAAAATATCAACACAAGAGAAGTAGCAAAAAGTGAGACAATTTCCCTACGAAACACGCGTAGAAGATCCAAATCAAGTTATGCGAGGAACCTGCTCTGAGATTCGCAAAATAATAGTCAACGACTGTAGTTACCGAGTCTTTCTATCATCTCTACTTCATCACCCAATTTATCATCTGTTTTATTAGTCGTTATCACGAAGGGTGTGGAAGTATTATAACACGAGAAACATAGCAACACCTAGCCCAAGCATAAGAGGTTTCACCTGCAAACCTCCAGAATGGAGATCCTCTACGATATTATTGTGATATTTATATCGCAGGTAGTGTTCCTAGTCTTTGGTTGGGTGTTTTTTAGCAAGCACCTGTTCCGAGATTATGAGGTCCAACATACACTCGTCCAATTATTGTTTTCTGTCACCTTATCTCTTTCATGCTCAATGTTTGAGTTAATTATATTAGAAATCCTTGGATACTTTGACGCGAGTTCGCGTTACTTTTACTGGAAGACAACCATCTACATAATGCTAGCCATGTTGATATTCATACTACCTTTCTGCATAAGCTACTTTATTATTAGCAATAGTAGATTAAGAAAGAATCAACTGGGCGTCAAGATTGGATCCGTTGCCTTGTATATAGTGTTCATGCTGATTTTTGTCAAAATTGGCGACCAATTTCCTATCACTAGTCCAAACTATGGTGCCTTTTCAATTGAACAAGGCCTTAGCCGGGTGGGAGTTATTGGTGTTTCACTGATTGGTGTTTTATCTGGCTTTGGTGCCGTCAATTATCCATACACAAGCATGACATGTTTCATGCGACCTGTCAAGAAAGGTGATATCATGCAATTGGAACAAAAACTTATGCGTAGCTACAGAACCATTGTTGAGAAGAAGAAGCAAATAGCTATCAAGTCAGAGGATCAAGCATACAGTGGATGGAATTGGAGTTGGATGTCGTCAAATTCCGAATCCTTGAGTGAGCTGAAGTCACGATGTGCCACCGAGGAAGAGCTCACAAGACAATTGTTCTTGGAACTTGTTGAGCTCAGACAGATGCAACAAAGAATTATCTGGTCACAGACCTTAAAGGGACGATACTTTAACTTTCTAGGTTACATATTTAGTGCCTACTGTGTCATGAAAATATTGATCTGCACTCATAATCTTATATTGGATCGAGTGGTTAAAGTAGACATGGTGACAAGAGGCTTGCAGATAGCCATCAACTACATTGGCTTAGAGATTGTTGATATACGTCTTTGGTCGCAACACTTATCGTTCACATTGGTTGGAATCATTGTGGTTACCTCTATAAGAGGTCTACTGATAACTATGACAAAGGTAAGTTTTGTTGTCATGCTCTCAGATTGATGGTGTAACAATTTAACAAAAATCTAACCGTTCCCTATATTCCAAACATCTTGTCAGTGGTTCTATGCACTATCTAGCTCAAAATCATCAAATATCATTGTGCTCGTTCTAGCTCAAATTATGGGCATGTACTTTGTATCCAGTGTCCTATTAATGAGGATGAATGTGCCCTTAGAATACAGGAAAATTATCACCCAAGTTCTTGGAGATTTACAATTTCAATTCTACCATAAATGGTTTGATCTTATTTTTCTTTTTAGTGCTTTGACGAGTATTGGAGTTTTGTGGTTCGTCCACAAGTCTAATCAAATTGATGAACGATTGGATCGGCCACATCGACACTAGCACTTTTGCTCCTGAAGACAATCTGAGCGAGGAAGAAACGTTCCAAGTTATGAGAATTGCAGAGACAAAGATTGAGCTTGGTGGAAATGTAAAAGGAGAGCCTCTTTCATGGCAACGATAGAATTCAACGACACATCCTCTATGGTTACAGAACCCCAATGCTCGCGATCAGCCGTCAGCTGATCGCGGGCAAGCGCATACAAAACAAATAAATACAAGTCATAGGGAATATCAATGTATTTATTTACTAACCAATGGACTTGTTGTTTGGATTCCTTCCTTCCCACCCGATCCAGAGATATGTAGCTTAAAACAGTGGCAAGCTAGTAGGGGCGAAAATTCAGCATTCATAAGTTCGTCACGTAAACACAGCGATATTATTTAACGATAACATAAAAAACTCGTAAGTACCACTCACCCACCGCTGTTCCCATTCATGGTAGAAGACAATCGTTTCAATCAAATCAACTTGTTCTTTACAACAAGTCAATAGACTATTGATTGTAGTAACTTCAAGACTCAATTAACGGACCAAAACTGCGCTAACTATTAAACGCAAGTTAAAATATAAACGTAATCTTGCAACAGTAGTGCTCCATCTGTTACCCATGATACGATAGACCAACGCTAGCAACGTAGCACTATTCCTCGATGATCCAGTTTCCAAAGATTGAACCACAGAATGATTGTAGTGCCATGACCCAACAGCTAGTGATAACCTTAATAACAATCTACGTCAATTAATTCAATAGTCTAACAGAAACGGCTGATTTGCACCGTCGCGGCCAACGTAAGAATATTACACTACTAGCGACTTGACACTGCGCAGATAATATCTGCTCTTACGGAAATTTTAACTAGCTAATTGTTATCTTGCCTGTTATTATAAGCGAGATTGTGCTAGATTGTTAATCAATTGATAAGGTAGCGTTAGACTACCTAACATCATGAACATCGCACAAGCCTTCAGAGCATCGATGCACAATTTGAATCATCTAAACTTCACGATACAGGCGAGAGTCTATCGAGCATTGAATCTAGGAATCATTCATAAGATTAGGTTTTTTAGTAGTTTTAGCCATCCTACAGCTCACCTGCCTCAAAACAAATCATCACCACTTCAAGCCCTAGGAGCACAAAGAAGATTTTTCCATTCCAAGATGACAAATAAGCCTTGGGCTTTGCTACAACAGCAACACAATACTAACCAATCCGTTGATAAATGTCTAAAATCCATTCACTCCACAAATGGAACGAACAACAGCCGCTACACCTCCAAGATCGATACCATTGCTCAATCGCCCAGATTCCAAAACATGGCTGGCATACAGAAACTCGCAACGGAACCAACCAGGGAGCACATAGAGAATATCCGGAATCTTATGCAACGATTTAATGCAAAGGATAACTCAGAGCAACAAATAACTTTGAAGAAAGATCAAGATTCTGGTATTGGCACGATTTGCATTCGTAGCGCTGCAAAGAATGCCATTTCCGCAAAGATGATGAGTGATTTCACAGATGTTATTGACGAGCTCTACGCTTGGCCCGAAGGCAAGGGTGTCATGCTTTATGGTCATGAGGGATTCTTTTGTTCGGGTAAGATACTTTCTCACAACTTCTTTTTCAATCATTCTACAATAATCTGACATCATAACCCATCACAAACGATCGACAACGTTAACAGGTGGGGATCTAGTTTCGGTTAGGGAACTTGCAAATTACGAGGATGGTCTGAGGATGGCAACACTCATGCAGTACAATCTAGCTAGACTACAAACCTTGCCAATGATAACTATGGCACTAATTCAAGGCAAGGCTATAGGTGGTGGAGCAGAAATTGCCGTAACGACTGATCTCAGATCTATTACTAAGTCAGGAAAAATGGGCTATGTCCACTGTAAGGTTGGTATAGTCGCCGCCTGGGGCGGCGGAAGTCGTCTTGTTCAACTTGTTGGTCCCAGCAGAGCAGTTGAGCTAATGTCTTCAGGAAGACTGGTTGGCGCAGAAGAAGCTCTAAATCTTGGCCTGGTCAACAACATACTTGATGATACCGGGCTAAGTCATGAGGAAGTGCTCGACAAGGCTAGATGTTATCTGAAATCTCATCTTATTGGTGCAAAATCAACCATAATAGCTCTCAAAGGTCTAGTAAATGCAGCTCGAACCTTACCCTTGGAACAGGCTCTTGTTGCTGAGGGTCAAATTTTGAGCTCCACTTGGGGCAAGCCGCCTCATCTTGATGCTTTGAACAAGAATGTCAAGCATCGAGGAGACGAATAATGAAAAGATTTGAATCATTTGATGGCCACGGTGATAAATAAACTTCTAACGTTCTCTTGTTTTTACTTAATAGAGTTCTCAAATGCTAAAATCTCATCTCTTGAGTCCCGAGAGACTGACCTTAGCGCGCGCCGTCTTCGTGTGAATCGTGGCGGATGCCATGTGGCTCTGTTTACATTTTATGACTTATCATTGTGCTCTCATAATCATATTTATTCTCTTGATTCACTATCCAATATGTCGGCAAAAATAACCAGCGATGTACTCATATACATTAATCAACCATATCGTCAGTTCAGAGTTTTCGGATTATTAGCTGTAACCTATACCGCTTTCATGGGTGTGAATTTTATTGTCTCACCGACCAAGGAGATGTTGGCTCTGCGAGAAAGAAGTATCAGGGAGCAAAAAGAAAAACTAAAAAAGGTTCGCGAAGAGGAACTTAACTCTGAAACTGAGTTTCAAACTGAGTTTGTGGACATGAGGCCCAGGTCTATACCGACGCCTGAAGAAAAACTTCCTTTCCACAAGCGTTTAGATTGGAAAGGAACTTTCGACAAGAAGAATATGATACAAAACTTCAAGGACCGACCATATCTGAATGGTGGCTTATTGTTAGCAAGTGTAGCCATTGTTGTAGGCTTCTTAGTATATCCAAGAAGACAAATCCATTCAATCACCTTATTAGCCGGAGGTGATAAAGTGAGATTCACCCTATTCTCGCCCTGGGCTTTAAAAAAGCCGAGTGAACTAGTACTGCCTCTAAAAGATGTATCATGTGTTAGTGGCCGAGATTCCAAGAGAACCTTTTCAATCTTAAAGTTGAGAGGATACAAGATGTACCACTTGGTTTCCCTAGGGGGTAAAGCTGAATTCTTGCAACCTCAGCTCTATGACAAGTATTTGGGTTACTCGAGGTCATGGGCAAACAAGTGAAAATTTGTAATATTACAAGACAAGAGATCTATTGAGAGTCTAGTCAGAGATTTCAGTAAACAGCTCAAGTATTTCTATTAAATTCTTCACGTGATCAAGCGTATTTCGCTTTCTTATTGATGTCAGTATTGCTTTTAGTTATCTTTCTTTTCGGTGGCGGAGGTTTGAACACCATACTGGTAGTGGGTTTTATGGTTATGGGTGCAACTTTGAAGATAGGCTTAACTTTGGAATCTATTTTTGAACTCGAGGTCGATGTTGATACGAGTCTATTATCACTAGTTGTTTCTTCTGAGTTGTTGGAACTTGCACCACAATCTTTTACATCATCGCTTCGCGACAAGATATCACTGTTCCCCGATGGCTCCAGGTTCACTATCTCAATGGGTTTTGCCTCAGGCTTTGGTTTTCGACGTTCTATTTCCTCATAGATCTTCTTGGTAGCTTCCATCTGGCGTTCGATCTCTTTCTGGGTCTTATCGGCGGCTTCCTTCGCTTGCTGGACCCTCTTTGCGTCCAACTCTTGGCGCCTCAGAGTTTCAGGATCACGATCAATATAAGTGACAAGTACACCTCGTTCAGATTCATCTACCTTGACCATGTTTTGTTCGCCTGCCCAGTGGGCAAACTCAGTCAATGATGTCCATCTGGTACTGTTCATGTGAACGTGATCTCTTTCCTTGATATATTCTTGAAATACAGTGTTCGCCAACACCCTCTTGGTTCTGTATCGTGTTTTTAATATGTACATAAAACCATCCATGAATTGCTGACTAAACTCGCCAACAAACTTTTCAGGATTTTCACAAACAATGAGTGCCTGTCTTTGATGAGATTCGCTTTGAATGTGACACTTGAATCCGTTATCATCGCGGCATTGCTTCTTGCACATCTCACAATAATACTTAATTTTCTGCAAACCTTTAGCCTTAATTTTGTTGGCTATCGCCTTGGCTGTCATAGGCTCATGCTTGCCCATTCTGTTCAATCTACTTAAGTTAGATGGCGATGAACTATCAATAAACAGTTTGAAGTTGATTTATACATGTTAATTCATGATAGATGTTGAAAAATTTTAATTTGTGGGGGCAAGTTTGTTTACATTTATGTTTGGATGCGTATTGTTTTTCGCCTCACCACTCATGCGCCAAACTGTAGGCCTTTTCTCTTGAGCTCCCATAGAACATCGTGTGGACTCGGACTGTAAGAAACAGGCAAGTGGTCACTTTTCACGATTCAATTGTTCCTTCCAAACAGGAAATCGGAACGAGATGCCAGCTTTATCTGATCACCCCCGACAAATTATCGTTTGGATTATTGTGAATGAATCCCCTCGAGTCACGCGCGAAACCGGAATTGCAAAAGAGGTATTGACTCGATTTTATTGTTCTATTAGATGATCATGATTTTGTTTGTATAAATACACTCCCTATTTTAGAATGTATGTTCACAATTGATAATGCACATAAATAAATGGTAATCTTAATCTCTAAAACTCTAATGAATGAATAATCTTTTCTTAGCCGAGAGAGGTAAGAAAACTCCCTTTTGGTCAGTGTTGATTACTTGTTATGGAAATATCAAGGTAAGTTATTAGGCTGGTTGGTCCAATACAGTTGTTACTTGTCACCTTCAAGACATGATTGGATTGGATTGACTAAATCTATCTTCAGACAGTGTCTGTTTCGGTCTTGCCATTGCTATGCGACTGGATCTGTCCCAACCGCGACACGTCCAAAACCTCACTGCTACCGCTTCTATTTTGGTCCGATAGTTTAGTTCTTCTTGTCAATGATGATTCTTCATTAAGACTCGTAATTTCATTAGACTTCTGACCCGTTCCACAACAA
Source organism: Aculops lycopersici (assembly GCA_015350385.1). Classification (NCBI taxonomy): domain Eukaryota; kingdom Metazoa; phylum Arthropoda; class Arachnida; order Trombidiformes; family Eriophyidae; genus Aculops; species Aculops lycopersici. The sequence continues at coordinate 282,506 of WNKI01000005.1, read as the reverse complement.
GTTTGAGGACCACAATCATTTCTAAGAGTGGGTGGGCAGTTCAATGCGCAGTTGTCAGCATCGCTAGTCTCATCAAAAACTCCATTTTCGAGATCGACAAACTCGGGTTGAATCGTTGTCGAATGGATCCCCTCGTTGTGGAAAAACTCTTTGACCTCCTCAGCAATGCGCATGTAGTCTTGTAAATTATGGCATCTAATGTGTGCTGAGGCTATGATGCGATTGCCAGCTAGTTGCCAAACGTGAAATTCATGGACTGCCAAGACTCCTTGAATCTCTTGAGTCAACCTCTTCCGTAGTGAGTCAACTTCAATACTTGCTGGTACTGTCTGCAATAGTATCATTGCCGACTCGGTCAGTAGAGGCCAGGTCGATTTTAGCATGAGCATCACCATTAGAACACTAAGTATTGGGTCAATATAGTATCGTATTGACCAGTCTGTATAAAGTACGATTAGTGCTGAGATCATAACAATAACACTTCCTAAAGCGTCTGCCATCACATGCAAAAATACTCCTCTCATGTTCATTTGACTACTAGTTGGTTGCGACTTGTTTGCCCTACTATCGTCATGGCTGTGGTCATGGCCGTGGCATCCAACATCCACGTGTCGGTGATTATTGGACGTCGACTTGATAGTTGACGAACCATAATCTTGCTTATTAGCCTGTCTAAATGTTCGATGAATGTCTGAGGTTGAATTTGTTTCACTTGTCTTGCTAAGCTTGTTGTTACTTGTTTGGAGGTGGATTGTTGAAGTTGCTGGTAGTGGTGTCTTATCACTATGTTGGTGAGCCTTGGAGGTCAAGTGTCCTCCGTCGCAATCATTGTGTTCGTCTGGCGATGGCGAGTGGTCGTCGTGTTCGTGGTCTTGGTCGTGGCAAAAGAAGTCCTGGCTTCCCGAATGGCTCTTGTGTTTGCACAACAATCCATATTTCTTATTCTTTTGTTGTATCTCTGAACTCTCTCCTGCTGTATCTCCTTGAAAAATTTTGAAATCATTTTTATGAGGTGCATGGTGGTGGTAATGGTGATGACCATGGTCGTGTCCGTGACCATGCCCGTGATGATGATGATGGTGTGGATGTCCACCATCCTTGAATAAGAACAAGCCTATTCCATTGATGAACAAGCCTAGGCCGCCAACAATCAATATAAGGACTGGATCATGGATGAGATCTGGCTTTATAAACCGTTTGACTGATTCTATCAATATGGAGAAGCATAATGCACACAAGAAGACTGCGTTAACAAGGGCGCCTAGGATCTCGGCTCTAGCCCAGCCAAAGGTATTCTTGGACCATTTCTTCGGTGACATCCTTACACAAGCAAATGCAATGACTAGAGCCAAGACGTCACTTAACATATGGAAAGAGTCTGCGATTAGAGCCATTGAGTTTGTAATGTAACCAACAACTATTTCAACCACAAGAAATATGGATGTTAGAAACATGAACGCCGCTAGGCGGGTTTGGTTATCACTTGAAGCTGTGGTGTCCATGTTTAGTTTAATTCTTATGTCAAATATCAAGTGTCTAAGTAGGTCGCTTAAGTTACTAAAAATTTTTCCTTATTTGAGGTATTCCTAGATAATGTCGATGGAAACTTCAAGACACTGGATTAGTGTCCAGTTTCCAAGTAAGTACTTCAAGATGGTTAGTTACTTTGTTTTTGATTTATAATATTCATGCTAGGATTTATCAGATTATGGTCGATAAGTAAATGCTTAAGATTTGTATCCAATATTATTAATCGATATAATAGATTGATATAACATAATATTTTATTATACAATATATATAATAATATATGATATGCAGTGGCTACTATTAGTGCCTGAGTGCTCGCCATGTTTGTTATTGAGCGCCGACCGCAAATGGCATTTCTCTGCAATGCAGAGTCTGCATGACTCTGAGACTGCACAACCTCAGATTGGTGTCACCCTCTTCTTGCAACAACATAAATTCGCGCTCATTGAACTCATTATTTTAATCCACCAAGACTAAGATAGGGAAAGATGATGGAATGTCATTATTAGGGTCAAGGAACACTGATTTCATTCAGAAGATATAGAATCTAGCTACAGGCGGTAATTTTGAATTCAATAATTGCAAATGAAAAGACGTAGCCCTAATATCGATCTCTTATCTATTCTTTAAGAGCCTTGTATAAGGTCAAGTTTTGCACTAGGATTGCTTACTTGACTGAACTTCAATAGAAACCAACAAAATGACATCCAAATCAGCATTTTGGGATCTCAAGGGAATTAGTGCCCCAATCAAAATGTTACTTGAATTTGCTGGCACTGAGAACAATGAGATAACGGCGAAACCCCGAAAGACTAGCCTGCCAGATCAAGAACGTTTGGAATGGCTCCAGGAGAAAGCTCAAAGATTAGTTTCCGTCAAGGCATTGAATGAGGAAACCTCAAGTTCAACGAGATTCTGGAGCATATATCGGATAGGAAACGTGTGTAGGTTGCACATATTGAATAAGCAATACCGAGTTGGAGACAACATTGTCGGAGTGATAGATTTTACAAACTCAACAATAAGTTGTGCAAAATACGCTGTGATATTACAATGCGACGAAACACAACAGAGTGTGGTAGAGCAAGAGTTTTCACTAGGTTTAACAAAAAATAACTTTATGATAACAATACCTCAGGTAGCAAATCCACGGAGTTCTGTGATCCATTGTGAATTAAGTTTCTTATTCTATATTGCCGATAAAAGTATTCCAAAGACTTTATTTGAGGACAAGGCCGGCACCATAGAGTTGGGTCCAAGCATTCTTGATACAAAGCTATTTAGCTGCCATTTCCCAATAACTATTCACACCGAGCAAAACATGATTCGAAGAGGTGATGCCACCAGCATCGCCAACCTACCGGCCCAATGAGGAGGTGGTCGGTTGTTGATGTAACGATAAGGATGACGATGATATTAATCTTTGTGGTAAGGCTCGGCAATTGTGACTAGTGTAGCCGGCGCCAACGTCAGATCCATCGATGAGCAAATTCATAAGGACACTCCGTTTTCCTCCTACTCCTTCCCCCATTCTGCTTCCAGCTCCATTTCCTGTTATGTTATCAATATTACTATTACTGCTACTGATGCTACTATTATTATTATTATTCATAATATTATTATTGCTATCACTAGTATCGCAACTTGTAAAGTTGTTCCAATCATGATTAAAGTTGTTGCTGTTGTTTGTTGATGTCTGTGTGCTGCTGCTGTTATGATTGATGAAAGTATAATAACTATGGTTACTGTTGATATCACTATAACTGTTGCTGTTGCTACCTGAACTTGAGCTGTTGCCACAACCACTCAAGTTGTTGCAATTGCCATTAACATCGCCATTGCGGTTACAGTTGAGACTTCCATTGCTGCTATCGTTCAAATAATTAGTATTGCTGTTGTTGTTTAGATTATTGTTGTTGTGATGACTACTAATAATGTTGTTGCAATTCGCCTGTTGCTCCAAGGCCAACCTCAGGTAGTAGGCCTCCGTGGACTCAACTGAGCATTCGACAAAGGCATTCGTCGCGGCAAATAGATCGACTCCCGAGATGTAGCCAGCGTCGCAGTCGACGCCAAGCTCGCAGTCTCCGGCCACCATTTGGTCTGAATCCAATCCACCGCAGCCTCCGGCGCCACTTCCGTCGCCGCCAACAAAGGCACCTGTTAGCAGGGTTCCATGTAAATCATCAGCATCCACTATGCCGCCCACAGTTGATGCCGACAGATCGCCGCTTGAGTGGAAGGGGGAATCATTGATTGATAACGACGAAGAGGATTTTAGAGACTGGTGGTGGTGGTTGTGTAGGTGATCCAGGTGATGATCGTGATGCAACAAAGTTGGATACTGGCTAATAAGTAACGAAATTGGAGATGTTCGGCCATTGCTACTGATTCCACTGTCTCCCCCGCTGCTCATACCGCAGCCACCACTACCGCCGCCGCCATCGCCCCCGTCGCTACCCGTGCTAAAGTAATCATATAATCGCGAGTTATTTTGATTGTGAGGATCTAAAAAGGGGAATCCATCGAACGGATCGTCGTTAAATGGCGACGAGCTTGAAGTGGATTGCTCAAAGTCAACATTGTGGCTCAAGCTGTTGCTATTGTGGTTGTTGTTGGTTGAACTAATGCTGCTGGAGGTGGAGCTAGTGGTGCTTGTTGAATTTGATATTAAAAAGTATGAAGAGTCCATTTTAATTTACTTAGCTAGTTATAGTAAATAATATACTTCGTTCGTTTGGCTTAGTGATGGATCGAAAGATAGATTCCCAACTCTTTGCTGCTGCTTCTTCTTCTCCTTGGGGGTTTGTAAATGACACTTGTAGATTTGGTAGTAAAGTTAGTGGTGATCAATTATAATTTGTAGTACTTGATGAGACTATTGTACTTGTTGAGATGATAACTCAGTAAGGCTCACTTAATAATCAAATCAATCTGGTGGTTGTGTTGTTATTTTGACTTTGTTTTTGATTTTGATTGAACTCTTGTCTCAGTTCACGTCAAAGTTTAGAGATACGTTTGAGTATGTCAGCGGTTTCCAAATGAGATAATGATTGATAATAATAACAGTATTGTGTGTAGATTATAGTATTGTTCTGTCGCCAAGTTGGACTCTTGGATGTAAATATTGGATTAGTCGGGCACTTGATTGAGTTGTTGTTTTCGTGTATAAAGATCTTGGTATGCTGTTATTATTATTATTTCTACTAATGATTCAGATGGCCAATTAGTATATTCAGTATCTTCCCTTCTTTTGTTAACTTGCAACGCCAACGACAACTACCAAAACTAGCTTGCTATTTTTGCGCTCCGGTCTTGCCAAATTTGTATTCTACGCTCCTGCTGCCACTGGCCAGCTAGTATCTTGGTTGGTTGTGTCGGTGTCGGTGTCTCGATCTCAGCAGCTCAAGCAGCCACTTGTTGTTCCACTGTTGCTTCTATTACTGCTCCTGCTGCTACTCTTACTTCCACTTCAAAATTAACCGCGCCGTTCGATGATCTGTCACTAACGTTGGCTCTGGCACCACAAATACAGCGCTCATATGAGCAACCACTACTAACCCGATTGTGCAGCGGCAGCCTGTTGATTGGCTGCCGGTTCTCGTGGCGGCCGTGGTTGTCGCTATCGACGTAGTTGCGGTGGCTCACTGGCAGTTGCGGTTGCGCTAGAGACAACAATGCAATCGGAATGGCGAGCTAGAGAGTGAGGGCGAGGGCGAGAATATGAGAGTCCAAAGCAGACAAACTAAAGCTCGACGAGAGACGACAGCAGAGCAAAAAGTCTTCCCTTTCTGTCTATCTGTCTGTCTGTTCGGCCCGCTTGCCGTTTGGTTCGTTGATTGACTGTGATTTCGTTAACGCTCCTCGTTGCGATTCTATGCTGAGTTTTTCAGATCTAGCCAACGAGATTTGGTTTGGCCAAACTAATTCGAGTTTTGCTGCACACAGATACAAAGGAGATGAATTGTTGCATACAACACGACGAGTGGTGTATATATGCAACGAGCGCTAGAGGCTCTCGCTCGCCGCTGTCTTTCCAACTTACTAGCTGGCTGGCTGGCTGGCTTGCTGGCTGTCTACATGCAGAAGTGGTCGTCGCCGTTGCGTTGCTATTGCGCTTGTCGCTTCTGAATGACGAACCACCGCTCGCCTAGCTTCTGAATGACTAGCAGCCAACAAGTTGCTCCAACTCTCGCGCCGTCTCTGCTGTTGCTCTCTTGCTTGCAAAGCTGTTGTCAATTTCGGTCTCTCACTCTCGCTGACTGTGGGTCGGTTCGAGTATCGCGGTGACTGGCACCCGCTCTCTGTGGTGATGGTGGTCTTTTTGCCGTGGCGCGGATCGCTCGCTCATTGATTCGCGTAGCTTGATATATTCTGCAACTTAGTTAGCTCGCTGGTTAGGTCTATCTCTCACTTTCTTCTGGTGGCTTGGTGGTGGGCAAATCGAAAGTTTCTCGATCGCCAGCTCGCTACAAACTCGCACACCACAACGACTGCTGCTGCTGCAATAGTGGCCACGACCAAGTTGCGCACTGGAAGCGCCAGTCAAACAATACTAATAACAATGATGATAAGTTTGTTGGCGCTTGTTATCCCCTACTAGCCGCTGTTGCCGTCGCTGCTACTTTTGGCTGCTAGTGCCACAATCGTGGAAGAGGCGGCAATTTTGTTGATATTGTTGTCGCTAAGTTTTCCTAAGCCAACCACAGCAACTGCAACCACAACGGCAACTCCACAGCAAAAGTTGGCCGCCTATTGCCCATTGGAAGCAACTGCTTTGCTAGGATCCCTGGCAGTCGGGGGAGGCCAGCGCAGTTGACGGCTGAGCGGCGGAGGTTTTAGTTGTGGTGGCGGGCGGCAAACGAGAGATCGCATTCGTCCATCTTTCTGGCGGCCGGCGAGCCAGTTGGCAAGCTAGCTAGCTAGAGCTGTAGTTGAAGAGTGAGCGAGCGAGCGAGCGGCGAACAACGCGCCGCGTAACGCCAGACAGCTGAGCCATGGCGAGCAAACTGAGTTTGCTGCAATGCATTGTGTTAGTATGCCAGCGGCCTTAGCACCTCAGTCACAACTAGAGCCGCAGCCGCAGCCACTAGACTCCATGGCTCTAGACTCCAGGGCCGCTGGCTAAATGGCCAACTAGCTAGGCGAATTTAGCTTGCCACTCGGCGACGACGTAAGCTCTAGTGTGTCCCCTCCATTAGTGCATGTCGCAAGCTACCACCGCAGCCACCTTAGGAGCGGCTGCAGCAGTCGGATGAATTTAGCGAGGGGGAGCAGCGCCTGTGGCCGCCGCAATTGCATCTGCCATTGCAACTGGCGTCGTTGACGACGACGACGACGACGTCGACGGCAACTACTACGCAATCGTCGAGGAGAAAGCCAACTCATGAACAATCAGCAATTGAAGCAGCAACGGCAACAGTGGCGCCCGATAGGTAAGCTCGCCGAGAGTCAGCACTAATTTTCGCCCCTCTACGCGCGCCAAGCTAGCAAGCCACTCGACTCACTGGCCTGCTGTAGCTTGCCAGCGAGGCCGCCGAGCATAGATGATTTGAAGCCAGCACATCAAGCGAATGAGCGAGCGCACGAATACGGAGAAACTCAGCAGCGATTTCCACAGCGCAACGATGCAAACGTAGCGAGCTGGCTAAGCGTCGCTAGGCTTTGTGATAACGTTAGTTTAGGCAAATTCCCATACCTAGCTCCTATCTCCAACGACAAACAAACAGAGTCTTTGCGAACGCTTGCGAGATTCCCTCGCCTTCTTTATCTCGTGGGGCCAACTCCATTGAAAGCGGTGAGCTTCCGAGTCCAACGAGCGAGGCGCTCGGTTGCATCTACCCCGGCCAGCCAGGTGAGCGTCGCTTGAGTTAGTGGTGTGGCTGCTGCTATCGCGTAGACTTAGCTAGCTAGCTAAGTGGGCGGAGCAACAACTGGCTCGGGCGCCAGGCGCATTTGTATGCGGCCGTGGACTGCACCTAATCGGCCGTTTCCTTAGGCCAGGCTTAGCACTACGGAGGTGACAGTCTCTCACACTCTCCTAGGGAGGCTGTAGGAAAGTGTAGCTCCGCCCAACACGCTCTAAGCTCGCACGGGTTAATTGAAAGCGCGCATAAAAAGTATCCATGGGAAACAAATGAACACGAAACTAGCTTACCAGCCAGCGGCGAGAGGGACGCTAGTATGATCGCTTAGATACGTAAGCGAGAGAGGGAGAGAGAGAGTTTGCCTGTCTAAAGGGAAAACAACTCAACAAAATACCTCCTCCGTTGTCGAGAGGAGAGTTGAGATTCAGCCAAACGACTGGCATCAAGTTGGTCACGGCTAGTGATAATACAGGAACAAGGATGGAGCGCTAAACGCAGGCACCACTGGCTTTGCAGTGACGACGGCAACAAGCAAGAAAGTAGTCTCTCTCTCTCTCTTAGCTGCCAATATTGTTGCTAGATTCCACTCGCTAGGCTTGAGTTACAGCTAAACCCCATTCAACTCGATCCCCGAAACTCAACTCTTTCTCTCTCTTGTTCGCTTTCCAACCGACTCCTCTGTCACTCGCTACGACAGGATATTGTGGCTGAGGACGGTTGACAGTAGAAAAAAAACTACAACAACGAGACACAGGCAGCGACAACATTAGTTGCAGAGGAGAGATTGAGTTGAGCGCCTCTATGCGCAGTGGCCGCCTAGCGACACGCGCGTCAAGTTTGAACGCCAAATTGGGCGCGAATAAAGAGGAGCGGTTAGTTTGCGCAACTAAACTTTGCCTTGCATGTCATCCTCTTGGTCCATCTGGCGACGAGAGTCGAAAGTAGCAAGAGAAAGGGAAGCGACTCAACAAGTTCATTGTTGATTTCGCTCTTTTCACAGTCGTTCTCAGAATAGCAGCATGAAATGTTAATAGACTTCGCTCACTTTGCTTCAAGTTCACGGCAACTTTGTTTATTTCATTCATAATATAATTTCAATTATAACAATATTTATAGTTATAATTAAGGCAACTGGGCTCTGGTTTTTCACCTCCACTTATTCTTCTTTTTTTCTTCTTCTTCTTGACTCTCTCCTTTTTGCGCAAACTCAACTCGACTTGAGTCCACGAATTAAGATTGAGGCTTGTGATGCTTCTACTTTTGTCATGTACATCTCCTTTCTTTTCCATCTCTTTATCGTTTGTATGATCGCAAATAACTCTCAAGTGGCAAGCAATTTTCCAGTGAGACTCCGTTGAGATCCAATTCCTTCGTTTCACATTTCCATCCTGACTGATGAAACGTTCTACTTTTTCAATAACCGAGTCTTATGATCTCAAGAAAGTCACATTCGAAACATGAGCAGGCACAGAACTAAAACTGGACCCAACAAAAGTCTAAAATCACCTCCCAACTTTAAAGCTGACGACGAGTCCATTAGCTCGAGGCCATTGAGCGACTCGCCAACTCCGTAGTGGTGTTGTTGCTGCAGCTGATGCTGTCGATTTCTCATGTCTTTGTGATATCCATTGTGTTGCTGCATCCTATCTCTCTGGCTGCTCTTTTGGCTTGGTTCTATTTGTATGTTTTGATGAAAAAGGTTAATTAGCGGTCAGTTGATTGTCTCATAGTCAATGGTGGGAATTAGATGCATCAAGAATGAAAACTAAAAAAAGATACAGACTCTTCACGTGCAATCGTATGGTCGCGGGCTCAGCGGAAGTTGGCTTGCAGGTGTAATTTCCCGCGTCAGAGGCCAAGGAATTGAACAACTTAAAGCGACTCGTTTGACTGATCGGCTCCCATTCAATGGAAAAGTTTTTATCCACCGACAGGTGGGCCTTCGCGTAGTTGATTAAATTTCCATTGTGATACCAATAGGTTTGTGGCGGTTGATTCGTTTGTTGGCTTGTTGCAGAAGCGGAAGCAGTTAGGTGGCGTTGCATAATCTCGCAGGTAAACTCTATGTTTGATCCAAGTGGCGCATAAAACTGCTCGCCTTGCTTGATGCGAGCCTTAGCGGCTGCTCGAGTTTTCGTTACACAGCCACGTGGTGTTTGTGTGTGTTAGTGTTGGTTGCGTAAGCGGCGTTAGTTTTGGGATTGCGATTTTGTGGTTAGTCTTTCTCTTTTTCCTTCTCTCGAAGCTACATGTAGCAAAATTTTAGTGGATTGAATCTCATGCTCAGAGAAACACCAAAAGGCAGGGGAAACTCAAAGCGCTAAGTGAATTTCCGGCCAGATAAAAGAAGAAGAACCAAGCTTACCTTTAACGTGCAAGTTGATGATAGTGCTCATTTTGGGGTCCGTGCTAACCTGGCACTCGTAGCTGGTGCTGTCATTCAGGCCAACATCTTTTATTTCCAAGATCCAATCATGACTTCCGTTGTCGTTTATGGACGAGAAGCGCGAGTCGCCGATATAAGTGTACCGCCCGGCGGTTAGGATTTCATTTTCGCGCGGCCTGAGCCAGGAGACCTGCGATTTTTTTGGTTACCGGAAGTTGTTGTTGTCGTTACAGAGATAGTAGAATTAGAGTTAGTTTTTTTCCTCTGGTTCGCGATAAATTTCAACGCCTAGATTCGTCGCTTAGGAGTTTATTTTTGTGCAAAAGTTAGCTTCAGGTTAATCTGGCCGCCTTATCTTTCTCTCAGTTTCACCAAGTTGCAAGTTTAAGGTGGCGACAGAGTTAATCTCGATCCATTAAGTGGTATTTTGGTTTGGTTTGCGCTGCCACTGTTGCTCTTGCTGAAGGAGCGCGATATTTTTGCGGTCTCTGGTGGCGAGTCGATGAAACGATCAATTTATCCATCTTACGTCACACTCTCAGTTATTTCTTCTTGCTCTTTCTCTCACAAGACTCAAGTTTCGGTTTTTAAGAAACCCTAAGACTACTAACTATACCAAGGTAGTTGTAGTAGTAGCAGTAGCAGACTCAACTAAACTGCAGCTATCCCATATTTCGGTGTAGCTTAGTGAGTATGGTAAGTGTTCACGGAGAGAAACAATGAAGAGATGCGTTTGTTTCACAGTAAAGTCAGCTCGCAGGGGACTCCTTCAAGAAGACAGAAGTAGATCGGAGTTGGCTACGGAGCTGGCGATAATTTAACAATAATAATAATAGTAGTGATGACGATAGTAATAATAATATTAATAGTAATGATATGCGCCCAAGTGCAAAATAGATTTATGAGCATTGAAGCTTTGCGCTGACAGCTCGGCGAGTTTGCCTCGATTCTCGATTCTCGTTTCTCAAGTCGCGAGTTGAGAAGAGGAGATATTTATTACGATACTCTATTGAGCAGTCAAACATATTCTTCCTTTCTCTTTAACTCACTATGTTGCTGCCGCTGCCACATAAAGAGAGGGAAGAAATGGTAAAACTTGCGCTTAGGCAACCAGGTGGTGCTTTTTGCCAAAATGTTCTCTTCCTCGCATTGTGTCATAATTTTGCCCAAAGCCTCGAGAGATGGCTCATAACTCACAGAGACCTCGAGGCGGCGCTAGGTGGCCAGCGACTCGTGCACATAGCGCCGCTCTTTGCGCTCACAAGCTGCACACAAGAGCAGGCAGTGAAAATTTTTCCTGCGCCGCTGGTGTGGTCAGAAAACTATTGCACGGCTGAGCGAGACCAAATGGCGTGACAAGACAAACACTTTTATTTGGAGGAAGGCATCCATCTTGAAGACATTCATCTTTACCACCTTTTTAAACTGCAATGACGAAAAGTGGCCATCGCAAAGAAAGTGGAGAAAAGTTGGAGATTCCAATGGGCCAATGGAAGCGGCAAAACTTTGGACAAGCGACTGATCCCATAAGTCAACTTGTGTGCACAATATGATTAGACGCTTTAGCTGCTTGAGATGGCAGAAAGACTACCACTGGACAATGTGTATTTGTGTGTTGAGTTGTCTCTCTATTTCTCTCACATATAAACACAAACACAGAGACAGAGACACAACCAACACTTAAACTCGCCGACGAAAGCTCACAAACTGAACCACTGGCCACCACAATATTAGGCGATAAATTTTAATGATGATCCTTGAAAGTGATAAAATATTGTCGCGCCTTCTCATCGTTTCGCACCCAAATTTTGGAGCTTAAAATAAAGTTGCGCATAAAATCGTTGCGCTACTAAGACAAGAGTCCTTTAGCAATGGTGGCGAGGGAGGAAGTGAGTTTAGGAGTAGAAATGTAAATTGTTTGTCCCGAAATGCTCAGTTTGGAAGATGGCATTCAAATTTCAACGACGCCGCCCCAAGGCAATGGAGCTGGAGTTCGTCTCGCGATCGCGGCGGTGACTCATCGGATTTGCAATTGATATCCAAGCTGTTAGTTGGATTCCCTCTCTCTCTTTATTTAGGACCATTTAGTGTGCGTCCTGAATAGCGGCCGGCATTGCGTTGTCCTTTTGTGAGACGACATGTGATTTGCATCAAATGAGCCATCAAAGTTGGAGACACGAACGATACGACTAACGGCGAGCTGAAGATAGAGGCAATCAACTCGACGCTAGGGAAAGATTGAAGCTAATCTCGGTCGAGTCCAGCGATAGCGACATTCAAAACTTTGATTTGCGTCCCACTTTGAGTGTCGCGCTGCTGCTCGTTGACAACAAATTTTAATATCCGCCGCCGCCGCTGGTCCCGCTGACCCCATCCAATTTGATTGCTCACTTGTCGCCTTGCTGATTTTCTGCCATAATAGCTGCTTCTGTTGTCGCTACTGCCGCCATCGCTGCTGCGACAGACAGCGGCACAAGCGCCAAAATGGCAACGCTGATTGGACGACCGGTGATCGGATTTTCTCCTAGCCTGCCCTCGAAGGTTAACTATTTAACTGATGGCAAGATCATCGCTGGCTTTCGGGCAAATTGATAGTTACCTGATAGTTTGCCTGGCCGATAGCGAGAATAGGCGATTCGGCTGCTGGAACTTGGACCAAGTAGAATTGATTGCCGGCCATTTGAGACGTCGAGTTTTCAAATCAAATCGACGCCTCGAGGCTCCACTCAACTCGACTTGACCCAACTAGATTCTATTCTATTTCATTCAATTCCATTCCATTCAGTTCGTTACCACGATTCCCTCTTTGACTCAACTAAACTCAACGGAAAGTTTGGTTCTCGTGGGCTCCAATTGACGCACAAAATACTCGCAACTGCGAGGTACGAGCCTGCGGGAATAGCGCGGTGGCCAGCAACCACCTGTCCGCTTGGCTGGAATGTAGTTTCTATCCCGTTGCCATTGCCGCTGTCGACTGAGGCGATGATTTAGCTTGAACAAGCCAAGATCAGCGTCGAAAGAGGCAGTCTCTTGGTAAATACGACTCGCTTGTAGTGGTGGTTGGATGCTCACTTGAGACTATGATCTGGTTACACCGGAAGTCTATGCGAAAATTCACCCTGTCTGTTGTTTTTTGTTTGCTTTACCTCTCCCTTTCTCCTTCTCTCTGCATCCCTCTTTTTCCTCGCCCACTACGCATTCACACCTGAGCGAGCCACTCGGCGTCACGTCGTTATCTTGTTCAACAAACACTTCCGATTCGTCCCTCTTGGTCTCATTGACTCACACGACAACGCGTCTAGTTGCTGCTCATTGAATATTCCATCTTTAAAAAAGAAGGTAGGAGGAGGAGAAAAACACTAGCTAGATCCTTGGTCCGTAGTTTTTAAAGTTAAAAACGCACTGCAAGTTTTTCTCTATCTCCATCTCTCTCAACAGTCACTTTTTGCTAGAGTCTTGGTTGGAAAGCGTAAGTGGGCCAAAAGAAAACTATTAGCTTGTTAGATAGTTGTGAGTTGCGCCAGTAGCACTTTGGTGCGAAAACGGAAGCGCCGCAAAAGTATTATACGCTGTGGCGGGGCGACACCAACAATCCAAACGCCATTAGCTTGACCACATGACCAGTTTAGTTGGTTCGGTGTTAAAATTCTCGCTTTCTAATGGTTTTCGAATGTTGGCCACTGCTGCTGGACAGTGCCACTTATTCAAGATCAAGTGCTAAACTCTCAAGTTAAAACTAGTAAAGATTAGTTGCGATATAAAAGTCGGTGGATGGAAACGATTCGGAAACATAATTTTCAAATCTTAACTGAAAGTCCGAAGTTTGGTATATTTTATGTTTACGTAAAGCGAGCAATCGCTACGCTTTTATCACTTGAAACGCATCCAAATCTCTTTCCCTTTCCTCGCTTCGCAAACGAAGATTGAATTATAAAATTACCAAAAGGCTCCTGGCGGCTAATTGTAAATTGTAGCTGGTTTCATTGCAATGCACAGAAGCGTTGGATTGCTGAGTTGGATTCACTTGGCCAGTGGATTATATTTATAAATGAGCAAGAGCAAAAGAGCAACTCGCATGCGCGCGCAACACAAATATTGCCGCGCGCGTGTGCTTTTGCAATTAATCATCATTTTTATTGACTTCTCTCTCTCCCTCTCTTTCTCTTGGGGCCAGTCCATGCAATTTGCTTGAACTGTCGCTTAACCTAGAGTTTTTTGCTCTAAACCTCAACCGAATTCAGTGTTCCCAATATTCAGATTGCCGCCTGAGCGTTTAATCTAGGGATGAAAGCTTGTCTTTCTTAGGAGAGATATCATTCTCTCTTAAATTGTGGAGGCGCCAAGAGGCAAATCAATTCGTCAAGTCACTCGATGGCGTGGCAAATTTAATTGATTTTCACGTAAAAACACAAGATTTGCCGCCAGTCGGCGAGCTGGACTCCTTGTCTAGCGATTCAGCTGAGCGATTCGTGGATGGAAATGGCCCATCGGTTGGCGCGGCGAGCAAAACTTGCATTGCGGTTCGCGGTTTGCGAGTGAGACGTATCCTCAATCGCTTGTTTGCAAATTTTACGCTTTGCCAAGATTCATTTCCAAAACGTACACTCCGCTGTTTTGGTCAGTGGCATGGCCAATGAAGCTGCGCCGTGGACTTGTTCAGAAACATGAACAAAACTGAGTCTCCAAGAGATTAGAGCGGCAATAGCTCGAGAGAGAGACGGGGAGCTAGGCGCAGTTTAGCAAACTGAGAGCTAGGCGCCAACACTTATCATTTGAATGTTATGCTTTTATTCTTTTGGCTTAGTTCACTGAACTTCGCCGGCCACCTTTTAGTGCGCGAATGCTCATATTGGTGGCTTGTGGTTGGGGAACCTTAAGAGGCGGTGGCACGCCGCAAGTGCAAGCAATAATAATTCCACTTCTGTCCGCTCGAATCCAATGCCCAGACTTGCGAGCTTCAGAGTGAGATTGGGAATTAGAGTTAGAGAGTAGGATGTTCAGTGGGAAGCTAGAGGGCAAAAGTTGAATCTGATTCGCAATTCTCGAGAACTAAACTCTCTTACTTTCTATCTAATCTTTCGAAAGAAACTTATAACTTTGGACTCTCCAGTGGGACGCTGATTGTGAGTCATGTTTTCGCGTTTGCGCTGCCCCAACTTCTGGCCACAAATGAATCCATGATACGTCTTCTCAAAGGAAACTGAACAGGACAGACGCTCATTTAACTTGGTGTCAACTTGGAAAACACGACATCAAGTGCAACATCGAGGACAGATTCCACCTCGTGAGGCTCCCTCCAAGTTGGATGACAGCGCTACCGCAGCCGCAAAGAGGAGAGGAGAGCCAGTGACCAGCGCTCTCACTCTAATTGGCCGCCCATTGCTCTCGCGTCGTTTTCGGGGGAGCAAGTTGCACCAACTTCCCATCTGTCTCCGAGCTGTAGCTTTTGGATTGAGCTTAAGAGTTTTCAGTTGGCTCGTCATCGTGGCCAACTGGAGCGACATTCCACTCAACTAAGACGATATTTGAATGCTCACCAACCTGACTGGCCACCGCCACCAAGTGGATGACGAGAGGGAAGTTGGTGTCAGAGTTTAAGACTCTCGACAAAGATGATGAAGAGCCGAAGATGATGGGAGTTGCGAATCGATTCTTGCTCTTGGGCAATTTTTCAACACTGATTACTATCAGCTACTCGGCGCGCGACTTTACTTAGCGTCGAGGCTCTCGCTTAGCTCATTAGCTTGGCGGTGGTGGCTAAACTGCAGACCACGACAAAAACTTTGAAATGAAAGGTTCGAGAGCATTCCTAAGAGGGAGAGAGACCAACTAATCTTGCAATTAGATGAGCAAACGCGACGTAAGAGAGAGAGAGAGAGAGAGAGAGAGAGAGACAGACAGACAGAGCAAAAAAGAGATTACTTACCGTCTTGTCGCCCAACTCGTAGACCTTGCAAACCAGGTAGGCGGTTTTCCCGAGCTCCACGCTAACGTTCCGCTGCATGTCGGGCCCAAAGTAAGGCCGCTGCTTGGACCAGTCCACCGAGGGCCGGGAGGGTGGCTCCGATTTGCTTCCGCTGATGCGCATTTCGCTAATTAGCGCCAGCGTAGCGGGCGACCGAACCACTCGATTGGCTCGGCCACTTGTATTTGCTCCTCGCCGGGTCCTCCTCCTTTCTCTATGGCTCTTTTCTCCTATGGCGTGTCCATTGTCTCGCGCTACGTCATCCGAAACAACGCCACTCGTTGCTTCGCTGTTCCCGTCCCTCTCGCCAGCCGACGGAACAAGACGGTGAGATTGCATAACGCCGCCGGCTCTGTGAGCTGCGATTGTAAATGTGAGTAGGAGAAGTAGTTAGTTGGTATTCACGATGTCTGCTTCAGTCGCTTGGTTGGTTGGTTGGTTGGTTGGTTGATGGTTTAGTTGTAAAGCAAAGGAAGACGAGCGAGCGAGCAAATGGGCAAATTTTAGCCTCGAGCGACTTGATCTCTGAATCATCATTTCATTTTGCGCACGTCAAACCAGAGGCAACGGCCCTCTAGACATACGTGCAACCAAATCAAACTCAATCAAAACCACCGAGTCGCACAATAACTAGCACTCGGCTAACTAAGCTAGGCTAATTGCTGTCCAAATTCTCGCTAGCTCGATCTAACTCGCTCAAAATTGCAATCAAACCTAAAACCGCCGCAGTGATTCTGTGGCCCACCATTCCTCCATCCGATTCGAGCAATCCAGCCAAAAAGCTTGATCTGTTTGCCAAGCCATTGTCCGTAGAGCTAGCAGAAGCCCCGGAGCCATGGCTTCGAAGAAAGGATAGAGATCTACGGAAGTAGGAGGAAAAGGGAGATCAATGACGAGTTCAGATGACAGCGAAGTGGACAGGCGGCGAGGTTTGAGTTGATAAAACAAAGTGGCCGTCTGTTTGCCAAGTTCACAATGCCAGCTAACTCCTTGAGGCGAGCGATCCAACTTCCGGTTTCCTTGGCTTCTGCTGCTGCTTCAAAGGGAATTCTGGTTTCCTCGTGAGCAAAGAGAATTTCGTGACAAAGATTTGAGCCGAAGTAGGAAGAGAGAGGGAGAGAGAGTAAATAGTACCGCCGCTCAATTGGCTTATCGCTCTTTTGGGCGAGCGAAATAAATCTGTTATCGATCGATTATTATGATTGGAATTGGAGATCAATTCTCTTTTTTCTGTTCTGAGGCTCAAATCTAAAGCATTGAGCAAAAAGATCAACTTACTCCCTTCAAAAGTCAGCTCGAATCTTTGAGCATCAGAAAAGTTTTTTCCGTTTGCTCAACCAAAAGAGTGCCGCTTGAATTGGCGAAGACAATCAACCAAACAAGTGGTCGGTTGCTGCATCGGGAAACTGGAGCAAAACTGCAACACGCAGCTTTCTTATGACTGATTGTTCAAAGTCAACCGGCCGCGAACAAACTCGCAAGCGATAATCTGCCACTAATTTATATCCCAGCCTCGTGTAGTTCAACAAGCAAACTGCTCCACTACTAACGAGCGCCACCAAACGATTTGCATCCGGCTCGAGTCCAAATGAATTGCGCAACTTTGAGCAAAGGCGATCCATTGTTGCCACTCTCATTGGTTCTTCTGTTGGCCTTAATTAATTGACGTCGTGGTCGTCCATGTAGAGTTAGTCTTACTTTTAAACGCTCAGTAGCTTCTGTTGGTGACAACTTTCTAGACGAGCAACAAAAGAGAGAGAGAGAGAGAGAGAGAGAGAGAGAGGAGGAAAGAAAGTAGTAGTAGTAGTTAGTACGAACCGTAAAACGTAGGTCGGGTACGGTTAGTTCGTCGTGGTCGGTCGGACGTACGT
>WNKI01000005.1:106206-264867 GCA_015350385.1 Aculops lycopersici | reverse complement strand
CGTAACGTACGTACGTACGTACGTACGTACGTACGTACGTACGTAACGTAACGTACGAACGAAGAAGAAGAAGAAGAGAGAGAGAGAGAGAGAGAGAGAGAGAGAGAGAGGGAGAAAAAATGAGTCTAGTTATGCGAAAACCTAATGGGCGGGTATTTTGCTTGCGGTGGCGACTCGCGCAATGGAGAGAGGCCATTGTGTTGCTGATTGTGGCCACGCGTCTGGCAAATGGGATTGTTTTCTTCCCAACGCAATGAATGCTTTTGGGTCGGAAATTTCCATGCATCTTGTGTCCCTCTAAAATGACACAAGATGCAAAAAATAATAAACGGAAAACTCAACAAACTGGTCGCCGACCTTCTGGCGTTAGATTTCGCTAGCCTGAAGCATGTGGCATCCAAACCAAAGGAGCATCGTTTTTCCTCCTCCGCCTCCATTAGTCGTCTTGTTTGCGGCAAACAAAACAGACTAATGAAAATGCTATAACAATAGACAGGAGGAGAGAGTAAAGTTTAGGTCTGCTACAATTAATTTGTTGGCATCCGTTTTAGGCTCGCTGTTCTCGTAGACAAGCAGCAACATCAAAACGACGGGGTCAACAGGAATGGGGGAGCAGCATCAATTGAAGGTGAAGACCAACGATGTTTTTGGCAATAATTGAATTGATCGGTTGGCGTTTCCGTTTTTCGCCAAAGCCACAGCCTCTGCCTCAGCCTCAGCCGCGGTGGCTAGCGGCGAGAGGAGAGGGGAAAAGTTTTGAAGCCATCAACAGAAGACCAACCGAGTTGGGCTCTAAGATTGATGATCAATTGAGTCATGATTTATATTTGTCGTAACCGTTGCCGCAAAACCTTCATTCCTTCCCCTTTCTCTTCCTCTTCCTCTTCCTCTTCCTCTTCATTGCAGCCAACAACCACCGACTCACTTGCGCCAATTTCTCCTCATTACGTCACCCAATTTGCTAACCCGCGACACTCGCCAGCAAGCCGAGTGCTCGTTCCAGTCTTGGCCAAATTGCCACCCAGTTGGTGTGCGTGCCTCGCATTTACCCGAAATCAAAGAGTCAAGACAACGCGCCAACTTTTATTGCTTGCGCGCATCACCTGGCCGACGCCAAGTGGTTGAGCGTCATGAGTTATGGCCTCTGGTCAGCTTTTATCGTTTGGGTCATATTTTTCACTTGAAGGTGGCGAAAGTTTGCTACCTGAAGACGTGAGCTGAAGTCGCAGGTTTGAACCCAGGATTCCAATGGACACAGTCGAAACTTTAAACCTTGCGTCTCAAACTTTTAGAGGTAAAAGTAACTACTTTTGCTGCTGGTACCCAGGATCCAATTATTGCCAAGTGTGCCGCCTGTTAGCAGTAATACAAGATTCGCACTAAACAGTCGCTTGGTCGGTCGGTTGCTAGAAACTTTGTGGCCGAGAGTCGGGGACGAAAGTTGCAGGTTTTCCAATGTACTCACGTCGTCGCGCTAATTCTGACACCCACAACTCAGCTCACGACTTGGCGGCTAGGCGAAGAGTAACACAGGTAATTGGCCAGTGTGTAAATTATATAACTTCAACAAGGAGAAATTCGACACTAGCTGTCAGTGGATTTGCTCTAAATAGCTGACCTCTCGTTGTCGTAACTATTAACATTGCTGCTGCTGCTGCTGCTATGTAGTAATATGCCCTCTAAAATTGGACTCGCTGCTACTGGTAGTTTTAATGCTAAAAAAGTTAGCCAGAGAGAAAGAGGCGTCAACGAGATGATCTCCTGGCGGCGCCGCTAAATCGAGCTCAAGTTTTCAGGCAAGAGAGTCGAGCAGCAGGAGAGCCGAAATTCAATTTGTTTGCTCAGACCAGAGAAGTAAATCGCACCTTGGAGTTTATGATAAAAGTTTCAATGGCAGTTCTCTTGCCACTGCGCTACTGCTGCTGCTGCCTTTGCTAGTTTTTGATGTTAAGTTGTTATTAATGCCTCGCGTCCAGGTAGAAGTTGGTGGTTGCAATGGCAATGGCAGCTGCAGCTATGGAGGCGCCGACTCTGTAAGCCACTTGAATGCCCGCGGGGCAGAAGTAGAGTGGCCGGCAGTAAGGAGAGGAAAAACGACCCGACTATCTTGTTAGCTGGTCGATCGCTCGCTCGCAGGTGAGCAGGAAATGAACTGATCAAGTTTGGGGTGATGATGATGATGATGATGATGATGATAGAGGCAAGATTGGTAGCAGTCGGGCGCCTCCACATTTCATTCGCTTGTGTCAGTATTCTCGAGTAGGAAACTCCACTCTCCTCGACTGCAGCAGCTTCCGTTTCCCAAGTGCAACCGTTAGATTTTCGTTTGCCACCTTACCGACTCATTGGCCGACAGGAAGACTGGTTGTCAAGAGGAAGAGAGAGAGAGGAAAAGAAACTCGCCAACTTGTCTATGATTTAAAGTGTCCGATCTTATCGCTCGTTGGCTCGTCACTCAATCGCTCATTTGGATGTCCCAAGTGCTTAGTCCCCATTCGCGAGGAAGCTCAAAGCGAAAGGTAGTGCTACTCCAGGCCAACCGAACACCACGATGACCACTCATCCCACTCAGTAGCCAATCCGGCTGCTTCCGTTGAGGTTCCTGCGAACAAGTGAGAGTCGCTAGTCTAGTTTGCTCGATGAGAGTGATAGAAGCCATCGATTTGCGACGAGCCGACGATATGGCCACCGCCACTTCCGGCCACCGGTCTTGGCACTACCGTAACTTGTGCACGTTAATTAGCACAGGCCACAACTTCCGGTTGGTGAACGCCATCCATCGGGGTCGACAAATTATCGATTCCCAAGACACGACAAGGAGGACGAGAGAGGCTTACATGAGGAGCAGGCCGATTGGCACGATTCCATTAGCTGATTATTGATACAACCAAGGAAAAAGTGGACCAGTGACAAGCAAGACGACATGCCTACACTTCCATCGTCGACTTCGCCATCGGGGTGCACCAATTTTAACCAACTTTTTCTATCCCTCTCACTCTCATGTGTCCGCTTTCGTTTGATCGTTGTCGTCGCCGTGTTAGAATGTTTTCTGGTCCGGAAGTTGGCAAGCGTTAATTTGGGAGCAGCCAGCTAGCGCAAGTGTGTTAAGGAGCTAGCGATTGTCAGTTGGTCACATCAGCTGATAGCCAGAGTTGAAGTGGCACTCACATCGCCGAAGCTTGACGCTGGCGACGACTACAATGTGAAGTCGTCTACGTTCCGCGAGACTCGCGTCGTTGGCCATTTGCTGGTTGTTGGTTGCGCAATCCAATTAAATTTTTGAACTGAAAAACATACTGGCAAAGTGAGCGAGCGAGTGAACACAAAGCCTCACTTGCGAGACCTTTGATGGCTCGGTCATTATGTAATCATTATGATAGCGGCATCATAACTGCAAACGATGACTGGTTGTCGCCGCGTTATCGCAACTTGGGCATCATAATTAATCTGTTTGCACTAGGCGCTCAAGTCTTTAGCAAGTTTGTTGCTGAACAAAAGTGGCCCCAAAACTTTGCGTGCCATTGGCGCATAAACGCCCGGTTTCCAATGGGAAGTTGATGCGAGTCTGTAATCGTTGGCCAGGATTGAGTTGGCATAAACAAGTGGGCAAAATAGTTGACCAATTTTTTGTTGAGCTTCCCTTGATAGGAGATTTTTACGCAGGCAAACGAACGAACCCCTTCGCACATCAAGAAATGAACTCCCTCATTTTACTCCAGAAAGGGAGCAATCTTGTGGGGAAACTAAACTAAAAGGTAGTAGTAACAACAACAACAACAACAACAACAATATCAACCACCTGGATGGAAATGGAGGATTCGAGATGATAAGACTGGTGGATATTCAAAAATTTCCAGCCAATCTCATTGTTGTTAAGTCGCTCGAGCGCCAACTTGGCCGAGAGTTCTTTTGCTGCTCGAACGCCTTTGCGGCGATAGAAGTTGCACGCAGGTGAAGGTACAGGCGCGCGCCTATGGGGATGATTACCCATTAAATTAGATTACCTTGGCAATTTCTTGGCCAAAACTCCGAAAAGTCGGCGCTCAAGATCATAGCGCTCGCTCCCACTTTTGGTGGTTATCTCAATTCTCTCGGTTATAAGGTAACTTAAGGCACTGTAACGTAACGCAACGGAACACTACTCAACTCAACTCAAGGCTTGCAAGTAGAATGAACCCTCAAAGATGAGCTTCCATATCGCTGGCGCTCGTTCGTGAGCCAATTTGCACGCGCACCCGCAAATTTAGCAGCAGTTGTGGCGGCAACCACCTAGCGAGCTCTCGATGCGAGTTGCGCCCCGGGTGCGATTGTGTGCAACCACTGAGCTTGCAAGGCCACGTACCGGTGGAGGCGTTTGAAATTTAGCATCTCCTCTCACTTCCTTCCCTCGGGGATGCAAATTTTGAAACGAAACCACAAACTCAAGCTCAACAACGAAATAGAAACCATCACTTCATTAGGTTCATGGTGCTCGCTGTTTTCTGAACATCGAGAGATATACTTGAAAAGTTAAATTTGTGCTGACTCTTGCTATTCGGCTCGATTGTTATGAGAATCTGAGGCTGAAAAATTGAACAATGGAGTTTTTTCCTCGATGTTGTCCTGGCCAAACTCACGAAACTGGGCAAGAAATCCAAATGGAAAGCTCGACTTACCTGCTTGCTGCTGCTGCTCGATATCGTGATCTTTTTGGTTTGTATTGAGGTGATTTGGTGGTAGCCGGCTCGTGGTTGCCACGGTTGTTTTGATTGTGATGGCTAGTAGGAGGCAAATGAGCATCAGCATGAGAATTGAAGGTATCTTAATCTTGCTGCTGCTTCTGCTGATGTAGTTGGACATTTTAGTTGCTTTTTGTTTCATACTATTGACGTTTTGTTTGCCTAGTTTCGTATGGTTTGAGTTGAGTGGACATTTTGTATTGTTTCTGTGTAAAATTTTGCATGGATAACACTCCAGTTTACGCAACTCTCGTCTCGAGTTTCTCGTGTTGTTGCCAGTGGTAAAAACTGCATGCTCAAAGGCTACACTCTCTGCTCTTGTGGCAAAGAGGTGACCGGAAGTCATTTTGCTCAACCGAATTACAATGCTGATAATGATATGAAAAACTCACTTGACTTTGTAACGGAAGAGTTGAAATGATGATCTAGGAAAAAGAGTGAACTAGATTCTTGATTGAGTAATAATGACAAATTTATCGCGGGGAAATAGAGTCGTGAGTTGTAAAGGTAAGCACTGGGAAGCTTGACAGAAGTCACATAAAGTCAACGACCCGAACCCTCACGGCGGAAAGCAAATAATTCTTGATTTCACTGCTCATAAACGTCGATCATCTTCTTCTTCTTCTTCTCTCTCTCTCTCTCTCTCTCCCTCAACTCTTCGATCTCATCTTCTCCCTTTCTAAATCCTCATGTATCAGTGGCACAAGACGCAAAATGTTGTTTGATCTACGTGGCCACGGTGTGTTCACTTGAATGGCGTCTTAATCATTGGATAAGGGAGAGAGAGAAGATGGCAACGGGAATGAGGACTCGTCTCGCCATCATTATGATCTGATTGCTGCGGCTGCGCAATCGAAGTTGAAGTTGAAGTCGCCTCGAAGTGGCAATATGGAAATTCATTGCGTAACGCGGTACGGTTCTAATTCTGCGTCGACTCCTACATAGAACTCAGTGGTTGGCTCACAGTGCTGACGCCTAGCGGCAAATTGGCGAATGAACTCATCACCATCTACCTGGACTAAAAAATTAAATTAACTTTATTGAGATTATCATTATCGCTCACCTTCCTCCAGAAATCGGTGGCCTCATAGCCACTTGCCCGCTGCCACTCTCCCGGGAACGTCGAGTCGATCTCTGAGCGACTTCAACTTAAACAGACCGAGCGAGTCAAGGGCAGGTAGCGATCCAATGAGGGGGTCTCTAAGGTGAGCTCACTTTTTAAGGATTCCCTGGCGCGAAGAATTTCTTTTGCAAAAGTAAATCTCAATGATCAGATTCATTAGGCCAACTGTCAGGGCGCCAACTGACATCACCAGCCAAAGGGTGTTAAATCCGTAATGGGTCACACACCAACCACCTGCCAAACTACCAAGACTAGTACCGAGCCCCTCGTAGCAGGCGAAAGCCATTGAAGGAATAGTTGATCTCAGAGACAATCGCAGTGAGACAACCTGGCGCTGGTCGTTCTTGTCCACTTTGCGCATTTCAGCCAACTTGTCAATGGTTTTATCGTCACAAAAGGAGTAATCAAGGCCAATCTCCGTCATAACCACATAGAATAAGCCATAATTTGGCCCTTGAAAGGTGTCCGCGATAAATATGTAATACATACTAACGTTTGGTAGTAGAAATCTGTACAATAAAAACCTGATTCCCATGGTGATGAAACTAATGCTTAGAGTGTTGGACCGGCCAAACCAATCGATAAATTTACGAGACAATATGAAGAAGGGCAACTCGCCTAAAAGTCCCTGGCCCGTCATTGATAGTGCGGAAATCAGCACAAATTCGTCTCTGTAAATTTGCTCCAGATAAAGAAAGAAATAATTCCAATGTAAGGCCATGAAGAAACCTGATAGAGTGAATAAAATCAGATATCTAATAAGAGACTTTCGCCTTTTTAAAATTAAGAAAAAGAATAAAAGTTGAACTTTGAAACTGGTAGCCTTCGGAGGTGGCTCTTGATTGTTTACCTTTAATAGTGGTGGAGGCGGTTGTTGCTGTGGCAATTTGACTGCAGGTGGTTGTGGTGGTTGCTGTTCCTGGTCATATCTATCACCAGGTGAGTCCAAGGGACTTCTGTTTGTCTTAACTTGAAAGTCATAGCTCAGATTATGATCAATGACGTTTGTATTCTCCCCACTCAATATTGTCGATATGGACACGGGATCAGGCGGCATCTCATGCTCAGTCTTTGCATTTGGACCAGTCGGTTGATGCTTATACTTGACCGAGATCTCATTTGGACCCTCGGTTCCACGTCTCATAAATCCATCATGTTCATTGATCCCCCGATCCATATATACTCTTGCCGAGTCGCTCACTGGTAGGTGGTCGCTAGGATCCAGGTGTTTGGCTGCATTTGTGGGAATTGTTAAGGGTCTAGAATCTTCCTGTTTGGTCCAACATGAAACGGTTATAATATCAATAGCCAATAGAGCGACACCAAATAAAATACCCGGCAGAAGGCGGGGCAAGGAGGTGAATTGACTGAGGAAACTGAGCATCATGGCACAGGCTGCCGAACCCAAAGTACTCCATACAATGAGGCGTCCAAAACTGATGCCATTTTCCTCGGCCCGAAGTACCGCAAAGCAGTGACTAAAACAGGTACACACTCCACTAGAAAGATCAAAGGCCAATATGGCTAAACAAAAAACTATCCAAGGAGCGATAAGCAAATCACCATTCGTTTGTTGGTGGTTCCCACTTACACTGCCATTATAACTGGAATTTTCACCATCTATTGCTAAAGGCGTATATGTTTTTCTGGAAATAACTGGCAACAAGGCTAAACAAACCAGTGCCATCATTGAAATAAGCAAGGCATTTGTAAAATAGTCTCTATGAGCTCTCCGTCTATCGGCCACTGAACAAACTATTGGAGTTGTGATAACCGTTGCAAAGGATAAGAACGTCTTGAGGTAACCGAAGAGCAATGTGCTGGCATTTGTATAGTGGCGCGCATAGACCGCTTCGTACCTGTTGATTCGCAATCAAAAGAGATCAAAGAAGAATTTGGAGATGAGAGTTTCAGACGGTTAGTTGGTTGTTCTAATCTAGTTTAGTTTATCGCCGATCGGAAAACTCACTTACGAGAAGATTGATGCTTGAGCACCGGACCATAGAAAGTAGTGAATTCTGTACACCAAGGTCATTGTTGTTGTAGTTGTAGTTGCAGTTGTTGTTTTTGTTGTTGCGATTAATGTTGCTATTCCTGAACATGATTGTCTCGTACAACTTGAGTGAAGGTTAGCCGAAACAATTAACAATCACTTGGTCAATCTAGATTGTTGGATTCAACTAGATCAATTTCTAACAGGATAGCGTGGGAATTGTGTAATTGGGAGAGGAGCAAAACATTGATTTTACGCTGGAGCAGATGATGCAACGGAAAGCGTTGCCCACACCTCGACTGGGCGCGTCAGGTGAGTGAGCCTTTTTTCTCTCGCTTCTTAGCCGCTCATGGGAATTTCTTATAAACTGACCGCAAATCATCGCCGCTTGTCTGCTCAAATGATTGAGACACTTGATAGATCGACTCTAATGCGAGCTAATTAATCGATCAAATTACAAGATGATCGATGAGAGTAGATCTGCACAAATATGAATAGAGACACGAGGGGTCGCCATAGAGAAAGCAAATTTAGTTTTAATGTCTGAGGTTAGACTGTTCAAGGCAGCAAGACGAACCATTCGGGCCGAGTGTACACTAGTTATATTTATTGTTATTATTATCTCGTGGAGTATCTATGCTCTCTACAAGTTGAATATCGGCGGCTCGGACTCAATTTTGGGTTTAAGTATCAACCGGCTGATCGGTGGCGAGAGTCATGGCGACAAGTCAGCAAATGCTAGCTCAAATTCTGTAGTTACTTCCGCCGATCATCTCGTGGCAAGCCATCAGCAGCCTTCCGAGGAAACCAACCAGTCGCCTATTTATTTGCCTCCCGCGGAGATCAAGCAAAGGAGTAACCTGTTGCGTCAGCTGATAGCCGCTAGAAGACGTCAACTGTCTCAAGATATCCATCAGCGAAACGGCGGACCCGAGCCAAGTGATGATATCGATCATGATCGCATCTATGCTTTTAGAGCGCCCAATGCTTTAGCTGCACTAGAAAGATTGAGGCTCAATAATCATGAGCATCAGAAGCAGCAAGCTCGTTTGCTGCAACAGCAACTTGCAAGTCAGCGACAGTATGCTCAAACTTACCATCTACCTGTGGGTCGCTCGCCGAGTCTTATTACTGCGCCTCAGGTTCGAGATCCTCGCGTGACAACAAAACTCAATGAACTGCTTCAAAGACAACTCACAAGTCGAGATAGAGACGAGGAAACTAGCGAGGAGGAACCAGTTTTAAGCCCAGAGGATGAAACTGAGTCGCCATCAACGTCAAATCGCGAAACTGGCGACGAACCAGAGTCAGAGAATCAAACGGATCGAGTGCCTAGCGGGTCGTCGATAAGTGACACATCCTCATCGGGCCAGCATCTTGTTGAAGAGACTAGCCAGCCAACCCAGCCTGAAAGCGAACCGGAAGCAACGGAGTCAGGCGATAATTCTAATGTCACCACAGAGGCGCCAATTTCAGATGTAGCTGAGGACGGTGAACAAGATCGCGAGCCTCTAGAGGACGAAGATAGATCGCCAACGGAATCTATTGATGAACAGGCGGCCAGAGATCATCAAGACTCCACAGAAGCCGAGCCAACGGCCGAGGATGAGGCTAAGGCTCTCGAAACTGGTAAGGCAATCGACGAAGATGTCGATAGAATGACGCAACCAAGTTCAGGTATAGCTTCGCGCCAAGACAAACCCTTCGACTACAAGAGCACCGTTCAATTTGACGATGCACTTTCGAGTGCGGATCCTACCCTCGTGAAAGGTATCAAAGGGTTAAAGAGCAAGAGGAATAGGAAGAAGAAACTCGATGAGGGGAGGCCGGAGATTCTAGGTAGTCAAATAGCCAGATTTTTGGCGCCAAGTAGACGACGAAATCTAGACCTAGAAGTTGATCACAATTTGCTTCTTCCGGTAAATAATCATGGCAAGATTGGTGGGGAGCTGAGGAAGATTAAAAGTAAAAGTGTAGCTAAACCCTCCGAGAAGTCCCCTAATTCAAAAGTTGATGTTGTAAAGACTGAGAATAAGACGAACGCTACAGGCAAAGCGATCATTAAGCAGAGAATAAGATTGAGGCGATGGTCAATTGACTCTGGAGTTATTGGTCCAGCTAATGCGACCGATCTAGCTCCAAAAAATAACAATATCTCTGTCCAACGATCAGGGAAGAAGCGAAAGAGGAGGAAGAGATTATATGAAGCCGCTGCACCCTCAATCAAGAGATCTGATGACGACAGTGATGAGTACGAAGGTGAAGAAGATGACTACGAAGAGGCGCCAAGCAATGAGGTCGAGAAACAAGGAGAGCAGCAAAATCATGATAAAGAGCACCAACAACAAGAGGCGGGTGATGCGCTTGCAAATGAACCACGAGCCTCAAGGCCTGATGATGCCGACAGACAACATGTTGGCTCACCGGCTTACTATCACCTGACCTCGGCCGACGCAAACTTGCAAGAATTGTTGGATCAACAGCGACTTCTCGACGCTTTAACCCAAAGCCAACTGCCTGCTCCGTTGAAACCTGAATCCACTAATCAGAATATTACTCACAAGGCTAAGGACAAGGATAAGATTGGGGCTGATTCGCAGATCACCATTGAGGAGGGACTTTTGCTATATCCGGCCTCAGGTATGGAGCATCACCATAAGTCAATGAAGAAGAAAAAGGCGCACAAGTCAAAGCATAAGAAGAAGATGACTTTGGCTATGAAGAAGGGTGGTTACAAGAAAAAGAAGCATAAGAAAGAGCTCAAAAAGTATCTCAAGGAGAAGAAGTTTAAAGGCGCAAAGAAGGGAAAGAAAAGCAGCAAGGGCAAGGGGGGTCAAGGAGGAAAGAAAGGAAAGAAATTCTACAAAGACAAAGGGTTCAAGAAGAAGGGATTCAAGAATGTCTACCACAAAGAGGAATTTGGACAGAAAAAATCTTACTTCGACGAGTTTAGAGACAAAGATTTCAAGAAGAAGTGGAAGAAATATGATGACAAGTATAACTATGCCAAGATGAAGAAGTGGCAAGCTAAGGATGTGAAGGGGGCAAAGAAAATGAAGGATCAAGGCGAGAAGTACAAGAAATACGATAAGGGCAAATGGAAGAAGAAGTACATGAAGCACCACGAGGAGAAGAAGAAGAAAAAGATGGCCAGTGAATGGGATAGATAGATAAAATGGTGTAGATTTATCTGGATGAATAAACTACCTGACACAACTGCTGTTATCTAACTAAGGACACTTAACATGCTATCAGAGACTTGTGGGTCAGAGTCTCCAATAATGTCCCTACAAACTTTGACGGAAGTGTGATAGTCGCATGAGTCATGGACTAGTCTGCCTCCTCGCTAAGAATTTATTAGTAATTTTAGGGTAGCTTGCCCACTCCTGATTAGACCAGGTATTATCGAAATATACCTGAACTGTCTAAGAGGCTGGCGGTAGATGTAGCTCGAATTTGTGCAAAAGACTTAAAATCTTTCCTTCGGGCGAAGCTGGCGAGTGTCTCTCTGGACTACCAGTCGATGAGGCGGATGCTGAGGATCGAATACGGTCATGTATCATCTTGAGCCGTTTTACTAATAACGTCTGCTGAACTTCTGGGCCCAACTCGCATAAAGCTGATATGCAACCGTAGACACTTGATAGGGGTAGATTAGGATTGTCTAAGGCCTTACACAAGAGTTTTGTTATCCTAGTTTGCAAACAATTAGTGGATGTATTATAAGTTTTGCAAATATTGGCTAGTAGCTTGCAGGTGAAATCTCTTAGGGCATAGTGATTCTCTTGCTCTGGGCGATTGCAAATTTGTTTTGAAACTATACAAGTGATTACTGTTGGAACTAATTCGTGCAAATACTTCTCCAAATAGAGGGATTGATTCTCTAGTAGTGCCTTCACCATTCGCATCAAATAAATCAGAAGAGCTAGATTATTGTGCACGACATTAACCTTGACACCCTCTGAGATGAAGGTACTCAATCGAGGTAACATCTGATGTAAACCAGGATCATGACTTAAAGAATTTAGGGCATGCAATCTCTTCTGTTCGTTTGATCCAACACAAGCCTCAGTTATTTCCTTATAATATAGCTGCTGCTCGACACTCAACTCGTGGGTAGCTAATTGCTTGATTTGAACTGTTTCGACTTGCTTCTTGAGAACATTTGTATTTGCTCTTCCATACAAATTTGGCTTAAAATTCTTTCCAAAGTCGCCATCATTTAGGATCCTACCGTCGGGACCAAATTCAATATCACGCATTCGAGCAAAATCTCCACGTACCCCATAGTGGTATGCCCTATCGTTCAGGGACTCTAGAGGGTCAATGCATTCTAATCTTTGCTCATCTCTATTTAAGGGTGGCGGATTTTCCGGTATAGCTGGCTGAACTCCGTCTATTGCTAGCCAATGTGATTCAATGGCAACATCTTGTGGTAGTTTGGGGATATTAACTCGCGCAATTACATCGGCTAATTCAATCTCTTTATCGTCATAATAGAATATCTTATGCCCACCACCAGTTGCAAATCTGAATGGGATTAGTTCGTTGCAATAGAAGCCTAGAATTGGTTGTATGTTCAACAACTTGAGAGAATAGTCGATATCTTTAGTAAGTAATTTTCTTCGTTTTGAGTGAAAGCAAAACTTTTCTGCTTGCTTGATAACTTCTCTTAATTTTTGGGTAACTAAATTAGACATAAATAGCGCGGCTTCGTCAGTTATTTGACCAATCTCTGACGATTCAATCATTAATTTGATCGATCCAATACTAAATCGATTATTGGACTGGGACCAATTGGTGGAACTTGGTGTTCTGGAGGTGGTGGTGGTTGTGGTAGTTGTGGCGGTTGTGGTGTCTGTTTTTTCATTATAGATATTACTATTGTTATCGTTATTATTATTATTAGTATTATTGTTAGTCGTTGAGGGTGTTGGAGTTGCTGTTATGGGTGACGATGATATTGGTGGTTGTTGGTATATATGTTGCTGCTGTTGCGGCAATGATTGTGGTGGGGAAACTGTATTTGAGATGATATTCATTGTAATAGGATTAGAGGTTGAAGTTGTGGTCGACGAGGAGGGATAGGAATTGTTGTTGGTATTATTGTTATTGTTGTTGCCACTACCATTATGTGATGGTGTTGCAATTGTTGTCGAAGTCATTCTCTTCAATTCTTTCCGACAACCAAGACAAAGTTGCAGTCTTCAAGTTGTTTGATAGGTTGGAGTTAATATGAAACTATGACAAGAGATGTCAATCTAATAGAACAATGTAGGTTCAATCAAATGATTGTGGAAATAATAATATACATTTGCGATGATTAGTATAATTTTAGCCTGTGAACATTTATTTTATGTTGTTTATGATGATCTATTATATAATCTATATAAATATATGGTTACAAATAGAAATATATATCCACGATCCGGTGGCTGGCTCACAACTGGAGAGTTGTGGACTGGAGTGGCCCTAAAACTGCACTGAACATTCGGCTGGCCCGACATCAAACGCGCGTTTTTGCCTCTCTCTCGTTCGCATGTGGTTTCAAATCTCTGCTTGGGTCCGTCCGTCTGTCTCTTTGGCTTACCTCGTTTGACTTGTGTGTGCGGTGGTAGCAGTTACAGAGGCTGCAGTGATGGTAACCGCCGCTTAAGTTACTGCAGGATCTCAGTCGCGCGACCCACAATATGACGGCCACTCTAGCGTATCGGGTTCCTCTCTCATCTCCTTCAATTCAGAGAGACGATCGATTATCCTCAGCATTTCGTCCATAATGTTTGATATTTCCGCCTTGTAAAATGTAGTCGACATGATTTAACAATATAATTTGTACGATGATGATGCTTAAAAACCCTTAACAAATTGGTCTTGACTGAAGCGGTCTAACATGAGCGCTAAAGGTGTCAAATTTGGTAAATGTTTATGGGCGCGCAATTTTTTGGCACTGCTAAATCGCTGGTGCCAGGCAGCGTGAGAGAGGCATGCAATATATTCACTGACAACAACCGCAATGTTTTTCGCATCACAAAAATTAACGGAATTTGGCATTCAAAACGAAACACCAAAATACCATTTTCTCCTTTATACGAATTTTACAAACTTTATAACATTGAAAATCTTATCGTTAGCAATATATCCAATGATATTGTTGATTTATGAGACTACCTCTGGGAGACTAGAAGCCCGAATTTGCGGGATCCTCGCATATGGATTCCGAAGGTAGGGGAGATTGAATGAACATCCAATGATTGACACAGGTTTCAGCAGTTGCTCTCACCTTTGGATCATAAACAAACATGATTTCTAGCAGATCTATCAAACCTACAGCATTCATGGAGTCAAGACTATCGCACAGGTTTCGTAAAATTAGATCTTGTGGTTTGTATTCCCTCGCTCGCCTACACTTCTCAAAGTCTGGCCAGACTTTAGGTGTTGGTGTTCCGAAGACGGCTATGATTTCTTGCATTTGATGGATATCACTAGTGCCCGCTAGGAAAGGTCGCTTTCCACACATCTCTACCATGATACAAGCGACAGACCAAATGTCAACCACAAAATCATAGGTAGGGGCCTCCCACAAGAGCTCTGGCGCTCGATACCACCGATTGATTAGGGCTGGTGATGTAACCCCTTCGGGATACATGACCCGCTCGCTCAATCCAAAGTCGATTATCTTTACCCACTTGTTGTCCTTTGAGATCACTATGTTTCTGGGGCATATATCACGGTGTATGATGTAATTTTTGTGCAAATAATCGAGACCTCTCAAAACTTGTCTGGCGATATTTTTAACTTGGTCATGGGGACACATCGTCTTGAATTCATCAATGAATTGCGAGAGATTCTTCGGGCAGTAGTCAAGCACGAGGCAGATTGATCGTGGCGAGGGATTATCGGGGAAAGAGCCTACAATACACTCATGTAATTTAATGATGTTTTCGTGATCCAGACTCTTGAGGATGGTGATCTCGCGAAAAACTTCGTTCGCGAGACCTGGTCCACCTCGAGTTGGCTTCAAGATCTTCAACGCAAACTCTGCATTTCTCTTGTCCTTGGCATGGTAGACTTGAGAATAGGCTCCGTCGTCTATGAATGGTCCCTTCTCATATTCCGTTGAAGATTTCAGTTGTCCGAAGAATAACTCATCGGGTAGATTGTAGGGATGTGAGTCAGTTAGACTGTGTAATCTGAACTCACAGCCGATTTCCTCATCACCCATAATAGTTTCGTCTTTTGTTTCTCTAATATATTTGCTGCATAAATATTAATGTTAGTAAGTTTAGAACCAACCGCAAGAAAAATAGACGGTGAGCTTTTTGTTTACAAGCGCACAAAGCCACGTTTGTTTTGCATTAGCGCACGTGTTGCACAAGTTGACAAACTCAACAAGTGCGATTAAATGATCATAACTCGGACAAGATAGAAGTTCTATGTTCGAGAGGCAATTG
Organism: Aculops lycopersici; assembly: GCA_015350385.1. Classification (NCBI taxonomy): domain Eukaryota; kingdom Metazoa; phylum Arthropoda; class Arachnida; order Trombidiformes; family Eriophyidae; genus Aculops; species Aculops lycopersici. The sequence goes on along the minus strand of WNKI01000005.1, from coordinate 249,582 downwards.
ATTAGAAAGTTGGAGAGCGTTTAACGATCCATTGGAAGTCGTACATTCCAATTTTGCAACTTCGATATCGGAGGACTGCTATAAGCTCTCTTCGCTGGAGCAAAGTCTCACCGATGAAATAACCTGATCAGGTTTTAAACAATGTCTGACTTAGCGTTTTAATTGCGTCATCCAATCACGTAATTTTCGTCATAAGACTCGCTCGCGTCCGCACAGTTGAACCATGAGCTGCATTCCTCCTCGCCCAATTACTCCAAAATTACAAACAACATCCGAAGTCGAGATGATTTTTACGTCATAATTTGGGATGTTCACAATCGTTATCAGGATGACTCAAAAGCCTGGCGGGCAGTTCAGGCAAATTACGTCTCTCTGGCTGTCGATAATTGCTCAGCGAATCTTATATCATAGTTAAACTGTAAACCGGCTCTATCCTGCCAATCACGATTATATCTTCCTTGTCCAGTTTAACGATAACAAGTTGTGAGTTTGATCAGAGTGGTCGGCTGAAGCTGCTACTGATGTTGTAGTCGATTGGGAACTAAGCCTTTTGGTAGCCTTTGAATGGCGGGGCATGCAGTCGTCTCATACACGATAGTTATTTAGAGAAGTCTCTCTCCATCTCCTCTTCAAACACTTTCTTTATACCCATTCATTAATCGCAGCCACATCTTTTGGCAAATGGTCATTTCCAATCCGATGGTCGAGATGATGCGCTCATCCCTTGCTCGTTGGTTTGTATGCTCCAAATATTCTCGCCCGAAAGAGACAGGAGAGGATGGAGACTCAATGGCACCGGCGAAGGCGGCGGCAGCGACCCAAAGTGAGGCGAATCTTTGTGTTCATCACTGCACGCACTAGAAGCTCCCAAAGAATAGACGACTCTGCCTTCGTGGTTGCAATTGCTGTTGTTTTATTCGTCGTCGTCGTCGTAGTAGTAGTAGTAGTTGTTGTTGTTGTTGTTGTTGTTCTCGGGCATCGCTCGGGTTGAGCAGCGTGCGCGGGGGCCGAGCGACCGAAGGGGACCTGGGTGCTAGGCAAAGCGTGCAGTTGGCGTCAACAAAACCATTTGCTCGCCTGTTTGTCTGTGCGGCTCACACTTCCGTTGCCAACTGCAGGTGCGTGCGTCAGCGAACTTGTGCGTCTGTAACCATGTGTGTCTCATGTGGTTCGTTCAATTGCTTGCTTACTCGCTCGCTCATTGGGCTTGAAAGTTCGATGTTGACCGAAATCCCGCAAAGTGACGTTGTTCTTGTGCGAGAGTTGAAGTTGTTTTTGTTGCTGCTGTTGTTGTTGTTGTTGTCGCTCCTCCAGTAGTTTGCTTGTGAAGTTGCTTCTGCTGCTGCTGTTTCAATTGCTTTTCGCATTGCCCTGCTGCGAGCCCGAAAACTGGCTGCCATCGGCGGCCGCCCATCTCGCCGCTTTGCCTGTTTGCCGCAGCAGAAGCAGTCTGCGCGCCCTACAAGTATGTATTGCCCATACAAGTCTTTTGTGTAAAAAAACTCTCGCGCTCTCTCTCCCTGTGGCGTAGGGGCAATTACCAAAGAACTGAAGCAGGAGCAGGAACAGTAGTAGTGGTAGTAGTATTAGTAGCAACAGCAACAACCACTGGCCGCTGTCATATTCACACTATACTGTACTGTACTTGCAGGCATACGATGGTTAATTTTCATCATCAATATTGTTACTTCTAATATTAAATTGTACGTATGACAAAGAATTAATTTTTTAACTAACCTACTACCACTGCACATATGGTAAGTGTACTATATCAACGAGAGCTTTTCTAGTATTAGATCTTGTATATTCTGCAGAATCACCCCCCAAACTTGAGCCCACGAGTTGCTATTACAATTCTATTATCAAGAGGCAGAATCAGCTCTCTACACAAGAAGTCAACGTCGCATACATCAAACCACCACCATCATAACCATTAAAACTCGACTCACACAGTATAAGCACGAGAACGTCTAATAGACAGCCCTAAGCACTGATATGGTGGCCAAGTAGTTTCACACTAACTACACATCTCAGACACACACAAATACTACACCATCTTTGTAAGCCTCCTCAAATACACATCCGTACGTCAGCTATTCATTCAGTGGTACCAAATAACCTGACAAGCAAATGTAAACAGACAACCAACCAACCGATAGACTGACTGACTATTCTCATCTCATCTTATCCCATATTATTGGTTGGTTAATGGAATATATTTATGCAAGATATATTGATATTGCATCGGAGCGAAACCGTCAAATTCAAAACTACTCATTAGCAACAGATACAAAGAAAGAAGGAAACAAATAAACAAACTAAGAAACTCTCATCACCATGAGTCTTACCACTTTACTCGAGGCAGCTAAATACCTGGATTATTTGGATTCATCAATTAATCCCACAGGTCAGCAGCAACAGCATCACCATCATCAACAACAACAACAACAACAGGCTTCATCCCAACACCACCAACGCCAGTTGCCAAATTTTCACCACCAACAAACGTCATATAAACAGTTGGTACCCATACAGAAGCCGTCTCGCCGGCGGTCAAGTAAGAATGATGCAGCCAACACAATGCTGGCCATGTCGTTACCAGCCTCAACTCGGCCCATGGGCCATAACAGCCCTAATTTTAGCATTGGAGGAACACCAGGCAAACAGATTCAAGGTGTTCCTATTCCATTGATGTCGAATGCAAGCCATCAAGCGGCTAGTCTGTCGTCATCATTTACAACTGGCTCGCCTCTGTCATCGTTTGCATCGACGGCACTTCTTTGTTCGAAAGGGCCATCGTTGTCGTCGTCCTCGGAGTCGTCATCGTCTTGTGGCGAAATATTGATGGGCGATAATGATTTTAATCACCAATCACCGCTGTCTGCTTCTACAGGCAAACAAAATAATGGTGTAAATATCATCAACAACAACAACAATAATAATAATTACAACAACATCACCCACCTAAAATTTGAAAATATTCAACCCAACCCGGTGCATGCAACCCGCTACATTGCCGCAACCTCAGCCGGCCCTCAGTTAGTTACGATGACAACTAACTCAACGATGGCGAGCTCGTCGGCGCCTTCAGATGGTAGCATACGTGCAGGTCACGTAATACACGCTGCCAATACAAGTTTCGATTCTCGCCATTTCTCGCTATCAAATGGCCTACCCCATAGAACAACAACAATTAGCTGTCATGATGGCCAGACATTCAATCTGACGGCGAACTCCTTTGCCAGCGGCGACAACCACCAGTTAAGTGTCTCGCCAAACTCCGGTCCGCCATTTTTTATGGCCAGAGTTCAACCGATGATACTCAATTCGGTGTCGCCATCAGCACAAACCGGTGGACTAATGGCGTTCCAAGCATCATCGCCCACCTCCTCGTCGTCGTCCTACTCGCGTCACCGGGAATTGCATAAGACCTTGGAAAAGAATCGTCGAGCGCATCTTCGCCATTGTTTCGAGTTATTGAAAGCAGAATTGCCAGTGTCGGAATGCGTGGACAAGAAGACTTCACATATCAACATCATCAAATCTGCTATTAGATATGTATTGGCTCTTCGACAACAAGAATGTGAGATTGACAATGAGCTCCAGCGATTGACGAAACGAAAGAATGAGCTGACGGAAAGCTTGTCCAAGCTTCGTCAGCACGATCAGCAACCACCACAACAACAGCAAGCAGATTTGCAACCCTTACAGTCTCCGACACAACAACAGCAGCAACCACAACAGGATAACCAACAGCCAGCAGCCGAGCAGCAACTGAGTTTTCTATTATCTCGATCAAAGATTGATTGATTGAAGGATTGAAAGATTGAACCAAGCAGCAACAGTAGCTCTCGCGTATTTGTGTAACATAGGTCATCAATTAAACTTTAACAAGAGTCACTAAGTTGTTCCTGAGTCGAAAGTTCCGAAACAAAAAAAATACGAGACAGAGATTCAGAGACCAATATATAGAGACAAAGACACAAAGACCTTGCACTTCCAAGAGACGAGAGATTAAGCAAACCAGGTTGTCTGTGATAATTTTTGATGCTACTGGTCGGTTTGACTATTCATCCGGCTGAGTACCATCTAGATTGAACTTTAACTGTTGTCATAACCCAACTAACAGATAAGTGGGCGTATAGCATTGCATCGAGGCGAACGTGATCCCAGGAGAAGTTGCAGAAAGGTAGCTCTAAAGTTTCATCAAAAATAGAGGAATAACCAAAGCCAAGTCAACAGGTTTATCTAATTCAGCGCTTTGAACGCCTGAGCTTGATGATGAATAATATTGTCATCATGATCACTGCCACTCTTGCAACCACTACCACTACCGCTACTAATACTCCTCTACCATCACCACGAACACCTGCTTTCCCTCTGTGCATGTTCATTTATTCATTCGTTCGCCCTTAATCACATCGCAACGCAAATGCCTCCACCTTCTGAAGGCAGGATTGCCAGTTCAGGGGTTCATTTTGCCCTCGCTAACTTCCTGTTCAAGTCCAGCCTCCCAGAGGACGACGAAAAATTTGAGAGAAACCCAGTGAAAGTAGCACAAATAAAACATCCACACAATTTAATGATATTAAATTTCTACATCTCCGCCAACTTTGGTCTCTTGTGTCGGCGGCGAGGTAGACAGTGACCAGCCAGCAGCTCGCCAGATTGCTGTCTAGAATCGTCAGCTCGCGTTGCCGCCTGTTGCACCTTTTCAGCCTTCTCAAAACTCTCGCCCTCTTTCTCTCCCTCTGAGCGACTTTCTTTCGAATGATTATCGCGGCAGAAATCCAAGGCAGCGTCTAACTGGAAATTGCAATGGTTACAAAGAGAAGATATAACATGTGACCAAGTGGCCAGCTAACGGTTCACTTGGCCATAACTCGGTTAGCTGCACTGCCTCTTGTGTAGCGATAAGCACACAGCAACAGGTTAGCCAGTCAGCAAGCCAACTTACCTGTTGTAGGGCTGGCATAGTCACGATAGTTAGTTGTAGTTTTGAGTCTTCTTCGTTCTCTCCAGTCGTGACTTCCTACTAATTCGGCCTGAGGAGTTGACTTTCCAGTTAGCTTCTCGCTGGTTAGCTATCAAATTAGCTAACCGGCTGCACATCTAGTTGTTTGATAGCAAACTAGGCAAGCCAAGCCTGCTACTTTTATTCGTTTATATCGCTACTATGCTGCTTTGAATTGTCAAGTGTTTGCTCAAACTACTACCCTGCATAATAATTCATTGTCCGCCGGGAAGTGAAAGTTGAGTCAAGTGATGAGTTTGAGAAATTGCATTCAGATGAAGCAAACAAGTAACAAGTGATGATGTTCACAGATGTGATTTCTCTCTGTCCCGGAAAGTTCAATTATCTATCCTATTTTTGATTCAAAGTAAACTTAAACAATCAAAACACCAGCAAAATGACCATAACCAAGACAAACAAATTGCGTCAAAAATGCAGCCATGCCGCCGAGACTCTAACCTGTAGCACCTCCCAAATTAAGGCAAATCTAATCTCAATCACAAAGTCGCTTTGTTCAATTAGAGGCTCGCGGCATTCCTTGATTAGCATTAGCTCAAGAGTTACAAACGAGAATTTAGACAAAGAAAACGACATGTCTCCCGCCAGATTCGACAAGTACCAAAGGTCATTGCCTGTAGTTATCTCACCATTAACAGCTCTAATCACTATCATCTCATTGGTTGCCATTATCATTTGTGCCACAACCTTAGTTTCTGCCCATGAAAGTTCATTAGCATCTCCATTAAAGAAACAACAACCTGTGGCTCAGAAGAGACTCGGCGGTTTAGATCCGAGCGACTATGTCGACGAAGCCGGCGAGCTTGACATCATGGCAAATCAGCAGCAAATTTCTACTGCCCAGCTAATGGGTGCGGCAGGCCACATTATCCCGGAGAACTTCTTCCTTCCCGGTGGCTCTATTCCCTCTCAGATAACTGCAGCTAAGTACTCAAACTCTGTGGCCAGCTATCTGCAACAAGCACAGCAGCAGCAACAACAGCAAGTGTTTCAACCGCTCAACCATCAAGATCCCATGCAACAGGTGGCCTCGCACGTTCACGCAAGACACAATGATCCACAACTCCAACAAAGGCCACACCAACAACAATCAAGCGATACCGCAGCAAAAGTTGCGCAACCAGTCAACAGGTATCAGCAAATGTTGGAGCTACGCGAAAATCAGCAGCTAATCGATTACAACAATCTCAAAAACGCTGCCCAACAAGATCCAAGAGATTCAGCGACACATACAAGTCTTGCTGAGTTTCTGGCCTCCAACAACCAGCCGGTTGTTTCAATGTTCGAGCCATCGAACTTTAATCAACAACAACAGAGAGATCATATGATTACCGCAACACTGGCCGAACAACAGATGGCTGCCCGTCTCGCGGCTATACAGCATCAACGAGCTCATCAACATTCGGAACCCATGAGCCCACAAGCTAGTGAAAGTTCACCGGTTGAGTCTAGCTCACATGGACTTCCGGTTGCAGGTAACGGCCATTCTAGTATTAGCATAGGGCCAGAGTATTCCGTTGCCGGCCATGAATCTACGTCAAGCTACGGTGGTTATGAGCAGCAGCAGCAGCAACAACAACGACAACAATATCCTAAAAACCAACAACAGCCACCTTTTGGCTTGCCGACAAAATCCGGTGGCAGATTCGCAGAGGGAATCATTAGACCACTCGGAGATGTCCAAGGATTCTCATCACCAGTGTTAAACTCCGCTTTGAGCGCCATTCCAAAGACACCAAATATTGACAATTTAGTCAATCAAATCCCAGCGTCGCAAACTCCGACAGTGTTTAGTTTCAGTTCGGCGGTGGATCCCATGGTCAAGGTAAAGACTGTCAATCAAAAGACACGAAATGTCATAAAACAAGCTGAGCAGGTCGCGAGGGCCACGCTAAAGGTTATCAATCGTAACTTGGGCACCACTTTTGGAGAGGAGCAACAAGAACCCATTCTATTGAATCCAAATGGACCTTTGGGCTTCGTAAATTATCTTGTAGATCCTGGTTTATTTATCTCCGCTCTTAATTCTGCCGAAAAGTCTTACCAATCTAACATCTTACCTGCACCTTTGAAAGCTGGACTAGGCCCAGTTTTGAACATCTTCAGAGTCCCAAACAAGAAGCGCGATAAGGCCAACTTGTTAAATTTGATCAATATGATTTCTACAGCGGTGCAACACACGCAGAAACAAGCTAACTATGGTGGATTCGTAACGTATGCCAAAGATACCAAGATATCAGCTCATAGATGAAAGTTTTTTTGAATCGAGAGATCTGCAGGAAACAGAGATTGACTCTTCCCTTTTACTTCTTAAGACGCTTCCTCTTTATCCGGATATGAGATTGAATAAAAGATTATCTGCAAGTTTTGTTACATTTGACTGGTGCTTTATTTTCAATAGTGTAGCAATAAACTTAATTTACATACACCTCAGCCTTGGTCTAAGCATAATTTTCTTACATGGTGATTGTCGATCTTGATGGTACCTCACAATAGTAAGCGGGCGTTGAATCTTAGTTGTTACAATTTAGTTGTTACTGGCCATTTGAGACTTTTGATACAATTTGATCAGTCACACTCATGGCGATGCTTGTATAATCTTCTAGTTCCATTGTTTCGTCGCCGTAACCCTCGTAAGATGAGATACTAACATTGTGGTGATTGTTATAGCTGAATTGTTTAGTGTTCGATGCCAATTCTGAATCCATCATTTCATCCTCTCCAGTAGAGACAAAGGATGCATCCTCTTCAAGATTGTCGCCTCCTTGTCCAATGTTCGCAGGTAATTTTGGAGACTTGGAGTTATCCAGATGCTGTTCTCGTGACCTCCCATCAGTGACATTATGTGAGTTTTGCACTTCTGCTGGCTTTGGCGGCTGGGAAGTGGAAGTTGTGTTGGTCAATGGAGTTATTAAAGTTACAGGGCGAAGTTCATTATATTGTGGCGGATCCGTAGACATGGATTCATCATGAGTATAGTCAACCTTAGTCGGTTCATTTGTCGTCACAACCTCCGTGGAGGTCTTGACTCTCTTGGCAGGGGGCGAACTCTTCATTTCAGTGTCATTCTGATCACCCTCGAGCTCTAGTTCATGCTTGTTGCTATTTTTGGCTGTGGATTTGGTTGTAGTGTCGAGTTTGGCTTCTTCGGGCTGATCTGTCGCGGCTGATTTATTACTCCTTGGGTGCGACGTATCCGTAAATGTTGCATCGTTGTGATCGCCACCAAAACCGTTGGTGGTTTTGTGAGATTCGGCATTAGCTTCGTGATTGGACATGTCTGAGTTAATGTTGTTGCTAGTAGCATTGTTGTTGCTGGTCACTGGGTCTGAGTTGATTGATTCATTTGTTTTAGGGACTAACGATTCGGAAGGCGACGAATCTGAATTCTGGTCCTCCGCTTTGAGGGGCATCCATTTGAATATTTGCATGGAAGTATCGCCGACTCTAACCCATTTCTTTTCCCTATGGGCGAAAGATTGGAGTGGAAACTAGAATGTTAGTGATCGGTCTGGTTTTTTGTGCAATCTTGAGAGTAAATATCATATTTAGAATTGAGAAATCCACTTACCATTTGCGAACTTTGACAACCGAATGCATCGCTCGCTTGATGTCATCCTTATGCCGACTTCTGGTTTCCACTCGAACTGCTCGCGACATTCTGGCCTAAATAGAGGATGGCGCTTGACTTTTCGGACAAATTGAAGGTGTGTTTGGGGTGAAAATTAACAAATCTAAGCAAGTTGATGGGGGATGAATTTTGTTGTAATGGATATTGGAGTGAAACTTGGAGTACGTTGTAAAAAATTACACACACAAACAATGAATTTTCGCATGCGTACCACTCGTTGTTGACAGGCTGATTTGGTGTATCATGATAAGAAAAGCAAGGTGTTGTATCGAATGCGCTTATTTAACCGCGCTCAACATTGGAAGCGCGCGATGTGCAGCAGAAGCAATAGCAGCGGTAGCCATAGCAGCCTGCTTGTGTGGGGCCAATTGAAAAATGAATGGGGAATGATGCCGTTGCTTTCGACGACAAGCGGTAACATCACGCGTTGGCTGGACCCACAACAGCACCAGCCAATGAGAAGCCGGTCAGTTAAGTTCCCCTGCAGCGTGTCAACAACAACATGACAAGATTTGCATATTATTTCGAAACCAATCCAATAGCCAAATCTATCAGTGGCACTACTACTAGCACAATGTCAGAGGAGATAGATCATCATCTGAGGAAAGCAGGTGAGGCTGCTAGGAAATGCATGGCTGAATTGCAGGAGGAAAATGAGAGATTGGAAAATATCATCCGCGAAATGCAAAAGAAGCATCGAAAACATGAGGAGCACCAACAAGCCGAGATGAGAAAATGCGAAGAGGAGTTGTGTAGGAAGAACAAAATATTATTCGACGAAGTAAATCGGTTACGTCAGCAACTACTAGATACCCAAGATCAGTTGACTGTTTCTAGGGACGAGAACAAAAAAGCCAACCATATAATAAGCAAGTACTTGCTTAAAAAGACGAGCCCAAGTTCAGGTAGCGCAATATACTCGTTGAAATCAAATCACCACCCCTCGTCGGCAAATCTGAACTCGGCATCCGGTTTATCTTCGCATCTGTTGTCGCAGCCCAGGATGATGTGTAACCTCTCCGACAATCAACATACGGCCTACCATCATCATACACTTGGTTGATTGATTTTAGATTCAAGTCATGCAACAATGACAATTGTCTTGTAATTTTTCAGTACATCCAAAAACAACTAGTAGAAGCATCTACTTTCGATTCTACTAATCATTATCATTTGTGATTATTAAATTATTTAGTACATTGCGGTCGTGCAGAAGCACGACTTAATATCCAGTTATTGCTGGAGTTTTTAGAATTGACTTGTTTAGTTTGGCGAATGTTGATACCTTCGCTTACTGTCAAGTATAGCGGGTGTAGTGATAGGAGATCGCGGATTAACTCTTATCTTATTCTTAAAGGTGCTGTCCTCATTTCGTTCAAATCTTCTAAACTTCGTGGCATATGCAATCTTATCCTTGTAGAGAACCTTCTTCTCATCAACTGGTAGATAATATTCTCTTCTGTTGATTTGATTTTCAGGCTTATTCTGCCACCAATCGTTTAGAATGGCGCTCTTCTCCAATCCAACATCGTCCTCTAAATGTGCCAGCGCTGCAAATCTAAGTCGATGGATGTACTCCGCTTGAGATAACAATACTTTACCGGTCACTTTTTTGGCCTTATCCCGGGTCATTCGCAATATATAATCTCGATCTACTCCCTCCTTGGCTAGTTGTAAATAATATTCCTTTGTGCCTTTCTCCATTTCCCAGCTCATAGGCTTCGGTCCTAACCGAAGATTCCAAAGCCAATCTGGATATTCGTTATCTGGTTTTAGCTTAACTGGTGGTGAATCGACGTGAAAATTTAGGCCGCAACAATAGTTGACTAACTTGTGGGGATCCGTCTCAACCTCAAGACGAAATCTTCTCTTTCCCGTGGCCGTGGGTGGTACATTCACAGGCATATAACGTCGCTGTACATGATTCAATATGATTTGACTCGCCTGTTTGGGTAGTTTCAAAATGATATTATTAGCCATCTTTGGTAGAGTATGTAAAATCAATCAGTTAGTACCTAGACGAGAGCTGACGAACAATAATAACAACAAAACCACGCGCTTTTCAACAACTTGCCTTCAATGGGACAAAACACATCGCGAGAAGCTTTTGCACAAAATTTCCACACAACCGACCGCGATTTTTACTCGCTCGCTCGCTCGCTGCTGCTGTTGTTATGTTGATGCTTCGCTTTGCGGCCAAGCAACTTCAGATTCTAAAGTAGCACCAGCGACAGCTGAAGCGAGACAAAGGCCAAGTGAGATCATCTCGGATTTTATTTCAGGTGAATCTCGTTTCGCCTATCGACGCCAAGACTAACCAATCCAGATCATTTTATTATACCTGATCACACGAAGCCATCTATTTAAATCCATGATCACTCATCGCAACACAAACCATTATCGTCACCATGTCTACCAAAGACAATCCCAAACCGGCAATCTTGATTGCCAGAAAATTGCTGGGCGATTTTGTTATACTTACAAACAAGAAAATAGAGGCCATATTAACAAATCAGGAGACTAACCAGAAACAGGTTAGACATGATATATTTGGATCACTATTGAAAGGCGAGGATCAAATCTATGATCAGATCCTCGAGGGTCTTGGTGCAATTAGCGAGTTTTGTCTCCCATCCATGCTGAGGATTTTAGTCACCTGGTATAATCAGCAGATTGGTACGGATGATCAAACTAACCACCAGCAACATCAGCAAACAACGACTACAAGTGCATCAATGAACGTAAACAATGACCCCTCGGCTTTGTTTACGGCCACCAATCCAGACTGTGGTAGTCCAAGTGGAAATGATTCCCTCTTGGCACATCTTTCATCCAATTCAGCTACTGCAGCAATATCCTCAGATTACAATCACCATCCATCTCTAACAACAGCATCGTCGACAGTCTCGGCATTATCGAACGCAACCATAACAAATGTTAGGTCTTCGACACCATCTTCACCTGATATTAGTGTTGTTTCTCACCATCATCATCACCATCATTCGCAGCCAATATCAATAACCAGCACTCTGCCTTTGGACTACCAATCCACATCGATGACCATATTTAGTAGTAGTGCCGAGGCCCACCAGCAATCATCTAGTGCAGCGAACACATCAAATTCCACTGCCACAAATGCCAGCTCCAGTGTGTCGATGTTGGAGGATTCGGCCAGCACCATGAGGAGATTAGAGTTTTTGAGGGTTAGGAAATCATTGATTGAATACACTTTCTGTAGAGTATTGATTGAAATATTTAGCCAACTCCATTTGCATCCTGGACATGAAGATCTCATTAGAAGAATAGAAGATATTGCTTTTGAACATTTCAAATACGATGCAAACTCATCGGACTTGGCCGACACTCAAGTTTTGGCCAACAAGTTTGCCGAGGTGATGGGAGTTCTAGCGCGAACTAGATTCAACTCCGTAAGGAAAAGGTTCAATGCCGAGCTTGCCGAATTAAAGGCCAAAGAAATGACGCCACATAACATTCAGTGCATTGTTACCCTATTATCTGGAATGAAATACTTTCGCGTCAAGATGGCACCGATAGAGGATTTTGAAGCCAGCTTTCAGTTTTTGCAAGAGTGCGCCGACTATTTCCTAGAAACTCGCCATAAGAGCATCAAGCACGCACTAGCCGAATTATTTGTCGAGATTATGGTACCAATGGCGTCCACAGTCAAGAACGAAGTTAAAATTCCATGCTTGAAAAACTTTGTTGAAACCCTTTGGTCACCAACACTTGATATGTGTTCGAGGAAGAAGCATTCGGTGACTCTATTCCCTTTGGTCACTTGTTTGCTTTGCGTCAGCCAGAGATCCATATTTCTCAGTAGTTGGGGCACATTCCTCAACTTGTGTCTGTCAAATTTGAAAAACCGAGACCATCGAATGTGTCGAGTAGCTTTAGAATCGCTCTATCGACTTATATGGATTTATATGATACGTGTAAAGTGTGAGAGTAACAATATAACCCAAGCAAGACTAAACTCAGTTGTAGATGCTATATTTCCAAGAGGAAGTAGACAAGTTAATCCACGCGACGCTCCATTGAGTATTTTTGTGGATTTAATCCATTTCATAGCTCAGGAGAGGCTTGATTTTGCCATGAGACATATAATCTTCGAGCTCTTGTCAGTCGATAGACCCATCAAAGTTATTTTAGCACCCGAACGGATGAACATAGCCCTTCAAGCTTTTTTAGTCATCGCTGATAGTTTGCTACAGAAAGATGGCGATCCACCGATGCCAATATCTATTGGTTACTCCATCAATGCCTCAACAACTTCAAAGACCGCCTCATCTTCCTCATCCAAATCATCAAGTGATAAAAAGTCTTCAAATTCCTCATCACAGCAACAGCAATCATTACAGCAAACGGTAGACAAATTAACGGATAGCAAACAATCGAGGTCACAATACCTAAACCTGAGTAATAATTTCACTACACTCAACAATACCAATAGCCATAGTAGTATCAACAAAATGATTACAGATGATATAGCCAAGAGTATTGGAATCTATCCATATTGTTCACATATTCAGAGGTCATTCAATGACATACTGAAGGCACTAGACACTCAATATGGTAGGCCATTGCTTTTGAACACAAGCCAAAATTTAAATAGGGATGATGTGATAACTAGCGAGAGAAAACCAAAGGTTGATTTGTTTAAGACTTGTATAGCTGCAATACCAAGACTGATGCCAGACGGGATGTCCAAAGCAGATTTGATCGATCTATTGGCTAGGATGACGATTCACGTTGACGAGGAGATGCGACGAAATGCATTACTATCATTACAAATATTGGTTACAGATTTCACTGACTGGCGATTGGATGCCATCGAGGGATATACTCTATTTGTTGCAAACCAGATTGATGAATCAATGAGACACTTGATAGATAACGCACTGAAGATCCTACTACAGTTACTTATAAGCTGGCGAAATGCAATCACCTTGAATGGTGGAGGCGGCATTGGGGCCGGTAACGCGAGTGGCCAAACAGGTGGTTTAGGTAGAGCAAATAGCACGGTTAGCATACAAACTGGTTACGAAACTATATCAAGTCGGGCAAGCGGGAGTACAGGTGGTCAAATTGCGGCGAGAAAGAATCGGGCGCTTGCCGAGATGCGACTTATCCAGAGCGAGCTTAGCAATACGCGATTTGATCGTCTCGTCCAAGTTATACAAAAAGTCGAAGCCGCCTCGCTAGTCATGTTGTGCAGTTGCTACCAGCCGACAAGGAAAATTGCTGCCCATATCCTACATGAAAGTCGCTCCTTATTGAAGTCATACTCCACCTGGACTTGCATGGAGCACTTTGGTTTCCGATCACCGGACGAGGTGGACGAAGAAGATCTTTCGGCAAGCATGAAGGGATCGCTAAGTGCAGATAATCTATCCCGAATCACAGCAACAAGTGTTAACGGACCTCTTCATAGTAGCGTCACAAGCATGAATACTCAGGCAATGTTGACTACAAGTATTAGCAAAATGTGCATATCATCGTCAAGTGGTGGTGTTGGTGGCAACCAACAACAAATGAACCAGCACGATCTTTACGACGAGGATATAGAAAACAATCTGGCTGAGTGTTTTACCGGTGACGATAACTCGCTCTTGATGTTTTGGTTTTCTGTTATCATGTTGGAAAGTGAGATAGAGCAAGAATATGCTTTGGGCTTGAGGCTATTGAAGCGAGTTTTGCCAACTCTACCTTTTGAGCAGCATGAGTTTTTGGTTGAATTAGAGAAAACTTTGGAAAAGATGAAATGGACCTCATTTCCTGGTTTACATTCGCTGGTCTTGAAAGGTTGCGCATCTAGCTCAACTTATGACAGCTCAATTGTACTATTGGACCAGCTAACGCCAATACTAAAACATCCAACTTGTACACTAGGAAAACCGGAACAGAGTTTACCTGCTCACGTGATTACATTAATGACCCACCTGCTCTACGAATACGACGATCCCACTCCTTACAGTTTGAATATGGCTCGCCGAATTGCATTGTGTTGCGACGAGAACTCAACGAAGCTTGAGAATTTATCGGCTGTTATGGCTTTGTATAGTCGTAGGTCGTTTAGTAAGGATGGATTTCAATGGATCAAATGTGTTGTCAAGTATCTACACGATGCATATCCCACTGTCTTGCCACAAGTGATACCGCTACTTATTGACATGCTTGAACAGGGACCAGAGCATGTGCAACGCCACATTGCACCGATCCTCTACTGCCTACTCACTTACGTTGACATCAATAGCCAGGCACTAAGTATAAGCTTGGACCTGATGCGCCTTTACAACAAGTATCTAAATTCGGGCGATCAATGGAAGGACGCGGTGCAGTTATTCAAGTTGATCATATCACGATCCTCACGCTTAGCCGAGAGCACCACCACAAGCCGCCTCTCAAGTGGCGGCGCTTTACCTGGGCGCGTGATGGACTTTGACGTTGAGTTTGAGAGCATTGAGTTGATTGGCAAGACCCGACTCGGCGAGCTGGGCGGTTTGGACATCTCGACTCCCCTCGGCGCTGCGGTGCATCAAGCTGCCCTTGTAGCTGCCGCCGCTGCTGCCGCCAATTGTTCAGCTAACACCTCATCTGCCAGCAGTAACAACAACAACAACAACAACACTGCCACCACCACCAACATGGATCTGCAATCTGCACACAACGGCGACTCAGGTGATACGCAGCAGCAACTGGGAGATCAATCAACTTCCATGTCATCCCATCAACAGCAACAAGCGGACAAGAGCAACAGCAGCAACATGATGCTAGATGACGGCGACGACAATGGACCAACGATGATGCTGTTGCAGGCGCAATCGTCGGCGAGCTTGAAGCCAAGTGGTCAAGTGGGTGCCAACGACGCTGCTGCCAGCGATCAAGTCACTGGCAAGACACTTCCGCCTAGATCGTTACTATCGCAAGCGCATATTCGCGAACGAATAGTCAGCCTACTGATGTCGGGACAAAGCCAATCTTAGTTGGTGTAGGTGGC
Organism: Aculops lycopersici; assembly: GCA_015350385.1. NCBI lineage: Eukaryota > Metazoa > Arthropoda > Arachnida > Trombidiformes > Eriophyidae > Aculops > Aculops lycopersici. The sequence goes on along the minus strand of WNKI01000005.1, from coordinate 233,901 downwards.
GCAACTGTAATCACAAGAGCGCCTTCAGCATCCACTTGTCTTTGTGGATCAACTCGACCTGTCTGTTTTTACTTCTCATCACTTGCCTCTACTCAACTCAACTCAACTCAACTCGACTTCACTCAACCCAAATCGACTTAACTCTATGGAATCAAATCAAATCTGTTCATTCATCTATCCATTTAGTGAGAGCCAAACAATCTCTACAACGATTCACCATAACAGGAACATTGGCAAAAAATATAAATATAAAAATATATATCTAAGAATAAGTATAATCCAGATACGAAATCTAGAGGACTATGTCTACTAGAGGTTCTGTGGGTGAGGGTGGTTTTGGTTTGTTGTCTGAATCATTCAATTTCCTAAAATGAGATTTGGGCAGCAACCACACCACCGCCAGCCAACGGAAGTAATAAAGAGAAAGCTAGATATTCTTTCCCTCTAACTTTTTGGTTTAACTTGCAAGCGTTCGTCTGCTGCTTTGACCTGTGACATTCATCATGTGTGCACCAGTATTGTATTGTGTGAGCGCAATGATTTTTGTCTAATATGAGCAACGAGGAAAGGAGCTTCCCTTGGCTCAGGTGAGCCACTGGCCAAATAAAGCGGTGCAAGTGGCACGCTCAATTTCACGCTTTCATTCGCTCGCCCCGACGTTGACGAACCCGAAGCAGAGAGTCCCGTTGCGTGGCATTGCGTGGCACGCGCTTGTTGACAGGTGGGGCAATTCTTGAAGAATGTTCCGGGGCAAAAGAGCAAACGTTCGCTTAGGAGGCAGGTGAAGCTTTGGTTTGTTGTGAGCAGTCGTCGTTTAAGTCAACTCGCCAGTCGATCAATCAAAACAAACCTCCATCACGTGTGCTCGTGTGTTTGGCGCTATAGTAGCTTCCGGTCTCTCTCTCCCTCTTTCTTTCTCTGTTTGTTGCAACTGGAGCCGCCGATTGTATGGCTTCCGGTGGACTCGAAACCCACTGCGCTTTTTTAGGGCGCTAAGCTGAGAAAGGAAACGACAGGTGGCGCCCTGTTTGGTTATTTTCCTGTGCGCAACTCGCGCAATCGGCCATGAGCTTCTTTGTTGCTCGCGGTCTGTCTAGGTTGCGCGACGAGCAACAAAGAAGCTCGTCGCCGATTGCGCAATCAGCGGGAAGACTTCAGTCTCAAATGGGCAAAGGAGACAACGACGTCCACTATAACTGACAAAGCGGACGACGGCAACAAACTAAACTAAACTGAGCCCAAGTACAGTAAACGGATTCACGTTACAAGGAACGACGTAGATTCCATCTGCTCTTCGCCTCAAGTTTTGTGTGAGTGTGTTCTTTTTTCCCTCGCGCTAATAAGCAGCAGCAGCAGCAGCATCCTCATCATCATCACCATAAATAAGTTTCATCATCAAACTTCACGAGTTGGATTGCTGTAGCGAGGGGCAGTAAAGTTTTAGACTGACAGTCAGTTAGTGTGTAGTCATTTTGCAGTGCTAGCGGCGCGCAAAAGTCAGTGTCGTAACCATAAGTCACCAACTGAGCGAGAGAGTTGGTCGCTTGGTTAGTGGGGGAGACTAAAGCGAAGAGATTTGCGTCGAACAGAAGGAGCGAGGTAATTGGTCTTTTGGTAGGTTTAATCAGTCTAAGCATAGTATTTGGAAACATAGTCTTGCAAGCTTTAGGCCAAACGAAGAGGCAACCAACGTCGACAACTCGGCGCAAGAAAAGAGTGGACAACAACTTCTCTCTGTCCGTCAGCCGAGAAGCTCGACGTCAACTTGAATTGTTAGTTTATCACCGTCAGATCCACAACCATAGCCATAGCGCATGAGAGTAGTGTTTTTACTATCCTTGCCTCAACGTTAGTTCTGATGGCAAATGTGACCAACTAATTTGTGCGGCAGCATCAAGACCAAGTAGTTGGCGAGACGCATGGTCGTTGTCGCTGTTACTATTGCCCAAAAAGAAAGAGCGAGATAGAGAGAAAGAGAGAAACCAAAAGGTAACCCAATCGCATGGATAAAGTTGAACACGACACTCATAATACAAGAGTGAGATGATACATGAATTACAAGTTAAGGAGCAACTTGATTTCCACTGGCAAGTTGATCACTAAACTCGAGTGTGTGTGCGCGCGCCAAAAATTCGAACAGGTGAAAAGAGCAGCGCCAGCGTCGCGGGCAAACGGCACAGGTAAGCGAGCGAGCGAGTGAACTACGACGACGAGATAAGTGGACGAGCGACTAATGGACACTCAAGAGAAGAGTCAACTGCGAGCAACCAAGTGGACAAGTCAAATTTTTGTTTCCAGCCAACCGACAGGAAAGATCGAAGCCAGCAAAAGGGAGAAGTTTTATTCAATTCAAGAGCAAACTCTTAGAGTTCCACTCTCAAGTCACCTGTTGGTCGGTGGGTTTCTCATTCGGTCGCTTGTTAGTAGAGAGTCGAGTTCAGTAAGTTGGTTGGTGTGCTGATGGCACCAAAGTGATAAAGTTTGGCGCCGCGTTCTTTTCTTTCTCAGTTCAGTCGAGTTATCTTGTCTTCTTTTTGAGGAAACTTCGACTCGCCACAGAGACATTTGGAAGCAAGCGAGGGAAAAGTAAAAGAGCGTTACTCAAGCGAGCCACTCGCTGTTATTCAGAGAGTCGGGTGTAATTAATATATTTGAGAATGATAGTGATCGACAGTCATAACAACGGTGACAACGACATTATCGTCTGCTCGCACGATTGCATAGAGCAGAGCCGGCACAAGTCGTTGTCGTCATCGCCGCCGTCGTCGTCGAGGTTGCAAGCGAGCTTCGGATGTGAAACGCACATTGAAGCCGAGAGCAAGATTATAGAGAAATTTATCAAGACTTTAAAAGAGTGTAGCTACAAGAAGATGGCGGCAGCCGCAAATTGCGGCGGCGTAACTAGACCATCAAGTGGCCTGCAAATTAGCAGTCGCCAGAGTTTTCTGAGCTTGCAAATGCGGCGGCTGCAGCGACATGCACAACCACCACGACAAGTCGATGGTCCAAACCTTCAGGTGGCAGGTGTAATGATTGATTCAGCACCAGAATTGATGTCAACATCAAGAAGAAGAAGAAGAAGAAGAAGAGGAAGCTTGAGCGACGAAGAAGTCAAGATGGCGAAACGAAACGAGCGGCCAAGAACTAGAGGCTCGCAAGTGGAGCACAATGAAGACTTATGCAACGAGAGCACAAATACGCATTCAAATTCAATTAAGAAAACCCGACACTCAATCAACATTTGCCGTCCACTCAACGAGTCGCCTCCTTTGCAGCTGCCGCCTCACCTGCAGAAAAGCCCACGGCGGCATCCGTTGCCATTGCCGTTGCTCACATTGCTGCTGGGCTTCTGTTGTCTCGGACCCTCCATTGCACTAGCCGACCACGATGGAGACTCGCAAGGTGAGTAAACGTTCCTTCTTTCTCCTGATGCCTTCTTCCTCGGTTTTTGGGGAAATTTATCAAACCATTTGCATCTTTTCCTCTCAATTCCGCTCCTGAAAATGTAGAGCTGAATTAAGTTGCATTTAGTTAACTTAACTTCATCTTGGGCGCGGAGCTAAGCTAAATTAATTGCTCCATTTCGAATTTAACTTTTCGCATAACCCTTCTGTTTGGTGCCACAAGCAGATTTGGTTCAGCTGAAACCCGATTTGAGTTGCGAAAAAGAAAGAGGAGAGCGAAAGAAGAGAGAAGAAAGAAGAGAGAAGAAAGAGAAAAGAAATAAAGTGAGCAGACAAAGTTTAGCAAATTAGAGGATAGCCAAATAAATCAATTGGCGAGAAAATTGATTGCGTCACCGGGTTCGCAGTGGGCGTGTCCGGCGGCCAGCCTCCAGCAAGTGGGCGGCTGCTGTGGCCGCTTTGGTCTAGCGGACAAACAAGCGAGAGGGGAGAGGAGGAGGAAAGAGCAAACTTTTCAATTCAAATTAGAGGCGTAGTCGATCCTTCGGATTCAAGCGACGAGAAAGAAGACAAAAGTTCCCATCACTAACTAAAGACTAAATAAATTGCAGCTCCAAGTGTACGATTGGTGATCTGTGATCTTTGCCTCCGCTTTTTCAATAACAGCGGCGACGAAACTTGATATTAGTTGCAGTCTTTTTCTCCTATTCAACTTGGAGCTAAGGCTTTAAGCTGAAGCTCGAGATTCAAAGTTTAGCGAGTGAGTCGAGAAAAAGTGGAGGGCAGAGAAACAAACTCGAGTTGCTCCTTTCGATCTACGGCCAAACTGGTGCCACCACTTGAGGCTCGTTAATAAGAATTATCCGCCAACTACTTCCGGCTGTCGCTCTGGCCCCGCTTCTGGTGATCGTTGCGCAAGTTGGTTTCATTTTACTCCCCAGCAACAAACTGTAGGCCTTTAGAATCATGTCAGCTCCCGTTCTTCTGGCTTACGCTTTCTCGCTTCCTTTGGTAGATTAAGCTTGCAATAGATTTTCAGCTCCCGTCTTGGGGAAATAATCGATTCGCGCATCAGCTTGCTGCGATTCAATAGCAAGCAGCTCGTTTGCATTTTAAACGTTGGAAAACTTGAGCGGGAGAGAAAAGAGCAACTGGGACTCAACTGAATGCGACTAAACAAAGCTAAGCCAGGCGATTGATTTCTATCGCTTGGCACTCTGCACTTTGAGGACTTTCAGATAGACAGACACACAAACAGACAGACGGACGGACAGACGCCCTTGAGATTTGGCATGAAAACCACCGAGTTCCAGTCGATTGCTCGATTTGGGTTGCCGATTTTCTAGTCGCTCGCTCAATGGTTTAGACCAAATGAAAATATCCACTAAAACTGGACAGCTATCGGTTGGGTTTTGCTGCGGTTCCACTGTTAGCCGAATCCATTAGTTTGCGGCTCCCGTTTAATGGCGGCCAGCTTGCGGGCCAGCCGGCTGCTCAATCGATCGACGAGTTTCTAAATCAACAGACCGCCGCGAGCGCTTAAACACAAAGATAAATGGTTGCTCTAAATTTGGTTTCCTCTTAGCTCTAGTTTATGTGGTCGCATCTCTAAACTTTGACCTAAGTTTAGACTTGAGTCTCGAGACTTTGAGGTACGATAACGGTGACACCGTAACGATAACTCAACGTCGCTTTTCCCAGCTTGTCTCTTCTGTTTCCCCGCCACGTCGGCGTCGTTTAGTCTTTCACTGTCCCTCGTCGTATCTCTTTAGTTGATCGTTTGGTGAGTTGCGATCAGCAGGCAATAATTGATCTTGGCCCAAGCAAGACTAAAACTCACGAGAGAGAGAGAGAAACAGTCTGTCCATTGTTGTGCGTTGCAGCTTCGGTCGCTAGGCGCAAGCAGCGCGCAAGTCGCTAGGTACCCTCCGCTCCATTTGGTCCCCAAGGGCGACGCACTCTGCGGCTCGCGCTAAACGGCAACTTTGCGGTAAATCCAGTTCAATGATTTCAACTCTCTTGTTGTGCACTTTGAACCTTTTAGAAATGGGGAGAAGCGAGCCGAGTTTAGTGAGTTTAGTTGAGTCGCGTTTTCGTGGGCTAGCTTCTTCTTTCACCTGCGACAAGTCGTCAGTTTCAGTAACTACTACTACTGCTACCGTTGCTGCCGTTGAACAGGTAGGATCTTTTAACCTGCTAACGCGTGTTGCTAGATTGACTCTCCGCTGGCTGACGACGGCGACGAGCAAACGGCGACGACGACTTAATGCTCATTGTCTGCTCATCTTCAGCTCGATTCAATTCGGATGGAGGAAGCAAACTTCAGTTGCAGTGGTTTAAACCATTGCAAAAAGAGAGAAGTGTGGAGTTTTTTAAAGAAAACAGAGAAGCTACTAAACTTTCGAGACTATCAGCGAGCAGGACAACCAAACCACTTTGGCCAATCGTGCAAGCGAATTGATCTCGGAGGCCGATAAGAGGGTGCAACGGTTAGCTCGCCGGCGACGTGTTAATGCGACGCCTTCGTTGGGTGGGCCGCTGATTCTTGCTCCTGTGTGTTTGTGTGTGTGAGCGCGGCGCCCGAAAACTCTCAACTTCCAAGGTTCGCCAGCCGCTGAAAAGAAAGAGCTGGCCGACGAACGCGAGCTGCCAAGGCAAATTATATCGCACACCGAGCAGTTTGGGTTTACTCTCTCCACCAGCAACTATACCTCACTCTGAGCTCGGCTCGGCTCAGCTCAGCTCACTCAACTTGGAACGGCAGATTTGAGCGCTAAGATAAACGTGGATTTCGGCCAACTCGTCTGAGGCTCCGACGACCACTTGGCTCGCTTCCGATTCCTATTCTCGCCGCTCGTTTCTATTGGGCTAAACTCTCTCGCTGGCAAACGAGAGTTTGGCTCAACTCCAATTTGGCTCCATGTCGCCGAATGTGGCCTTCGAGTTGTGAGTTGACCGCCAGCTAACGGCAAGTTGCTCGCTCAAAATGGCAACCGATCGACGTGAAATTAGCGGAGCGTCCAGTCGGAGCTCCCCTCGACTCTCTGTGTGATCGGCCACTAATTAGGCGGCCATTTAACTTCAACTCCAAAGTTCCAGGGTCTAGCCAGTGGGTTAGCGAGCGAGCCAATGAGTGGGAGTTGAGGCGCCGATTTTCCGGCGAACCGACGCGATTGTTAGCAACGCAACGGCAACACAATGGGCCGACTTTGTCGGAAGTTGGCGCGCGAAATATTCGAGACCAGTGTTTGCCTCTACACTTCCGCCGTCGCTGCTCTTTCTGGTTGCGCACACCATGCAACTTCGCGAGGTCAAATGGCCAATTGGATTTGTTGTGTGCTTGTGTTTGTGTGCTCCACCAGAGAGCAAATACAATCGCCGTCTGCGACCCACCGACCGGCCGACCGACCGACCGACAAGCCGACTGGCGGGTGATGAATGAGTTGGAAAATTATTGTTGTTGTTGCTGTTTTTATGTTAGCCGGTGAGTTGTAGTTGGTGCAATTGGATGCCAGCCTCATCCTTTTGGATACTAAACTGCGAGCCCAACTAGTGAAAATTAGACACACTAGCCAATGGTACTACAACTAAGACTCGTCGAAACCAACGGGCTGTCGGCGACGATGACCAACACGTCCACATGAAGGCTAATGCAGGCCGCTTGCCTCTCGTTTAGGACAAAGGGGGACCCAACTCGTCGGCTTGCGCTTTGAAATGGGGCGTCGTCGTCGTTTCCGTCGACACTCTCGCGTGGCGTGAATTAATTTTTAATCCAGTTAGAGTCGCTAGGTCCCGCTAGTTCCGTTCCGTTTCATTGCAACTCAGCGGTGCTACAGTGCGGTAACACCGCCGAAATGTTTAGCTCTCCGTGGCCATCGGAGCTGAGTGGACTCGAAATAAGCTAGCTGGCCAAATAGAGAGTTTGCGAATCCGTCGTCTTTGTCGTCGTCGTCGTCTCATTTGCATCGATCTGATTGCACACAAAAGTGAACTGAACGAGAAGAGCAAAGTCAGCAAACGGCACCAACTCACCTGCTCCTGCGCCAACTTGGCGCCGTCCAGTCCGTCTAATGAATAGACTAAACTAAGAGCGAGTCTATTATCATTCGTCACGAATGAACTTCCAGCCATTCCATTGCAATCTAACTCCAACACACGAGCTCACTGTTAGTGTCTCTCTTTTTTCTATCTCTAGCGACGCGAACCGAACCGATGGGACTGCAACGACGACGGCGACGGCATTTGTGGCGCGCTAATTGATTCTACCTGAAGGATCCGAGTTGTCGTGTCGCATGCTGCGCTCGCTTTGTGTTGCTCTCTGGTGTGTGATCCGATGTAACCACATGCATTGTGCGCGATGCCATAAAGTATTGAGACCATTTTATCCCATGTACGTGAGTGACAAGTTTCCTGTTGCCTGTACCTGCGAAGTTGAGGCGGAGGAGAAGGAGGAGGAGGAGAGAGACAAACAAACTGATAGAAACGAATGGGCAACTTAATGAGCCGTGAGCTGAACTTCGTTCAACTGTGCACCTCCGACTCCTTAAACCTGAATGAGGCTCATATTTCTCCCTCTTTCTCTCTCCCTCTCTCGATTTCTCACATTACCTGCCGACACTTGAGCGACGTGCTATTGGTGCTTTCATTCCAACAGACCGATGGATTCAATGGGAGGTTTGGTTTTTGTGTGCAACAACAGAAACTGCCATCACAACAACGACAAGGCGAAAGTGACATGCGCGCAGACAAAGGCTCACCTGCGCCTCGACTGATTGGCTCGTCCGCTCCTTTTCGCGGACGAGCCAATCCACAACTCTTGGCTTAATTAATGTCTCTTTCTCTTTAGACACCGCGCCTTTGGTTGCGCTGCGACATATTGAAGAGAGTAAGTGGCCACCAATCGACTGACGGACGATCGGTTAGTTGAGTTGCCGTGGCTGCAAACGCAGCAAAAACGACCACGCAGACCAGTGACAGTCTAGGCGAAAATTCCAGTCTCTGGGGAGGCGAGAGCGTTGAGCTGAACGACTGGTCGCCAGCTAGTCGGCGGCTAGTCCACTCGCCGGACCCAGAGAACAGCGACAAGAAACAAACAATTATACGCCCACTTCCGGTGCCCAGAGAAACTCCTAAGTTGGCCATAATTTATTGTTGCCTCCGTTGTTCTCATCTATTCTTCCACGACAACTCTAGCCAAGACAGTGAATGAATGAGCTGAAAACTAGAGCACAAGACGAATCATCTCGCTGCTGCTGCTCCTCTTCCTCCCCTGGCCTCAAGATGCGCGTCAGTTGCTGTCGTCGTCGTGGTCGTGATGCTCACTTTGAGCCACGCATATGCAAATAAGAGGGAAACTCGACACTATCCTCCAACTTTTGCGGTGTTGTCGCCCCTTCCGGTTGCCTCGTTTCTCTTTCGGCTGGCTAGCTAGCATTGCGTAACTTCCTGCTTGGAACTGCCGCCGTCTCTACTATCGCAACAAGCGAACCAAGCACCCATCCCGCCGGCTGATTCGGCGACCGCAAACGCGACTAGCTGCGGCTCACGCAGTTTAGTTCGCGGCCAGTGGACATGCAGACCGAGGGACACACGCTAGACCATAGAGACACGCGGACGAATAAACGGACAACTCTACGGAGCACATCAGGTGGCTGGCTCGCTCCTCCGAACCGGAAACTCGAGCTAGCCAGCGAGAGCCGCAGACGTCACTAGCGTTGCCTGGTGAATTTCGGCCACCACCACGGCGGCTATTGACGCGCTTAAATTGCGCGCCAAGAGCCGCGGCAAATGTAACAAATAGCTGGCCAGGCGAGAATGAGTAACAAGCGAGCTGAATGACGTTGCGCAACAGAAACAATGGCAACGAGAAGCTCGAACTGCCAAACAGCCCCACCAGCCAGCCAGATAGCAAGTGGCCCGCCGACTGGGTTGCTAATTGATGCGTGAATGCGGCGCCGTCGCCATATCTATTGCGGCGTTTTGTGTGGCTTGCGCTGACCACAAAACGCGCTGGCCACTTTGCTCTGCTCCAGTTCGCGCGTCAGGCTGTCGACTGTTGCCAGTCGCTCGCTAGTTGCTCGGCTGACTAACAAACTCTCTCTCTCTTCCGGTGCACTTCAGTGAAAGTTACTGCTGGCTGCCCAAGCACAAGTAGCTTTTACATTTAGGTTGAGGGAGTTGAAACAAAAAACCAATTGACGATCGTTCGGCGAGTTGAGTGGCTCACTTTTATGGGCCGACACGTAGGATTGGCCCTTAGGTTGAAACTCTGCACTTAACTAAAACTAAAACTTGAACTTATATGCCGCAAAAGTTTGGATGAAATCAGCGCAACTTTTCTCCTCCCAGGGAGATTGTATATATTTGTTTTTTGCTTTCGAGTTTGCTTTCGATTTTAAAACCTCGGGGGCGTGGCAGTCATTTTTCTCCCTCCCGATCACATAGGTGGGTGTGGTGAGTTTGCGGGGATCCAGGATAGATTTTGGAGTTGAGCAAGAAAGAGAAATGAAAGCCAAGAGAGGGAATAAAAGGGCCGTACTAAACGCTCGAGTGATCAGGTGGCAACAGCAGCGAGAGGCTCAGGTGAGTCGCTGACGACAGGCCACTTGGAGCCGCATCCGTGAGCATTATGTAATAGGGAAGCGGGAAAACGTGAAGAAGGAGGAAGAGTGGAGTTGGTTGAAGTGGCCGACGGGCCACTCTAACCAACTCAAGAGCTGAAGAAACTAGAATCAAAACTAAAACTCATTTGAGTTGTTATCTAACGAGTTGTGTTAGTTTGTATCCGAAAGTGAGTTTGAGTTACGAAGAGGCGCAACCGCGAACTGGGCGACCGAGAGGAAGGGAGTCGACACGCAGAGCGCGAGATAAAAGTTGATTAATTGTTTCCGCCAGCAGCGAGCTAGAAAGAGAGCAGACCCACCAAGCGAAATGGTCGCTAATTAGCCGGCGCTAGTGTTGAGTTCATTATCATCATCGTCGTCATCGTGTTGTTTGCCTTTTGGTTATTATTTGTGCTGCGTCCAGGTTTTAAGTTGCTCTAAGTGAGTTAACTTGTGATTCTTAAACTTTCAACTTGAACTAAAACTCGCACTCAAGTTCATAGTTCATAGTCTCTTCTAGATTTTTTGTTTCTAAAAATAAATTTGCGAACAAGAGATTCAACCGAGCGATAGAGAGCCACTTTGTTTCGAAACAATTTTCAAGGGTCATCTCATTTGTGTGGCTCCCCCTTGGTTTCGTTCGCCACTTTGTGAGCAAAAAGCATCAACAAGATGAGTAAAAATAATAGAGCCAACAAATTGGCCAACGATTCGAAAATTTGGAAGTGAAGCGGAGCGAGTCGGAGTGCTCATTTGTTGCAGTGCATCAACAATGTTGCGAACCTTTGGGTGTGAATGTTTTTTGTTGCTGAAAAAGAGAGCAATCGAATTAGCTTGCTGCTGTCCATTTCGCTAGTTCAGATGACAGCGACAGATTTGTAGTAAATCTAAAGAGGATCAAATGGCTAGTCAACTCTCTCGGGCCAGCGACATGCCGGCTCAAAGGTAACATCTTCCAGCGACCACTTGTTTTTCGATCGCACATCGTTTATTCGAGGAAACGGTAAGATGAGCGAGAAGAGGGAAAAGGAGCATGTGACTTTGACTCTTTGCGGCGCCCACACGTCGGAGCCGATCGTCTGATAGACTGGCTCCTTTGCTTTTTTCAACGTAAATTATGTGACTGTTATGCCTTACGGTTAGCTGGCTGGCTAGTGGCACGAAAAGGTAAGCGGATTCCGATGGCAACGCCAACTGGCTAACAAAGTTTTGGTTTAGTGATGCAACTTGGCTACAGACTGTTGAAGTTCGTGTTCGCCCATAAGCGATGACCATAAAGTGGAGACGAGCGCCAATTAGCGCATTGCCATTGTGTCACACACCATCCAGCACCACAGCCATAAGTACATTTGTCCAGTTACAAACCTTTCTCATAAAGATTACCTTTGAGTGGCGCTTGTGGCGTCTTCTTCTTGCCAAGCTCATCATCTCTCCTGTTGGCGAAGAGGCAATTTCTTGCCTCCTTGCAACTAATTTAATTTTGTTGCAAGTAGCCGCGAGCCTTGCACTTACACTTACATACAAACTCAAACTCAAGCTCGAGCTAAAACTTTTCCCCTCCGAACTCTCGGTTGGCCAGTGCAAACATAAATCACGCGCCTGGCTTGCGAGAGCGCACCTGTTGGACGGGCCTACAGTCGGGAGGAACTTAAGCGCAACTGGCGACCGCGAACATGTGGTTGTGTGGTTAATGGGTAATGGCACGGTAGTCGCGCGGTGAATCTAGTTACACATTAAACATCATCTCTCTGTTTCGATTTTTAAATGCCTTTTAGTGGTGGTGGTCGAAGAGTCGGGAAAAGGGGCTTCCCATCCGTTTTTTCCTCCTAATGCATTCCAAGTGTTAATTTCCAACGGCCACAGTCGTCGAGTCGCCATCGGCGAGCGTATGGCGAATAGAAATGAAAAAGGCCAGTCGATTGTCTGGCCACTTAAACTGCCTGCTCATCTGCCTCGGCGCGATAATTGATCATCGAGCAGTGAAACAAGAACTGAATAGAGAGAGGCAATCGATCAATTGGCCAGCTACCTCTGCAACCGGCGCCGCGGCGGCCACTTCACTTGCTCATTTTGATGGTTAATTTAGTCACCATAGACATAAGCTACAAGATTCACATGCCACCGGGTCACCGAAAAGTCAGTCTGTTTTTTGCTACTGCTGTTGCCGCCGCGTTCCCTTGAAAAGGCCAGCAATGTGATGTCAAGTGTCAGCGACACCGACTCATTATGCCTCCAGTTTGAGGTTTCAATTGCGCAACCACCATCAGTGTTAAGTTAGCTGCAGAGAGAAATAATCTGACCAGTCAAATTATTATACGGAGCTCAGGTAAGTCGGTGGCATTTAAGTTGACTGACAGTCGACACAAGCGGCGACATGCGACATTTTAGATGGAGCAAAATTCTTGCTTACTTCAACGTAAGATTTCTCTCTCTCTCTTTCTCTCTCGTCTCGTCGTTGCGTGGACATTTCAAGAGTCTGCTCTGCGTTATGTTACGTCGAGAATGTCGTTGACCAGTAGGAGTTTTATTTGGCATGGAGAAAGACGGAAGATTGTGGGAGTAGATGGCAAAATTTCTGAGGATCAAGAGCGCAACGTTTATTTTATGAGCCTCGTCAGCTGGGCGAGCTGATAAAAAAGAGCGATCGTTTTAGTTTCAATCTAAGTCTAAGCTTTATTTTTGGTGCCAGGTGAAATGAATTGAACGTTCCGATGCAATTCCAAATTCCAACAGCGAGTTTCCTCTGATTGCAATGGGAAAATCTTCAAGTTCAATGCTACCAACATTTTGAATGTCTCCACTTGCGTCTCATATTAGCGACACCGGCACCAACAACAGCAACTGGAGAGACGTCGTGTGGCGAAAAACTAGACCCACTTGTGTGCAGCAACACAGCGCACCGTAACAAACGGCACCACACAGGTGAAGTTTTACCTGGGCGAGCTGTGACGCAAATACTAATGGCGCGGCCAGCTGAATGCTTATTACCGGCGCTGGCCAAACTCGCTCGCTCATTGCGCCGGCAGGAGTTGGTTGGCTGGTTGGCGTTGTGCAACCAAAACGCTGCCACTTGTTCCAATGCGGCGGCATTTTTCACAGTCACAGTTGCGACCATCGCAATAGCAAGTGAATGGGAAACAATCGATCAATCAACTTGCGAGTAGTTCGAGTGAGGGAGCGAGATTAAGAGCAACTGGCGAGTCGAACAGAAACTGCAACTGCAGACAAATGACGACCACGACGACTTGAATGATGCTGATGAGCGACGATGCTGCTTTTGAAGGAGGAGGAGGAGGAGGAGGAAATTAGGAGTCATCGTGGTCAAGCGACGAGCGATTGCAGCCACTTGTTTGTGCTTGTTCGCGTTCCTGCAGGACCAGGTTAGTGGTGCGAGCTGCAGCTTGCTTTAGATTACAGACACAACGAAACCCGAGCTGAAACCAAAAATGTAGACGCTTTCGTGCTCGTAAAACGAGAAAGAGGCGAAATTTTTTTGTGCCCGCAAAAGTTGGCTCGAGAGAGGCCAGGGAGAATTTCGTTTTAATTAGTTTGTTAGCACCAGTCGCCTAAACTGCTGTCTCTCGTTCAAAATCTAAACACAGACGACTGCTCATGACGGTCCAGCGCCGTGTACCGGAACGCAACCACCTGTGCCTCACGAATTTTGACTTTTCTATCTCTAATGGTAACAAGTGAAAAGGGACAAAAAAGTATCACAATAAAAAAGTTGACGCACAGCGAATAGTTCGTCATCTCTTTTCGTTACATAAAATTAGCTATGCAATTCATGATTTGAAAGTTGCATGCACAGCAAACACTATTCCCGTTTCATTTCCATCCTCTTAACCACGTCAAACTTGCACTGAACATCGATAGAAACTTCCACCGGTCAGCTTGAGTTTTTTGGTTATTTTGTTAAATGGGAGAAAAGAAATAGAAGAGGGATGAAAGAACTCGTAAACTCAACAGTGTTACTACGATGATGACGTCGACCATCTTCTTTAGTGACCAAATTTGAGCTAACCGCCAAATTATCGGCCAAAATTATTCATCTCGAGTTTCGGAGAAAATTTCCAAGTCAAACTTGAAGTTGAAGCGTTCAAATCGACGCTCAACTTTCAACAGCAAAGTCGACTCCATTAGAATTTCTCACTCTCACTAGGTGTTTTTCGCCTCCATAACTATTCTCTCGACTGAAAAAACGGCAATTCTGGTGGTCAGTTGAGTTTAAAACTCTCTATTCATCTTCCTCTCGTTTCCATATTCTGGCTAAAGAGAGTCGAAATCCCTTAAACCAACCAACAACTAGATAGACTCAGTGGGGAGGAAACAAGATGGGAGCGAGTGAAACAAAAGAGAACATAGCAAATCGATCGCTCGAACAAATTGATCCAATTTGATCGATCGGCTGCATGGTTTTGGTTCTATTTTAGTACAGCGTAGTTTCTCGTTTGAGTTGAGTGCTCATTTGTTTAGTCGATTGGATGTTACCTGAGCTGCGCCACCTGCCGGCTCCGTGGAATCCCAAGCGCTTTTAGTTGCCATCCAGGTGAGCTGCCGCCACTAACATTTCAACCCGCCAAACGCATTGCTCATTGAGCGAGCTACATTTGCATACACAAGCTTGCCTCTGCACTTCCGGTTTTATCACTATCAGCGTCGCCCACTAGCTGGATAGTGACAACAATATTGTCGCTATATCCGCACGGCAATCCGGCCAGCAAAGCAGAGGAGATTTGCGCGCAAAACTTTGCGCTGGTCTCAATGGTTGGGCTAGATTTGGTTAGACACCACAATGGCGGCCGCATTGCAAATATACGATGACGACGACGACGACGACAATGACACACAATTGCAATTCCAATTGCAGGCGCAACTCGAGGTGTCTCTCTGGATGCTTGAGACATTTGGACTTGCAGTGCCTCATTGGCGGGTTTATGTTCCGAGTTTGAACGATGCCATTGGCTTACTATGGGCCCACCTCAGCCGCCAATAGCACCAGCCACAAGATGGCTAGTCGTTTGGCTGGATTTGCTGCTTCGAGTCTCGGAGCTAAGCTGCCATTTCTATTGCGATGCCATGATTCCGATGAGAAGAATACTGGCTCCCAATTGCCAGTGGGCTCGAGGAATATGTGTCTAGTCTTTTACTTGCTTTAACGCCATCCTTTTATTCATTCGTATCACTTGTTATCTGCATTCAGCAGTTCAGTCTGCAGTTTGAAGTCGGCAATGGAGTTACTCTTCGTCGTCGTTGTCGTTTCTTTTGCTGAAGCCATTGAAATGAAAACGCAACCAGAAGGTGGGCGAGCCTCTTATTGTATTATCGTCGCCAAGACACTCGCTTGTCTCGTGGCGAGTTAGTTGGTTGGTTGGATAGATAGCATGGGCGCATCTCTTTCCTGCTTGCCGCAGTTGAGTGGCCGGTTTGCACTAGTCACCACCAAACCGGAAGCTGCAAGTTGTAGTGAGTTTTCAATGAGCGGCGCTGGCTTTCGATTGTATTTATTCATTCGCGACACGAACTTTCCTTTTGGATGACGTCGTCGTCGTTGTTGAGTCTCTCGAGTGAGTGGCAAATCCAGTTACCCACTAGCTCATCTCCTCTTTCTACTTTACTCTCGAATTTGCAACCGGAAGTTGCGGGAAACTGGCAGTGACAACGAGGCCAGTGAGGCGATAGGTGCCGCTCAGATGTGCGTCACTGACTGGCCAACTCGTTGCCGCTGAGTCAGATGCTCTTGTGCGACTGCCAAGTTTAGTCTTAGTCTCTGGCGCTGGTCTATGTATCTCTCTGCCGCTCGCAGGTAGCGGCACTAAACTTAGACCGAGATTCTCCCAGTCAGTCGCTTGCAATGAAGACAAACGAGCCGCGAGAAAAAATAGCGCTCCGACGACTGGCAGTGTCGCGTTCGCGGTTGTTGTTGTTGATGTTGTCGTGCAGAGAAAAAACAACGACTTGCTGTTGCCACCTGTGCGACTGTTTCTTGCTCCCCAGGTTCCTCCGTTAGCTTGCCAAAACAATCCCGCTATATAGCGAGGGCCTGCCGCCAGCCAGCCAGCCAGCCAGACGCTAGTCAGGTGATCTATTACCTCTACTATCAGCATCGATACTTATTTCACAACACAAGCACCAGAGAGCTTGTTGCTAGATCTGAAGTTACACAACGTTTCAAGCAAAGCAGACAATACAGAGTGGCGATTCTATATTACTGTTAGGTAAAATTGCAAGAACCTCTCATATTGCTCCAAAATCAAGGTAAAGGTCAGAGAGAGAAAATCTTTATATATTTCAATTTAAAAATTGCTAACCTCAAAAAGGGGATAAGAACGAGAGAAAGTAAGTCATTATCACAAACATGAGATTCATTGTTTTAGTTTTAACCTTGACTGCAGTTGCGGTTACACTGCTAGCTCCCCAGCCAACCGATGCTTTGTTCGATAGAATTAAGCGCCTCTTTAAATCCAGCCAGCAGCCGTCGGTAGCGACAAATTCGGGCAGCAGAGTCACCATCACTGTGCCCATCACCGACTCCAAGGGCGCCGTTCACGACACGCCCCTCCAAGTGACCATTCCCGACCAGGCAGAGCCTGTGGAGAAAGCTCGAAAGCCAAGGGGTCTGTTGAGCTTGACGGGACTTAAGGAACGCGCGAAGAGTCTGATGAGCAAGCTTGGTCTTGGGAGGGAGGGAAAGATCACTAGGGCTAACTTGGTTGACTCGAGAGTAAAATTGGTGCCAGAGGTCAAGCCTCGTGGCGAGCCAACTACCACAACTACTACTACTGCTGCTCCAATTGTTGAGATTAGTGTTGAACCTGCTCCAGAATCCACTGAAGCTCCAGCAGCCATCGAGGCGCCAACCACAACCGGGACACCAGTTGCCATCACTGAGGCTCCAGCTCCGGTTGAGGAGCCCACTGTCGCTCCTGAATCAACAACCACTGAGGCCGCGACGACCGGGCCGGAAACAAATCAGGCAGTAGCTGAGGGGACCTCCACACTTGCTGCCACGACCGATGCCGAGATAACCACTAGCGGATTCATCGGGGCGGCTAGTGAGGTAGCCAGTGAGCCAGCAATCATTGTCGGAACTTCCGTCGAAACCACAAGTGCCGCTGAAGCCGCCGCCGAGGTTGCCACCGAGCCGGCCGTTGAATCTGCCCCTGCGCCCGCCGCCGAGGCTGCCGCTGAGCCCGCTGCTGAGCCGCCCACCGAAGCTGCCGCTGAAGCTGCCGCCGAGCCCGCCGCTGCCCGCCGCTGAGCCGGACTGCCGCTGAGCCGCCCGCTGAAGCCCGCCGCTGAGCCCGCCGCTGAGCCCGCTGCTGAGCCCGCCGCTGAGCCGCCCGCTGAAGTTGCCACCGAGCCCGCCGCCGAGGCTGCCGCTGAGCCCGCTGCTGAGTCGCCCACCGAGGCTGCCGCAGAGCCCGCTGCAGAGCCCTCCACCGAAGCTGCCTCTGAAGTAGCTGCTGAGCCCGCCGCCGAAGCTGCCGCAGAGCCCGCCGCCGAGGCTGCCACCGAGCCCGCCGCTGAGCCGCCCGCCGATACTGCCGCTGAGCCCGCTGCCGAGTCTGCCGCTGAGCCGCCCGCTGAATCTGCCGCTGAGCCACCCGCTGAAGTTGCCACCGAGCCCGCCGCTGAGCCCGCTGCTGAGCCGCCCGCCGAGGCTGCCGCCGAACCTGCTGCAGAGCCTGCTGCTGAAGCCGCTGCTGAAGACGTCGCCGAAGCTGCCCCTGAAGTAGCCGCCGAGCCCGCCGCTGTAGCTGCTGCGGAGGCTGCCCCTGAAGACGCCACCGAAGCTGAAGCTGAAGCCGAGACTGCCGCCGAGCCCGCTGCTGAGCCCGCTGCCGAGTCTGCCGCTGAGCCGGCCGTTGAATCTGCCCCTGAGCCCGCCACCGAAGCTGCCGCTGAGTCGGCCGCTGAAGCTACTGCCGAGCCCGCCGCCGAGGCTGCCGCCAAGCCCGAATAAAAATTTAATTTTTTCAGAAGCTACTCCCTTTGTATCAATATCGACTCGTGAAGTGATAGAAAATTTGCTAGCGTTCATCTCGAAGAACTAGAAGTCGATTTTTGGGCTCGTTTGCTAAAGCGCGAAGATTTAAAGTGGAAGAGGAACACCTGTTGATCAAATCCAAATTGTGATACTATATACTATGTACACCTAACTTTGTGTATATTTTAATTATTTGGTTATGATTCATTCAAAGAAAGCTAACGCTCAAGAACTCTCTGACTCTCTGGCAAGTTGCTTCTCTCTAATCATGTCCTTCAATCTAGCGGCCTGTCGAGCAGAGCTATTGATCATTTGGGCAAATAGACTCGATTCGTCGTTGATTAGCTCATAGGGTGAGGCGAACTCACGAACTTCTCCCCTATCCAAGACCAAAACTCTATCCGAGTCGACGATTGTTATAAGTCTATGGGCAATGGTCAGCACGGTACAGTGACTGAATTGAGTCGCTATGGTTCTCTGAATGAACGCATCTGTTTCTGGGTCCACATTTGCTGTTGCCTCGTCGAGAACCAAGATTTGATTTCGTCTTACAATGGCTCTCGCCAGGCAGATTAGTTGCCTCTGGCCAACACTAAAATTGCTACCTGCCTCGCTAACCTGAAAGTCGAGACCCTGAGCATACCTGGAAAACACCTGTCGCAATTGTACAGCCTCGAGGGCGTCCCATAGAGCCGCGTCCGAGTACTCGCTAAACGGATCTAGATTTCTCCTAATCGTGCCGCCAAACAGAATTGGGTCTTGTGGAATAATGCTCATAGATCTCCTGAGCTGAGCTAATGACATAGACTTTGAATCTCGGCCATCGATCTCAATGGATCCACTGAAGTCGTAGAGTCTAAATAGAATAGAGACAATACTTGACTTTCCAGCTCCCGTTCGGCCAACAATGCCAATCTTTTCCCTTGGTTTTATGGTAAAGTTTAAATTCTTTATCACTGGTGGCTCGTCGGGGAAATAACTTAGCGTCACATCAATGAATCTAATCTCACCTCGAGCCGGCGGAATGAGGCCACTTTGGTAGCTTGCAATGGTAAAGTGCTCGTGCAACGAGCTTGAGGAGGCGGAGCTCGAGTTGTCGTCTCTTCGTAATGCCAAAACCTCCTCTTCCGGCTTCAGCTCACTAAACTCCTTGATCCTTTGCACCGAAGTCATTTGACTCTCCATCTCAATTAGCTGACGCATTCCCCATTGAAGTGGACCGGGAATAATAACCACCTGTGAGATTAGTAGACCAATTAAACTAGCATTTGTTGAGTCCAACGAGAATATAAGCAGCAATATTACCACCGAAACAATGAAAAGGAGGCAAAGCCAATCCATAGTGACGGCCAACCACCGACCTGCAGCAATATAATTAAACCAAGCGCTAGTATGAGTATCCTGATGTCTGTCGAATATCCTCACAAACTCGTCCTGAACCTTGAATGCTCTAATTGTGGGCAATCCTGATAGGGTAGTGGATAGGTGCGAAAATACTGGACTCCTGGTGAGTCCCTCGATTTGCTTGAGTCTTGTGATGGCTCTAGCGCTAAAGTGTCTTAGTGCAAATACCAGAATTAGCAGCACGACTGCGGCTCCAGAATTCTTGTAGTCAATGACAATGGTTAGCACAATAATACCAATGATATTGACGAAGATCACAATAATATCATTGAGAGTTTGCGGCAAAGTCTCGTCGACAAATCCGATGTCGCGACTTAATCTGTTTAATAGAATACCAATGGGACTGAAGTCGAAGAAACTCATTGGCGCGTGAATAACACTGTTAAATAGTTTGTTGTGAATGTTGATTGAAGCTCTTAGGGTTCCAAAGAATAGTGTTGATGTTCTAAAGAATGTTGAAACAATACAGAGGCCTACGAGCGCCGCATAGATGATACTGATGTCGCCGGAAGTGAGCGAGTCCACAAAGGTAACGGGAACAAAGTTGGCGCCTTGATACTCTTTCCTCTGCACTGAATCGGTCCAAAAACTCAGGAAATAATCGGTGTACTGATATAAGCCTTGAGCTGCCACATTGGTCAATATAAACCAAGTTAACATTATGAACCCAAAGGCATTACTGATGTAATACCTGTAAGTGGAGCAATCGGATGAAATGGCACTCAATATCTCGGTTCCCTGGCGCTTATCGCTACCACTGCCACCTGTTTGCTTCCTCCTCATTGCCTTCTGCTCGGCCGGCGCGTCGTCGTAGTCTGACTGCTCACCTGAATTCTTTCCCCCCTTTGAGCCGTTAGTTAGAGATGTAATCAACTTGACACTCTCGTTCAAATTCGAGGAAGCCTGCGAGTCTGGTCTAATCAACGGCACGCCCACTTGTCTGGCCGCCTCCTCTGCTGCCACCTGTTTAGCGGCCGCCGTTGCTATCGTGTTGTCCTCGCCACTCGAACCCTCGCGACTCTTTGGAGGCGTCAAACTTCCGGCCTTCGAGGTGGAGGCCGACGAGGAGCTCATCATTACGGTGGTCGAGCGGCTCGACTTCCGGCTGTGCCGTTGCACCTGCGCCTCGCCGCCACCCTGACTCCCCTCCTCGCTCTGCACATCCTCGCGCGAAGTTGCATCCTCAAAGGCCTCCTTGCTATAATCGACCACGGCAAATGCCTCGGAATCCATAACCTCCTGCAAAGTTCCAAAGGCAGCCGGCGAATCTCTATCGACTACGAGAACCTTGCTTGCGTGGCGCAGGAATTGCAACTGATGGGTGGCCAAAATAACTGTCTTCTTGCGGAGGAAGGTCCTTAGTGACTCGTTGAAAATGTGCTTGGCAACAGGTGCGTCAACGGCGGATAGTGGATCGTCGAGCAGGTACAAATCGGCCTCGTTGTACAAGGCGCGAGCTAAATTAACTCGCGCCTTCTGACCACCAGAAAGTGAGACTCCTCTCTCGCCTACGATGGTCAAGTCGCCATCAACTAGCAGGTCAAGGTCTCTATTTAGGGAGCAAACTCTTATAACTTCACTGTATCTCTCGGGATCCATTGATTTTCCAAACAGAATGTTGTCCCTAACTGAGCCAGAGAAAATCCAAGCCTCCTGAGAGGCATAGGAGATTCGTCCGTTCACCTGAAGGCAACCACTTGTCACTGGTAACTCGCCGAGGATTGACATGAGCACCGACGACTTACCTGATCCAACACGACCGACAATCAGCACCAAATCGCGCGGCTTTATACCCAAGCTAAGATTTCTAATGATTTCATTCGACTTAGAGTCGGATCCTGCACCCGGGATCTGAGTTGAGGTACTGGAGCTTAACTTACTTGCACTTCCTATGTCATCCTGTCTCCCATATGGAGTCCACGAGGCAGTGACCTTGCTCATTTGAACCACATACTTGCAACCAAAACAATCATTCGAAGCCTTGTAAGTGGTAAGCGAGTGTTCAAGTTCAGGTAACTTGAGGAACTTGTCAATTCGGCGACATGAGACGACTGTCTCGGCGCAATAAGCAACGGCGCCAGGAAACATCAGGGTCAGAGAGATGCGCATCAGGTTCGCGAGACCTATCGATACGAAGACGATCTCCGGATTAAACGAGTAGCCAAGTAGCACGTAGGTGATTAAAGCTGCGAATACGATGATCTTGCTCGATACAAAGAATAGCGTTCCATTGATGACTTTAAGTAGAAGGGAGACTCCAATTGTTGTGACCTCGCGGCGTCTTGCTGTTCTAACAAGCGACTTGAATGGCTTTTCCCAAGCGTACATCTTGATAATCCTCATGGCAAGAATAATCTCGTTCATTAGTCTAACCCTCTCGTCTGTTCGCTGCGCTGTCTTTGCCCTAAATTTGCCAAATCCTCGGCCCATTGAAGTTTGTATGATGACATAGATTATCATGGACACTAAACTGGCCAACGTTGGATAGGCTCCCAGGTAAAAGACAGACAAGATGACAACACAAACTATGGCTTGCGCTGGACCAATCAATAGGTAGGGCATCATGTTGATCACTTGGTCAAATCTATTCACGTCATTTGATAGCAAGTTTACCATTTGGCCAACTGTTGTCTCTGTCATCGCCGATTGGCTTAGTCTTAGGGATTTCTTGTAGATCATGTAGCAGGCTGCAATGCGACACTTCATTCCAATGTGATAGGTTTGAAAATACATGGGATGGGCTAGTACGATTGCGACCCAGGTAAATATAATTAGATATAGTGAGTCGTAGATGATGTTCCAAAAGGCAGTTTCGCCGGTCAAATCTTCAGCGGCTGCCGCTAAAACTGGCGGCAGTTGGGGCAAGAAAGGCGGAATTGCATTGGCGGCCGCCGCTCCGCCTGCAACAACAGGTTGCGGCACTGTATTGTTTGCCATTGCATCGTTCACGGCACTCACCGCGGCCATTCCCGGCGCATTCAGGTAGAGTCCAGCGTCTTTAATTAGCCAACCCAAAGCAATGGTTTGCATTGGAAACGCAACACACTTGCTGATAAAATCGCTAATTGAGAATAGAAACAACTCACACCCAAACGTCTTGATGAGTGAGCGTAGAAAACTTGGATTCTTTCTATTGAGCAATTCTTGGTTGTAATTATGCGTCACTCTTAAACCCAAAGTTCTCGAGTAATCAACGCGCGGCGGCGCTCCAATATCCTCAACATTCAACTGACCTCCATAAGCCTTCCTGAAGATGGGCACCATGAAGGATAGAAAGTATTTGGATAAAATACTTGCATGGTCCCAAGGCGACTCCTTAGCCGAGGATCCATTTCGCATCTTTCCATTGCCGAGAGGCATTCTATTTTTGCTTGTATATATATTATTTAATCGCTTGTGTGTTCTTCACTTACAGTCTTGATTGCTTCGCTTCCCCCTTGCCATACAAATTTTGAATGCTTTGCTAACTTGAACACTTCATCACCAATGAAAATATATCACACAAATATGTAGATTTAGGACCAAATAGCAGGATTATGGAGTTTCACACTTCGAGTGTAAATTATAATAGTAATAATGATAATAACTTAGGTAAGTATTTGTTCGTGCTTATTTTTTCAATGCATAATTGGGACTTTTCTTGAATTTAGAGACAAGAAGTTTTTTGCTTTCTTCAGATAGGTTGACTTAAGCTAATTGGTTAGAGTTTGAGATGTCACATACTTGGCTATGAGAGTGACGATGGCGGTATCTCGATAATCTATGGCGCGTATCAATTGACAAAATCTCCCTGACAAATTTTTTGTCTTTTGCACCGACGGGCGAGTGAGAAATTGAAACTTTTTTGTTGCTCTCCCTCTTTGTTCTACCTCTTGCTAGAACAACCACCAATCCCACTCCTTCTGCCAATATGAAATCGAAACTTGAGAATCTCGAGCTGATGATAACTACTCAGAGGATGGAATACGAATCCCGACCTTGAAACTTTGGCCGAGGTGTCGGATGGCGTTGAGAGTATCTTGTTGCAGAGGCTCTAGCGACTGGTACGGGCGAAAATATCTTCAAAATCTTCTTTCCATCACCACGAAAGATCCCAAACTTTCTCGTCTTGAGCTGCAGATTGCAGTGAGAGTGACGAAGAGTTTGACAAAGGGACTCACAGAGCGAGATAGAGAAGACAAATCAACAAGTGCGCTGCGCGCATATCTCAGATGGTGACAGCGATTTCTCAGCCACCAGTTACATCAACTCGAAACTTGGTTGCTATGTGACACAAATGATGCTAGCCAGAGCTGCTAGGATTCAATCTATCTATTATGTAGTATATATTCGCGAGCTGAAGGCTAGTCATAGATATCTAGCATTCAACAACAGATACGTGTAGCAAGCAACAAGTGTCATCTGGTCTCGATGCCTCAGTTGAGTCAGTGTTTGAGTGAGCCAATGAAATTGTTTCAAGAAAATCTAATCAAGCAAGTGAGTAAAACAATGACTACTCTAGGCGCGCCCATTATCTTTCGGACGAAATCTAACCATTCCCTTGGTACTATTTGCCAGCATGATCGTCGATCGATTATCGGCGAAGGCCTCGCCTTGGAGTTGTTGCTCATTTTCAATCTATAGATTAGAGAAGATGAATGACTCCACGACTAGAATTTGGTGGCTGTTGTGCACCATCAGGCTAATTGTTACTGCCAATCAATCTAAACTTGATGTTATAAAACATCAAGAGAGTTGAGTCTGATTGGCTAGTTGATAGATCGAGCGTTTGAGTCGCCATAGTTGTTGTTGTTCTTATTGTTGTTGCTGCTGCTAGTGGTAGCAAAATTGTTTAATGGGACTGATACTACTTCACAAATGCGTCAGTAGGGTAGATTTATAACTAGAAGTGTATATATATAACTATGATTAGTACAGCGATACACAACAAAAGGTGCTCATTCTCGCCGCTGTTCATGAGCTCATCTCTTCTTATACCAATTATATCTATTTGCATTAATATCTTCACTCGAACAAAAAAAATATTTGATTCATATCAACCAGCAAAAAGTCTGCGATTTGGTCGCCTGGTTGTAGTTGTGGTCGTGGTCGTGATGGAAATAATCGGACCGCTGGTCGCCACTAGCTTGGCACTTCGGTCTTGACGCGGCTGCTGCTGTCGTTGCTCCAATGAGCTCCTGGGCAACTTGATGGACTTCTCGATCTTGGCGGACTCGTGTCCGCCGTAATCGTCGTAGCCGCCGTGATGGTCGCCGCCATGGTGATCGTGGCCACCAAAGTGGTCCCAGTTGAGGTGATGGCCCAACAAAGGCCAGGAGTGTTTGCCGCTGTAGTGTTTGTCATGATAGTCATGATCATAGTGGCCATCGTGGTAGTCCTCATAGTGGCCATGCTTCTTGTGCGGCTTCTTGTGGTGCTCCTTCTTCTTTATATGATTGTTAATATGAATATGAATCTCCCTTGGCCTCTCATGTGGAAGTGGGGGCGGCAGTGGCAGTGGCATTGGCAGAATTGGTTGAATTATGGGCAAGGGTCTCCGCTTCTTATTCTCCTTCTTCTTCCGCTTCTTCTCCTCTAGCCATTCCAACAATCCACGAACAACCTGTTCCTCGCTCGCGTCTTCATCTCCTGTTTGCCCCTCCAACTCCAGCTGCTGCTGACTGTTTGTGTTTATCAATTGCCGATTGTTATTATTAGGGTCCATTACCTGGATTCCGGCGCCATTTGGATTCTGGCTCACCACCAGAGTTGTGCGCTGAGTATCTTGGGCAAGGGTCACTTTACTTTGATGTGAAAGGAAGACTATGCCCAGTATTAGTGGGCATAACATGATGGGATACTTGAGATTCATCTTGAGTTTCCTGTTGATTAGATTGCTCTTGATTGCTTGTTGCTCAATCCATGTGTGATTTTTCCAGTGGAATCTTGTCGAGTTTATATACTTGTGCGAAATATACAGATGAACGGCTGGTGGCATTTGTTTCCAGATCAGTGCATGTCTATGAGACAAGTGTCGAGAAAGCCATTGGGTGATAATTAGCAAAATCTAGATTATACGCTTGACTGGACATGACGCAGGAGAAAGTGAAGCGCGTCCACAGGTGCGATCGTGCGAGATAGAGAACACGCGCTTATCCTGCAGGGATTGCGTGTGGCAAAAAATCCTGCAGTTACACGAGCCAAACAGAAAAACGTGGGCTTCATGTTGTCGCAAATTTATAATTACCTCTCCAAGTTTCGGGGCCACGGGCACAAATATTCTTTATAAAACAAATTGAACTCTCAATATCATATTTGATCTTGGAAACGGTTTATACAATAGCAACATGGAAATAAGACAAGATGAGAGACTTATTGCAAAAAGGAGACCTGAACTCTACGCCAACAAGATTATTTTGGCGCCCATGGTTCGCGAAAATAGTCTACCGTTTCGACTGTTGTGCCTGAAGTATGGAGCCGATTTAGTGTACACCGAGGAACTCATCGATTATCGGCTGTGTGAATGCAAAAGGATAGAAAACAACCTTCTGGGCACAATTGATTTTGTTGATGAACGGGGTGAGGTCATTTTGAGAGTCTGTCCTGAGGAACGCGACCGATTGATACTCCAACTTGGATCAAATAATCCAACGAGAGCGATCCAAGTTGCAAAACTGACCCGATCCGACGTGGCAGGTTTAGACTTCAACTTTGGCTGCCCAAAGTCTTTCTCGTTAAAAGGAGGGATGGGCGCCGCTATGCTCGAAAAACCAGATCAAATCAAGGAACTACTGACCACGTGTGTCGAGAACCTTGACATTCCAGTAACGTGCAAGATTAGACTATTACCTGACGTGCACAAGACAATTGAGTTAGTAAAGATTATTGAGTCGTGTGGAGTCTCGGCAATAGCTGTCCATGGCAGAACTAAGGAGCAACGACCCCAGCACGAAAATCAAGACGATGTCATCAAGAGAATAGTTGAAACTGTTTCCATACCTGTGATTGCAAATGGTGGTTCCAATAGCATCAAATCCTACGACGACATAATGAAATTTAGAGAGAGAACTACAGCATCGTCTGTGATGATTGCTCGCATTGCTATGAGAAATCCGTCCATTTTTAGATCGAATAATCAAATGGATCCTATCAAGGATGTCTTGCAAGAGTTTATCAAGTTATGTGTCAGATACGACAACAGTATTGCCAATTCAAAATATGCAATCCAATCCATGCTAAAGGCTGGATGTTTTGGTGGTGATTTCCTAAGAGAATTTCATCAAACTTTCAACTACAAGACTTTCTGTGATTTATTCGAAATTAGCTCCTGGTATGAGGAGAACAAATTGTCTGCTTATCGAAGCAAATTCCATGATGTTAGTGAGATTGAGGGCGACGAATTGGAACAATTTATCAGTGATAAACTGAAGGACCTCAACTTAGACAATTTGCCACTTGTTAATGATAGTATTCCATACATTTCTCGCTTCTATGATCCTGTGACGCCTAAAGCCCAACTAATGAATCATATCGGCAAGGCACCTCAAGACGAGCGGCCTGAGTTTATAACCATCGAGCGGAAGCAGAACCGATATTATTGTATCATAAAATACAAGCAGAGAGTATACCTGAACAAGACCTTCTCAAGCAGCAAGCGACACGCCGAGCAGGCATCAGCTCTATTGATCTGTGGTGAATTGGAGTTTGTTAAATTGGACGAGTATCGAGCGAGAGTAAATGGAGCAACAACAAGTGTTGATACAACTATTAGTGAGGTGCAATCAACGTCACAGTAAGTCTTAGATCTACTTACTTGTTCCTGTTTCTGTCGGTCTAGCTTTTGTTGTCACACGTCAGTGAACTTTCACGCCAAGACTTCCAACTGATTGGTTGATAGCTCGATTGACTAGCCACAGGTGGCGCCAATCAAATGCTCGATGACTAACAAGTGAGACCAAGATACACAACATCTTGTGAAGCGCTAAAAGTTCAATGGATTAAATTTTGTTTATTATATTGATACATAGTGTTGAGTACAAGAGGGTTGATATTATTGCCGAGATTGTTATTGTTATTATTATTGTGATTTTTACTGTCGTCAGATCTGGTGGTATTTTAGGTTATGTTTCGTCATTCATAATTAGAAGATATGAAGATCTCAAATTGATTTTAATAGTTCAAGTGATTGGAATTGATTATTACGTGAGGATGGCAGTTTCCGGTTACATAATGAGATTATTACGATTGTGATAATTAGTGTAATTCAATCAACGAGAAAGTTCGCATCTACGATCTAAAGTCATGCTGTTGCTGTTGGGTCTCAATGTGTTGCTCCTCTTGGTGATCGCCCTTGTAAGCCTCCATGTACTCCTTGTGCTTCTTCTCCTTCATGAACACTGGCACCTTGACCAACTGATCCAAAGTATGACACAGAGGTAGAGTCGGTTAGTTTTTTCTCCTCGAAATCATAAAGAGAAGATGGTTAAATGCTCTGCAAGCCAATCACCGCACTAAACTTACCTTCATCTTCTTCACAACCACTGGGTATGGGACCTTCTTAATCACCGGCACCTTAACCTTTTGGATGACAGCGATCTTCTTGTATACTGGCACCTTTTCAATCTTCTTCACAATGATTGGCTTTGGAATGAAGATTGGCTTGTACTTGTAGACGGGAACCTTCTTTTCGACTTGCACGTAAACCTTTTGTTTAATGAACACAGGCTTTGGCACGTGAACAATGTGTACCTTCTTGGGCTTCTCCTTGTACTCTTTTTCCTTGTACTCCTTTGTGGCGTCAGCCATTGAGGCCACTGCCAGTGCGACCACCAAAACTGTGGCGCAGATAGCAAGACTCTTGCTCGACTGTTGATAGTTGGATTTGTGATGATCAGAATGGTTAGTTGTCTTAGGATTCATTAGATATCTTGCCTCTCTACTAGCCGGGATGATATTTACCATAAACTTCATATTGATCGTTGTTTGACTTTGTCGTTAAACTTTGGTTAGATTCTCTAAACTCTAGACTCTTGTGAGGTGAACTTCCGGTTCTTGGTTCGATCTCTCGGTTGGATTAGTATTTTCTTTTTGGTTTTCTTTTGGTTGCTCACTTCACGATGGCAAATATAAAGATGATGATTCAAATGAAGTGTTGCAGACTATTTATACTCGAAAATCTCCTCGGAATTTCGAAAATTCGACGCCGATGACGACGAGTTTCGATTTCGCTCGGTCTCGTGGTGGCCAGCTTAAGCGCCATTAACAACAGAGTCTTGGCTGGAGTAAGTTAATCATCGGCGCGCTCGGCAGACAGGGCTTGAATTTGCAACAAAATGACCTGCAGACAGGTGAGCTTGGTGGCTCAACGATTGCCAAAGCTGTGCTGCGAGCGAGTGACCAGAGAGGTAACCACAGGCTACGTCTAGCTAGTTGTTGTTGCAGTTGCTGTTGTTGTTGTTGTTGTTGTTGTTGCGGCTGCGGCAACAAGTGGCTATAAAGTAACACAACCTGCAACAGGTATGGCAGGAAAGTAGCAACATGAGATGCAAATAGGGAATAGAGAACAGTGAAAGTTGCAGCCGAGTTATGAGCCGCCGACCTTAAGCTGCCGTCGGGTTGTTAGCTGACCACTAGCCGGGAGAATGCCACAACAAAATTGACAAGTGCAACTTTCCACGGCCAAACCGGCTCATTCTAAGGTGAGCAAGTTTATCTTTCTCTCGCTGGACGTCTATTAGCATTGCAATGGAGCCGAAGAATCTTCGGCACTGTTGCAATTGAAAGTTGGGTTTGCATCTGTATTTCCTATTGGTCTTTTTCTATCGACACCCAAGCAATCGGCCGAGAAAAAGTGATGGCCGTAGCAGTGGCTGGCGGCGCCATTAGTGCAGCAGAAACAGCAGCAACAAGTTGCTAGTTGCAGGCCTAAGAACGATTTGCTAATCGCAGCTCGCTGTGCTCATGTTTCCAATATCCGTCACACACTTGCCCGATTTGACCGTGAGCATTCTCTCTACTCTTACGCAGTTTCGATAATTGAACTTCTACGAAAGTTGACGAGAGTTTTTACTATTTGTCTTTTTGACACAAGGAACCAGGTAGAGGGGTTGAGTTGCCGGAAATTGACTCAATACAATGGCTTTCAGGTACCTCGAGAAACTCCAACTCCCTTTCTATCTTTCTTTCAAGTTCATCTCTGCCACACACATACAATCGTCATGAACTTCTCTTCGCTCTGCCCTTGCTCTTGTTTTTGCTTATTGCCAAGCTTTTTGTCTCCCACTGACACGCTTATCAGAGGCAATCATCTCATTAGTGGGAGCACGCCAGCTAGCTAGCTCGCCAGCCAACCACATAGATGACTAGACAGCTATCAAACTGCAGACTTCTTTTCCTTCAAGGATAAACAGTCGCCTTGAGGTCAGTGGAGGAGTTGGCGCGCGCGCCTCGTCGCCACCGTGTTCGGTGTCGTTATTTTGACTGATACATGGAACGATGGAACAACTAAACACTCGAAAGAAAGAGCAGTATTTAGGCCCGTGAATATTCATCATAATCCAAGCATACCTCTAGCAAACAGCAACCACAACTCGCTAGTAACAGCAGCAGCAGAGGGTCGGCGTCATCGGCGTGTCAGTGAGCAGGCTCTGCTGTGTCCTGCCAATCTGATCATCGCAAGCAACCTGTTGCTCGGCGAACGCGCCATGCAAAACTCTCTCTCTCTCTCTGACTGTAACCAAATCAGCTGAACGCCGCTGGTTTTCCCTGAAAATATTATACCGGCTCAAGCAAAACCAACTTCGTGATGCAAGAGTCTCTGCTCCTCCTCTAATAAAGAAAATTGAGATTCCAAAAACGAGTGTCCGTGAACCCGAGCCGCCGGAGCGCTTCGTTGGTGGTCACTCGGTGGCCCGGTCTGCTGAAATTGTGCTTTATTTTTCTGCACCACCACAACTCCATTTGCCACAACTCCATGGCAAGTGGAGAATTGCAAAGGAGAATTCATCTGTACAAGTTGCGAGAAACTTCACGAATCGATGGCGAGCAAATCATACGCTTAATTAACTGGTGAAAGGTGAACTGAAACGAGAAACCTGACTTTGCCCCACTGTTCCTGTCTCGCTCTCTGCACGAGTCCAATTACTTGCACAACTACTTTGTTCTTCTTTCCCTCTGCCTCCCTCTCCTTGGCTTCATCTTTTGGCTCCTCTCTTTCACGCAACAAGTATCCGGCGAGAAGGTATCCTCGCACTGAATTTGTATGCAAAAACAACTCGCCCCCTTGACTTTGCGCTAACCTTGAATCCGGTTGTTGGCGCACAACAGGTCATCGCGAGTCTGTTTGTTTGTCTTTTCGACTGAGCCAAACGACTCGCTTGGCTTTCATCTAGAATGTTGTCTGATGCACTGCGCTTTGATTAGGTAAGAGTTTTTACTTTAAGAAAAAAGAATGCTGCTGTTGTGGTTGTAGCCTCGAAAAGAAAGGTGGAGCAAAAAAGTTTGGCGCCACTTGAGATTATCTCCCGCGAGTTGGGCGCTCTCACGGCTTTCGATGGGCTCCATCTAATCGGTGAAACTTCAATAGCTCGCCTGTTTGCGAGCTAAAGCATTCGATTCCAAAGAGGAGAGAAACGAGCTGGAGATGGAATAGTTTAGGAGTCCACCTGTTGATTGAACGATCATCATTAGCGTCGCCCGAAGCGCAATGAAACTCAGCGCAACGTAACGCAATACGATGCTAAATTTCTCTGCCTCAGATAAACCAGATTAAGTGCTTAGTGCTCGTCGGTTAATTTTTATTATTACTATGGCCAACGGGGAGATTCAATCAAATTCTGCGACCATTTACTCGGCCCCATTTGGGTCCTCAAATTGATGGCTAGTATTACGACGGCGTCGACCAATGCACTAGATATCTGCTGTTTTGACCCAGTAAAAGTTAAGTAAGTCGAGCGTTTTGATTCCGCGTTCTGATTCCCAATTCCAATGAAACGAAAGTGTGTTCTCCTACCGATTGACAGCATCAAAATGGAACTCAAACGGACGGTGACGAGCCAATGAGCGGGCGTAAAATTGAATTTCCAAATGGTAGCTCGAAAATAGCAAATAGACAGCCGGAGAGAGAGAGAGAGAGAGAGAAAGACGGACAAGTCAATGTCATTCGTTCGACGTAATCGCGCGACCATCAAATTCAAGCCAAAGGTTTCGGTCTCTATTAGCTAATTTGTTTCGCTTGCTGGCAACTGGCGCTTGCAAGCCAGCAGCCACAAGTTGCTGGCGCCAGTAGCATAGTTGACCGTCTGGTCGGTGGTCACTAATCAGCAGCCACTTCGATTGCCGGCTTCGTTTCATTGACTTTATGTGGGTCTCATTTGGTCGGCGTTTTGGTGGTTGGCTGAGTTTTAGTTTAGTTTAGTTCAGTTTTCGTGGCCAAGTTGATTTAAACTTTGGGAGGTCGACGACGACAACGACGACGACGCCGACAACGAAGAGTCCTTGAATTGACTAAATGAAAAGTTGATTCGCCACAGAAGAGCTCTATCGGTCCATGCCACTCACATGGGAAGCCACAAGTCCATCAAAATTGAAGAGAGATCGCGAGCTCGCCGGATGCTCGAGTCGTGAGTTTGGCAGGTAAATCGAGCGAGAGGAGTGATCATATTAGCTGAGGTTACGCCAGAAGCAACAGCAGCCGCGATAGCAACAGAAGTGATTGAGACTAGAGCAGCAGCAGTAGCAACAGGAGAGGCAGACCACCAACAACGAGTTTGTCTCTGCTCTTTTCGGTCAATTAATTGACTGTGTGAGTTTCCCTCACTCACTATCTCTCTAGCAAGTGATTTAGTTGCGCTAACCAAGACTCATCATCGTCATCATTTTGGTTGCTCTTACTAGTCGATGGCGGCAGAAGTCCATACTGACGGTTAGTTAATTTAACGCCACTCGAGATTTGAGTGGCCACTTTGCGCTCGTCCATTTGCCCGGCTCACTGTGTGCAAGAGCGTCGTTTTTACACTCCGTCTATTTGCTCTGTGCTCCACTATTGACACTATCAACACAGAGGCCACTTGTTAGGTTGCAACTTGAGAGGACAATGGGGAGTCATTAAGGCAGCCAACAAATCAATTGATTAGTCGTTTTGAGAGGAGAGAGTTTACACTTTATATTGTACAGCGAGGAAGACGAGTGAACAGAAAAAACAACAACGTCACTTCTATTTGAGAGCGATAGGAGGAATTTTATATTCGACCGGAAGTCGAGTGTCAGCTGTGAGCAAATAGATGAGAGCTTGAGTTCATTTTTTCAGGGTTCACGTGCAACTTGATGACCAGCAAACGTAGACAACAGATAAGATTGCACCGCATGGTGATACCAAGATGAAATGTTCCCGATCAACAAACACAACAAGTTGCTTCGACTGACACTGCAATGCACAATACTAATTCAATTGATCTCCTCGTTGATGATACTTAACTTACAAATTGCAAAATGCCAACCTCACTTCAATCAACTACCTCGCCAATCAATAGCCGCAAGTTCATTATTATTATTAGCATCCAAAAGTAGAAATCTAGTTTTAGACCCTCCACAGGTTCTCGACGGTTCGGCAGCCACCACCGCAACAGTCGCAGCGACCGCCCCCTCCACTACAACCCAACCACCGCCAGTGCCCGACTTTGAGGCGCCCATTGGAAACCAGACAGTTGCTGTGGGCCGCGACGCTCAATTGTCTTGTCGGATCAAGGATCTAGGTAACTTCAAAACTGCCTGGCTTCGCGTGGAGGACAAGGGAATCCTGACGATACACAATAATGTAATCACAAGAAATTATCGCTTTGGTTTGAATAGCGACGATGGCAAGGAGTTTGTATTGACCATTAAAAATGTCCAACCTTCAGACAAGGTAAGTGTTTTTACTTCACTCGCTAACCCGAGGTCATAAGTCTCTGATAATTTGTCACTCCGTAAGCTAACAATTCAAAAACCCAACCTAATTTCTACAGGGCGGCTACATGTGCCAAATCAACTCGGTGCCTATGAA
Organism: Aculops lycopersici; assembly: GCA_015350385.1. NCBI lineage: Eukaryota > Metazoa > Arthropoda > Arachnida > Trombidiformes > Eriophyidae > Aculops > Aculops lycopersici. Next base: position 200,481 of record WNKI01000005.1, on the reverse strand, counting down.
ATTCGCCGTCGGCTATCTCGACGTGCTGACGCCGCCCGCCTTCGCGGAACAAGTGGACCCAGCGCAGGCTCTATCGAGACAAGACTCGGCCGGAGCACAAGATCAAGCATCGGCTATTGCTTCAGCTCAAGGACTCATCGTTGTGACCGAAGGAACAAACACAACCTTAACCTGTAAGGCCGGCGGACATCCGACGCCCGAAATCACCTGGCGCCGAGAGGACGGCCAGGCGATCCTTGTGGACGGTCCGAACTCGGAGGGCGTGGCCAAAGTCGATGGTCCAAATCTAACCCTGGGTCCAGTGCACCGACTTCAAGCTGGTGCCTACCTGTGCATAGCCTCCAATGGAGTGCAACCCTCGGCAAGCCGCCGCCAGGTTTTAGATGTACAATTCAGTCCCATAATTAGACTGCCGGAAACGGAAGTGGGAGCGCCATTGAACGAACCCGAGCTAACGCTAAACTGTTACATTGAGCTCAATCCACTGGGTAGCTATCACTGGGTTCGAATGCCCTCCACTCGTATTGGTGGTTCAACAATGAGCATAAGCAGCGGCGGCGGCAGCAGCAGTGGTAATAGCGGCGGGTCGCGCCTGTTGAGCATGCAGGAGGGCGTGGCCCAGGGCTCAACCTCAACCGAAGTCATCGCGGCCGCGTTGAGCGACGACGCCTCGTTAATTGAACACGACGAGCTGACCAACAGTGATAAGTTTGAGATTGTGATCAAGCAAATGGCACCGGACAAGATGCACATGGCGCTGACGGTGCGCAAATTGGAACGGGCCGACTTTGCCTGGTACAAGTGTATAGTTAAAAACTCGCTTGGCATCCAATCGAGCGCCATCAAGGTGTACGAAACTCAAGCAGCGGCGGCGGCACCTCAACCCTCATCAACAGGTGGCTTCTTTGGCAGTCTCGGCGGCACATCGCGACAATCCGCCGATACGCAGCTCAACGATCAGGCGAGCAAACCGGCGAAGCAGCATGGACCAATTCTAAACCCCCGAGCTCACACGCGCTCCTCGTGGATCCAGCGCTCGGCTTCCGGTGGAAGTGGCGGCAGTCGCGGCGGATCCATGGCCGACGATTCAGCGAGCTCGTCTGCGTCGCAAGCCATCGCCTCACCAGTCATGAGTCACGCAAACTCTCACTTGTTGATCATGTTATCGCTGTTGTTGTTATCTATCACTATTTTGTCACTGTTCCCGCCACAATAATCTGCCGTCACAATAGCATCACCAGTAGCCGCCACTACTGGAGCCCACAAAACTCGAACCCTAAATCCTCTAGACGTCTGCTGTTGTTGTGTTGCTGTTGCTGTCGCTCACTTGCTGCTGTTAATTTAGAAACAAGGAAACAACTAAAATTTAGTTGATTACGGCTGAGAGCAACCCCAATAAGTGCCTCTCTCTCTTTCTCTGTTATTGTCACCATCAGCAAGGAACGCCAGAGGAGCACTGAGTTGAGTGCACCTGTCGACTCTTACATATAGATGACTTGTAATTGTACTTGTTGGAGATCATTTAACGAGTTGAAGTCGTTAACCTACAGCGTTAAGCTTGAATCAACCGTAGGTGACAACGTAAGATTAACAACAACCCCGACAACAAGAACGAGAGCTACCATTTAAACTAGCAACGAATCAGAATTGAGAATGATGATCCCATCAAAGAGGATTGGATTACTGGGACAATCACATTAGCTTCGGGAGCAACAGCAGCAACAATAGCAACAGAGAAGCCGTAACTTAGACCAATAAACGGATATAAACCCATTAGTTTTGTTCAAATCCTGGACTCAACTCTTCTCTTAAATAAGGACCAGCAAGCAAGCTAGTCGTTCATTGTTCTAACATTGTTTCCAGTTTTATCTCGTCGCACTATTTGCACTGATTGCTGTTGCTATCATTAGACGAGACAGGTTTAACTCCTCACCTGAGCAATCGACTTTCACTCACCTGACATCTCGCTCAATTCTGTACCGGGGTCGCCTCCTCTCTCCGCGAGAACCACAACAAGTGGTTCTCGCGGGTTACCCTCTATCTAACGACTTTATTGCGCTGCCCTTTAGCTTGTGATCAAATAGATACGAGGGCAAAGAGATTTTAATGATTTTTGTTTAAAGGCCATCGAACGGCGACAATCTGCAAATAATTGCAAAGGCCGACGACTCGTGTGATTTTACGCTCTTAGAAGGTTGGATTCGTCATCACTCAACGTGGCGATGTCAAATTATTTACCATCGGATTAGTGCAACATGGCAACATATCAGAAGAATGTAAGGCGACCCCGCTAGAATGATTGAGCTAAATTTCGCTCTACAACTTCCAATGTTCCAACTTCCAAAGCTTCCATTGAAAGTCAGTTGCCAGCTGAACCAGCACCTAAAGTCTTATTGTTAGCTATGTGCCGCCTCTGTGTAGATGTCGATGTTGCTACAATTACAAAGTATCCGTCGTCTATTTGCACAGGATGATGACTAGGGGTGTGGCCAAGATCCCTCTTTCTCTCTCCATCTTTCATTGAGTGCATGGCAAGCTAGCGTGCTAGTTGCTACTGCAGCCCATTGGCCAACTACAACTCGATAGCGGGATCTCTCAATCTCCGGGAATCTGCCGTGTTGCTCTTTTTTGGCTATTGCGCCCACGAACGCTTTTGTTCCATAGACTCTCTATTGGTTTCCCTAACATCACCGCTGCTGTTGCTGGTGCTGCCATTTGAGATCTGGTCAATCTGACCCACGCCATCGCCACTTTAGTTGCATTCTCGCCAGCTGGGTGTAGTTATGGCTGACGTTTTTGCAGCAGTGGAAGCAGAAATGAGAGAGGGGAAGAGAAAAGTAATACAAGCTAAACACGATGGTCTTTCGCATTGCGACGAGCAGCCGGCGCTGTCATTCGTCGGCCAGGAGTATTGACAAAAAAGTCGACAAATAATTGGAAACAACAACAACAAGTGTGCGATGGATCAATAATCAGATTGATCTATCGACTGATTTGATTGGTATCAGAAGCCTACGCTGGCTGCTAGTCGTCGTCGTCGTCTTGGTCTTGTGCAAATTTTGCAACCAACAGATTGGACCAACCAGCCAACTAGCCGGCGACAAGTGGCGGCGCTAGTGGCGCTAGCTCAGTCATGTCGTTTTGCATGGTCTTAGTCGATGTAGTCGTGTTAGTGATTGCGCTAGACTTGCCGCAACTAGTCGAAACTGTCTCGCTCGCCCAAGCTGTAATCTTCGTGCATAATCCAGTAGCCTGGATTTGTTGGGTTTTGTTCCATAAGTTTTGACTAGACAAGCGCCTTGTGCGTCCATGTGGTACAACCTCCTTAGACTGAACTCTCCGCAATTGCAAACTCCCTTCGTGTCCCTTAACTGCCTGCCAACTTTGAGCTTGGAGGCGGCAATCATGAGTTAGTGTGCCCAGCAAACAGGGGAAAGCAGTAGGTAGGAATTTCCACCCCCATCTGGCGCCGCCTCAACTTGGAAAGCTAGCTTGGCGGCGACGGCAGTGGGTCGCTATGCGCATAGCGATTCGTCGCCGTTTGTCCTTATCGCTCGCTCTGCGTTAACTTCCCCATTTGCTCTCTGCCCCTTGCCTCCCCTTCTCTCCCCACCACCCCCTATAAACTGACGAATGATGAGCAACAATGGTGATGTTGTTATTGTTGTCGATGGTAAATTGTTGTGATACTATCGTGTTGACATCTCTTCCTCCTCCTCCTCCTCCTCTTGTGTCATTTGCCATAGGCTAGCCACGCGAGTGCCATAGGCGACAACATAGCAAGTCAGTCGGTTGGTTTGTGTGTGTGCATGTGTGTGTGTATGTTTGTGTGGGTGTGTGGGTGGGTGAGTGTGCGTGTGCGTGTGCGTGTGCGTGTGCGTGTGCGTGTGCGTGTGCGTGTGCGTGTGCGTGTGCGTGTGCGTGTGCGTGTGCGTGTGCGTGTGTGTGTGTGTGTGTATGCGTGCGAGTGTGAGCAACGAGCGAGTCAGCCATTCGGTGGCCTAGCGCCGCGCGCATTGAGTTAGTGTAGGAACTTTACCCATTTGCGTTCGGTGTTAGACGAGCGGGTGAGTACGAGTCGCCTTCGCAGCAGCCACAGTAGCGGTCGCCTTACAGCGTCGCGCTAGCCAAGTCGCTACCAGGCCTAAGCTAGCTAGCGACGGATCGAGAAGCGCACAGGGCGAGTGAGTGAGAGCAGCGGCCGCGGCGCCGCCGCGTTACCAACGCCGCCGACTTGCCAAATTTTATTGTACAAAAGGGGAAGGGGAAAAATATAACTATCATAATATATAGCAAAATTGATATATATTATTTGAACTATCCTATTCCTAACCAATTTGAATTGAGCTAATATTCTTTCGACATATTAACTCACTCACTCGCCCAGTCTCACACTCAAGGAGATAAAGCATTACATAGTAGCACTCATTGAAGATACTTAAACTAGATCTGCTAGGTAGTTAGGTTCCTGACAGAAAGCCGACGTACTCACAATTCGATATGAGCTCCAAGCACTAACATCAACCATATATTAATATCACCATTATAATAATCATCATTATTAATATCATCAGCACAACCGCACACACACACACATACAAACCAACACTCAATAAGATAGTGACCCATCAACCAGGATAAAGCTGGCCAATCTAACCAACATCAACATAAAAAACTTAAACAAATTACACCAAGTCTCTCAAGCGGCTGGGCTAACAAAACCACAAGCCTCTTGAGGACAAAAGGCATCGAACTATTATATTCTTTTTACCCTTAGTCGGTTTTAATCAATCATCTAAAATTCTGTCCACAAAGGGAACCCAACAGCCTCCACTGCTGTCGGCGATCAGTAACTTGATCACGCCGGACCTCCACTTGCTAGTCAAATTTCCGCGCCAATCCAAACAGCCACCCTAACATTCGCCCGGGGGCCCCTAAACTCCTCTCACCAGGTAGCTATTTCGGGCCTTCCTTTCCGTTCTCAAGCAAAAGCACAACAACAACAACAACATCAACTACACACTTCACCCTGTTCTATAAGACCAACACCAATAGGAGTAGTAGCGCCACCGGTGGCCGTGGCTTGAAGGAAAAGAACGCAAGCGCGACGAGAGAAACAATAATACCAACAACAACATTAATCCGAGCAAACAGCTGGGAAAATACCCAAATCAAATTTGTACTAGCAATACACAATAACATCAAGGAACAACATCTAATTGGAGGAGAACAACATCGACGACGACAGCACCACCATTTTAATTGGAATAAATACGATCTATTCCGGTAGCATCTCCTGCTATTGATATTAATATCAAGTTACTTCAATCAATTGATCAATCAAAAGGACTAACTGAAATTATAACCCAAATACCACAAGGCAACAAAATGGTGGACACAAAAGTGGAGAAGATCATTACTAGCGAGCACTCGACCATCGAGGATGTTATTAATGATAAAGTTGCCTCAAACATTCAGGAGAGATCATTCTATGTGACGGACATGTATGATATTTACAAGAAACACATTCGCTGGATCCAGGTTTTGCCAAGGGTTCGCCCATATTATGCCGTCAAGTGCAACAACCTACCCGACATAGTTAAATTCCTCGCTGCCCTGGGAACAGGATTTGATTGTGCCAGCAAGCAGGAGATTGAACAAGTGTTGAGCTATGGAGCTGATCCGGCCAAGATCATCTACGCCAATCCATGCAAGACAAGATCTTTCATTAAGCACGCGCGCGATGTCCATGTGGATCTGATGACATTCGACAACGAGCTCGAGCTTCGTAAGGTTGCCCAGCTTCATCCGGAGGCCAAGTTGGTGCTCAGGATCAAGGGCGACGATCGCACCTCGAGGTGCAAGTTCAACATCAAGTTTGGCGCCGACCTCGACGAGTGCTACAACCTGTTGAAGTTGGCCAAACAACTTGAGCTCAACGTTGTCGGTGTCTCCTTTCACAATGGTTCCGATTGCGAGGATCCCGAGGCTTACACCAACTCCATTGCCTCGTGCAAGCTTATCTTCGACATGGGCGCCGAGCTTGGCCACACAATGACCATGCTCGACATTGGCGGCGGATTTCCAGGTGACGATCGAGCAAAGTTCTCCTTCGAGGAGCTGGCCGCCAAGGTTAACAAGGCACTAGAGATCTATTTCCCTGTGGGTTGCAATGTGGACATTATCGCGGAACCCGGTCGCTACTATGTGGCCTCCTGTATGACCCTATGCTCTATGGTCATTGCAAAGAGAGTTCAATTTGACGAGAAGCGCGGAACCGATGGGTATATGTACTATTTAAACGACGGAGTTTATGGGGCCTTTAACAATGTCATCTACGAGCACGCAACTCCAATGCCTCAGCTTCTCGACGAGAGGACTAGAGCAGAGCGGAAGCAATACCAAAGCGTCATGTGGGGACCAACTTGCGATTCCATTGATTGTATCAGGCGCGACTTTGAGTTCCCCGAACTTGAGGTGGGCGAGTGGGTTGTTTTCAAGAACATGGGCGCCTACACTTGTTGCGTGGCCACCACCTTCAATGGATTTGAAAAGGCCACTGTGTTCATACTGGACGATCTGCCAGCTTTGGCCAACTGACCCCGGGAGGAGCAAATCATTATTTTCATCACTTAAGGTGCATCTAGTTGCTTTAGGCTCTAGTTTATTGGCAACTGAGGGAAGAAGCCAAACAATATCAACATCAATCAAAAACATGTAGTACGCTAAAGGTGGTGGCGGCGAGAATGGTAGTGATGAACGATAATTAACTAATCAGTTGAGCAAAAAACAAACAAAAATATATTATCAACATCATCGTTAACGCAACCACCTACAGGAGCATCATTATTGTCACTATTACACAATCATTATATTACTATTATTGCTTGTCCCTCAGCTCAAATATGAATCATGTACCCCGCAAAGAAACACGCATTAAAATTTATTTCAATCAGATTGCGAAGGTGAAAATGCGAAACAAGTTTTTAATCCTGCTTATCTTGGTGTGTATATATACACCAATTGATTTATGTCTCATTCAATCGTTAGTTTTCTGTAATAGTATAGCTGCTAAATATGCTCGCGAAAACAATTTTTTCTTTACCCTCTGTCTAAGTTGGCTCAACCATCGTTTGGGTCGTTCGCTTGTGTTGCAATGTAACTAATAATTCTAATATTTCAACTAAAGCTCGCCTAATTATGGCTGTAGTAATTAATATCTCATATTTGGTTCTGAGATCTTTCTCTTCTTGAATGGCAACGAAGTTATCGATGTTTTAGCTTCCGGTACTAAGGCTGCCCCCGCCCCTGCTCCTAGACCAGAAGTCCCATTTGTGGCCGCATTAATTGCCGCCGAGACCACATCAGAGTGCGACGGAATTTTGTTCAGTTGCTGGAGTTCCAGGTTGGCGGCCGCCAATTGGCCACGTAATCTCAGGTGCTCCAAAAGTTGTTGTTCCATGAGTTGATTTTGTTGGCATAACGATGCGGCAGTGGCTGCTGCATCGTGTCCAACAAGCAGCTGAGGCTGACTGGCCAGCAGTAGTCTCTGTTGTTGATGCTGCTTCTCTACCAACTGGGCAGCCAACATAAGTCGCTCGTCCGCCAGGACACTTCCGGCGCCAGCGCCAGAAGTTAAGAGGTGTCCTTGGTGCGACTGGCTATGTAGGTTTATGGTGTCAAGGTTCAGGTTAGGGGGTAACTGGTGCAGGTGGTTGTTGGTGTGTGGCGAAGTTTGTTGGTGCCGCAGATTTTGTTGCTGTTGTTGTGTTTGACCGTCCAACTGATGGGATGATGTGAGATTCTGATGATAGTTTGGGTGGAGGAGCTGGTGGTAGTCAACTACAGGTGGTTGCGAGGAGGATGAAACATTATCCTGACCGCTGAGCAGAAGCTCGGTGAGCATTTGGGGCGGCAACTGTTTGTAAATTTCAGTCAGTTGCGCCAAATTGGGTACCTGTTGGTGTTGTTGCTGTTGCTGATGCTGCTGGTCGCACCTGAGCGCCTCGAGCGCCGCCGCCAATTGACTTGACTCCACGTCTTGCCGCTGATTAAGTTGATGGACCGTAGCCGCCAACTGAAGCTGGTATGGCATTTGAGTCTCACTATTCTTCTTGAGCGATAGATTCTGAATGGCACTCTCTAATTGCAACTGCTGTTGTGGCTCGGTGTTGGAATGAAGGTGGTTGTGATGCTGGTGCTGTTGTTGTTGTTGCTGCTGTTGTTGCATCGCTGCCAGTGCTGCCTGCAACTGGAGCCAATTTGCGGTTGTAGCCGTGGGGTTACTGGTTGGCGAGGTTCTATTGATGGCCGCATTCCCGGAGGCCATGAGACACTGCGGATGGTGCATGTGATTGGAGTCACTGTCGGCCTGTGGTGTTGTATTATTGAAATTGGTGGCTGTGGTCACCAGGGTCCGCGGCGAGCTTGGCACCGAGAGAGAGATTGACTGGCTCACAATGGACAATGGATGAATTGTGGTAAATGCTCGCTGTTTTGTGGGCGAATTGGAAGTTGCGGGATGGGATCTATTCTGGAAGTCTAGAGGATCATTGCTGCCGCTTTGCCAGCTCGTGGACCCGCTACCTGTTGCGTTTGTTGTCGTTGCACTGCCGCCTCTTCCATCAATCAACCCGCCGGAGGCGAAACAATTATTGTTTGGAATATAGGGATAATGTTTGGTCAAATTATATGAACGCTTGCGCTCGACCTCGCGCAGCCGGTGGTTAATGGGTGTGGTTGGTTGTGTAAGACTGGCGCCTAGGAGCGAGTTGAAGCTTAAGTATGGGCTCGACGAGGATTCAGCCATCGAATTTGCGACCGAACTAGCTGCTGGTCCTACCATGGGGCTAAGGTGATTTTGATGCTGGTGTTGCTGTTGGAAATTGATGTTGTTATGTTGATGGTGGTTGTGCTGTGACTGGTGATGGTGATGGTGCAAATTGGTGCCGCTTGAGCCACCGTGTGGTGGCAGCTGATGGTGGGCAGGTATAATAAGGGAAGAGGGCGAGGCGAGCACTGAAGTCGACCAACGTTTTGTGGGTCTATTGTTAGAAATTCGGAGGGAATGCGAGCCACTGCCACTTGTTGCTGGAGCCACCTCGCTGGGTATCAGTGGTTCAGAGCCTCCCGAGGATGTGGCCTCAATCTGCATTGCAATCGGAGACTTGCTGCCATCACCACCGACACCCTCATTGCTGCCGCCGCCACTGTGAGTTGCCGACGTCGAAAGTGTTGCATCGATTGAAGGCGTGGTGACGCCGCTAGATAACAGACTACCATGAGAGAGTCTCTTGACGGTGAGGCCATCATCTGTTGAGCTCATTGGAGTGGTTAGTTGATTTAAAGTTCTGTTTGCATTCTGCTGCGGGGTTGTTGAGCAATTTTGTTCACGATTTGAATTGTAAGATCTAATGCTAATATGATTCCAATTCTCTACAATTGCCTCGTTTCGGCTGATTAATTTATTAATATGTTGAATGACTTGAGCATTTGGTATTTGCGAATTCTTTCTTATAGTTTCCTTGATGGATTCGAAGGGTTGCGCTGAGTTTGTTGTTTGCGATGCAGGTTTTGTTGTGGTTGTGGTTGTAGCGGTTGTTGTGGTGTCGGTTGGCGTTGTTGGTTGCTTTATTGATACTGCTTCTTCTCCCACTGATACTGCTGCTGCCTCTACTACGACCACCGATGTTGCTTGCTCGTCCTTTGAGAGGCAACCACCGGTCGACACTGAATTTTGTGCCTCGTCTAGAGTGCTAACCGATGAGCTGAAACCCGACGAGTTTGAGCCGCATAGTGCCGAGATGGTGGGCTCATCGCAACTACTCGACCGACTGCTACCTGTGCTGCCTAAGGTATCCGATCTTACTGACCGCCGACTGCTGCTCCCACTTCCACCAAGAGTCGTTTGCTCTTGCTCATGATCTTGTGGTTGTTGTTGCTGGTCTTGCCCTCGTTGCTCGTCTTGCTGCTCTTCTTGGTCTTGATTTGTCTCACTCATATTGCAATCAAGGTCGTTGGCGTCGACGAAAAGTCGACAGAACTTCGTTGAGCGTGATAATAATTATGATGTGGTAACAATAATAATAGTAATATTAATAATATTAGTAATAATAACGTAGGCTTTTGTTTGTGTGATGGACTAAAGGGGAAGAGAGAGAGAGAGACGCGAGCTCTCTAACGTGAGGCGACTCTTTTCTCTTTTGCTTGTTGCTCCTACTGCCGTAGCCGCCGCTGCCGTCGTCGCTCGTTAGTGCAAAAGGCGACGAGATAGGCGAGAGTCGAGTGCAGCAGAAGCGGTAGCACTACCAGCCGCAGCAAGTCCACTGACTCGAACAGCGTTCGTCGTCGACTTGTGAGTTGCAACTAGCTTGCCAGCAGCGCCGCTGCCGTTGCTGCCGTCACTGGCATTGACTTGAGCACACGCACCACTGCTACACTCGTGAGCTTGCACATGAAACGACAACAACAACAACAACAACAACAGCAGTAACGACGTCGACAACCACGATGACGATGACTCTGATGATGACGGTGACGACGACTATTACTACTACCATACTAAAGACAGACACTGAGATCTAGACAGTCGACGTCGTTCTCGCCTGTCTATGCGCTTGGCAAGGCGAAAAGGAACGCCGAGCGAGCGAGTGAGCGCACAAAAGCTGACTGCTCCACAAGTCGGAAAGAAAATTGAGTCAGCTTCTTCGAATGAGTAGCACGCAGAAAGCAGCTGTTGCGCGCGCCGCGGTAGTGTGCGCAATACGAACCCAACGCAATCTGCCAGCTAGTCCCTCGAAGTTCCGAGCAGCCGCGCGTGCGGCTGTGACTTCAATGTGGAAAAAAGCAACACAGCTCGTCAGTGCACTCAGCCCGCAAGCTAGCGAGCAAAAAGAAAGCAACTGGTTATGCGTGCGGCTATCTCTCGAAGCCAAACCTCCAAATCCGTCTGTTCGCTAGTCTAACTCGCCGAATGAGACTCGCTGCTGCTGCTGTTGTTGCTACTGCAACGAGAAATTGTAAACGTGCACTTGTTGCGTCTGCCGCGACTCTCGCTCGCTCGCTATTTTTTAACCTGCAACAGGTTGTCGCCGGTATCAGTTTTTTTCGATCTCTCTGCTATTTCACCTGTCCTGTGCTTGTTGTTGACTTGGATTTGCTCGAGTCTTGGGACACAAATCTAGCTATACACTTAGTCTCGCAATTTATAATGCAGAAAGAGGGACTGAATTTGTGAGTGGAGACCGCGGCGCGTCGAGGCGAATGGAAAATAACTGTAGTCTTCATTAAATCCCAACATCTTGATCGGCGCTAATATGACTGCTCGCTTATCATTGTGATAATAGACGTTCATTTTATCTCTTCCTTCATAGAAAAAAGAGTGAATGCTTGCAAACTTTGAGGAGTCCATGACGAGATGTTTTTGAACATGTTAGGAAGTTGCGGCATTGCCATTGCCTCTGTGATGCTGTCGACGGTGGCGACAAAGGTTAAGTAACCACGACAGTGAAACCATTTGAAGACTGCCTCTGCCAATCATATCCACTTAAACCTAGTCACGTAACTCGACAAAAGACTCGTGCAAACGCCTGTAGCTTACAGGTAACAAATTGTTCCCACAGGTAAAAATTGAAAAGTGTGTGCAGCAGATTGGTCGCTAGGTTCAGATTGATTTTATGAAATTGCGTATAGAGTTATAATTTATTATTATCTAAGTCTCGTTATCTTGCATTTCAGAAGGTCGATTGGTGATTTATAAACCACAAATCGAGCGCTTCAAGGGAGGGGGTGAAAATCTCTGGCGCGGGTTAGCTTGACTCAGGCGTCGTCTCACTACCATCAAAATCTTTGATTTAATGAAGAAGTAAGACCACGCCCCCCAAGAGGCCCAAGAAACCAACCCGTAAACTTGAGTTTCCAATCTTATCATTGTGCCTGTCGCTGAACCCTAACAATCAGCGAGCCATCTCTCAGTTTTCAAGACTCTTTGGACATCCAACCACCAAGAGCGTCACTGAGTAGACCAACCAACTGTTGAGTCTGTGTTTGGGGACTCTCTTTAGCCCTTAATATCCTGGAAAATTTGTTCGTTCTTATAAATTATTATTCTTATAATATAATATAATATAATATGATATATTGATATAAGTTAAGTAATAGCGTTGCATTGATTCGTTCGTGCGGTTTCATTATAATGATGATGCTGAGATGGGAGATTGTTAGAGTTGATGATGAGATATTCGCTGGAAGATTACTCTTGCCAATGGTTTGTTAGTCTGTGCACTAATTATTATTGCACTAGATTATAATTTTTGTTTGAGTTCACCTATTCGTCTCGATTCGTGACCTTGGTTTCTAGACACTTCGCTTGGGTGTTTCAACGGAAGAATTAGCGTCAAAAGCGACAGGCGATTGTTGTTGTTGTTGGGTTGGCGAATAAGTGTGATTGTCTAAATAGGCGATTGAGGGTAACATTGGTGTAAAGTGCTCACCAGTTAGTGAGTTGTCATATTGCTGACCATCATTATCAGTATCGGTAGGCACCTGTTGTCGATGATGATCCAGCTGGTCACCTGCATCGGCTTGCTGCTCATTTGAGTTGCAAGTTTTCTCCAGCCCCAGCCCCAACTCCGACGGTCCATCGACTTTACTGTTGCTTTGGTCTTGTTGTTGGCCTCCAATGGCTGTGGCGGCGTTGTTGCCGATACTGTTGCTTGACTCATGCTGCTGCTGCTGTTGGCCATTGTTATAAATGTGATTGTTCTGGTATAGAAAAACTGTTGGCACATACTGGCTGCTACTAGAGCTACTAGCACCGCCAGTTGGTTGTGGCAACTGATGGTGATGGTGGGTATAGTGGGGGTTATGATTGTGCGAGTGCTGGGAGTAATGAGTTGGCAACAGGTAGTAGTTGCTCTGCGGTGATTGTACTTGATGATGTCCCTGGTAGCCGGCGACGCAGTTGCTTTGACCAAAGAGATCAGGTTGTTGCGGATGTTGTTGTTGTTGTTGATGTTGATGGTGGGGGTGGTGGTGTTGGCAGTGATGAGTTTGTGGTTGGTGATTGTGGGCCAAGCGGCCATTGCTAATAATTGCCGAATTCAAGTCATCGCAAGAGTCCTTGAGATCGATTAGAGTCTGATCCACGGTCAGAGCGCCTGTCTCATCCTCGTCCATTTCCATGATGTCCGAAACCAAACTTGCAGTGGCTCCTGCGTCCAAATCGGCGTTTGCTCGCTCGGTGCTGCTCGCCATAATTGATGAGTTTGATGATACCAGTTGGCGCTGATTGTTTGTCATGCTCATAGTTTGAGGCTGATGAAGGAGAGGCTGCTGTTGTTGTTGCTGTAGCGATTCAGAATTGGTTCTTATAAACAGAATGGTGGAATTGTTTGAATTGTCTCGCTGTGCAGCCACCTGACTACTTCGAGGCACATAGGTGTGCTGATTGCAAACTATCTGCGCACCCGAATGTTGACGCAACGACTCTGCTCTGGCCAGCGACTCGCCAACTGAAGGCTGTGGCCGTTGAGTATAATGGGAATGCTGTTGACCTGGGTACTGAGGCTCGCTATGGGCACTGTTCATGGGGGTTGGTGTCGTTGATGTTGTTGCTTTCGCTGTTACTGTTGTTGCATAAACTGAAGTATTATTTTGATTGCTACTCGTCGACTCCAAATTGGCACTTTGATCAACTGACACAGTTTTAGCAACAAGTTGTGGCGGCGGCGGCGGCGGCGGCGGCTTGCCAATCAGCAAAACCATTCGGTCGCTCGGCGCCTCGCCACTGCTACTCGAGTTTGAATCTTGCACTTTGATACCTCCAAGTGCCAGCAGTGTCTTCGTTGACCCACTCGTGTCCTCGATCACACAGGTGGTTCCGCTTGTGGTTGTGGTAACTAGAGTGCTGTTGCTTGTGTTATTGCACTCATCCCTGCGCCGCCTCGCCATTGTGCCGCCTGCAACTTCGACGGGCTGTTGAGTGGAGCCACTGGAGGAGTTAGTGGATAGCGACGAGGGCGACACCGAGGAGGAGGCCGGCGATGATGTTGAGATGGCCAGCGAGGAGGGGAGCCCCTGGAACTTGGTGTGGTTTGTCAACTTACTCGAAGGGACTTGGTTGTGAGACTTCAGTCGCATAACTATACTCGTCAGTGCGTTGATGTAATTCTTGGCCAACGTTAGAGTTTCAATCTTGGACAACTTTCGCTCCATACTGATATGAGGAATCACCTCGCGAAGCGCCTGGAATGCATCATTCAAACTGTGCATTCTCATTCGCTCGCGCTCATTGCTCTCCAACCTCCGCAAGTTTCTATCTCGCGCATTGAGCATAGACTTCCGCCGCCTAGAGCCGCCTCCGCTTCCACTTCCGCCGCCGCCACTACCCGCTCCTGTTGCATGAGAGGAGTGTTGGTTCGCCGCCGAGCTGTTGGTTTCGCTTGAATTTGAGTTGGTGCATATGAGATGCTCTTCAGCCCGTTGGAGTTCGCTCATAAGCGACTTGGTGCTACTCGACATCATGAGCATCAGCGAGCGCTCGCTGAACTCGTCTTCCGGTTCGTCAATTTGTTCATTGTTGCTAGTGCTCTTGCTATTGTTGTTGTTGCTATTGTTGACTTGTGATTGAAGCTGGCCTTGCGCTTCTCTAATGTCAGCCTCGTGAGTTAGTTCGTTTTCTATGGCTAATTTAGCATCCTCCTCTTGGTCCGCGCCACCAGGTGTCTCCGGAGCCGAATTGTTGAGGTTGCAATTCTTGCTTACCTTGAGTCTTTTTGCAAATACTGCCGACTTAACGTGAGACGAACCCCTCCCATTCGTTTCTAAACTTTCGCATGTTGACGAGCTGACACAACCACTTGCTGCTGCCGCTCTTGGCACACTCTCTTGCTCTTGTTCCACCTTCCGGCCGCCGCCACTATTGCTTCTAGTGTTGCACTTCATGACTTCTAATTGGGTAAAATTTTGCCTTGCTCTTTGATGCTGCTGCTGCTGTTCAGTTTTATGATTGTCTTCCTCGCGGTTGGCAAGCGAAGTGCGAGACACAACAACCACTTCATCCTCTCTCCTTAATTTATCTCTTGCTTGCAACTGAAGACTACTAATGCCACCGCAACCACTGGCGCCGTTACCGTTGCTTCTGCCTAGGCCGCCGTCGCCGTCATACGAGCCGCCAAGCGGGCAACTGTCACCGGAAGCGGCCAACTTTTGGTGCTGGCCATTGGGGTTCTCATTTGCATTTGAGGTAGCGGTGGTTAAGGTGGTGGTGGCTGTGGGGATTGCAATTACGCAACCGACTCGTTTGCTCCTGCGCAATTTCATCTGACAAGCGCCTTGAATTTTCTGGACGCCGTCGTCCGATGCTCGCTCGCTCGCTAACTTGCTTGCTTGCTTGAGGTTTAACCGCTTACTGTCGAGTGGTGGTTGCTGTTTTTGCCTATCGAGTGCGAGTTAGTGCTCCAGTTATTTGTTTAATATCTTGTAGCAAACTGTTGGCCTTTTGCCAATATATAATAAGCTGCTGGTTCGGTGGTTGCGGTTTCGGCGGCGGCGGCGGCGGCGAGCCACAAAGTCGTATAATAGTCAATGTGTTTGTGAGAGTGTATGCTTTTCAACAAGCAAACCGACTGCTGAATGTGAAGCTATCAAATTAATATCATTCTTATATATCGTCCTCGTTCACCGCAACCATGCAACTTCATTCATTCGCTCATTCAGATGCTGGCTAACAAGCGGCCGAGAAACAGGAGCCCCCGTCGCAGTGGGAAACTCATCTGACGTTAAACTAATGTTACATAGAAAGAGCAACTGACTGGCTGGCTGGCTGGCTAGCTAGCTAGCTAGCTAGCTGGTGGGTATATTTGTGCAGGTAATCTAATAATGAAATTGTAATAATGAATCAACAGCGCGCATGTGGCCGCGCGGCTATTGTTGTTGCCTCTGCTTCTGCTGCTGCTGCTGCTGCTGCTATTGCCGCTGCCGCCGCTACTTCTCACTGCTCGTGGCTCCTCTTGATTGCTTTTGTGGCCCGCAGGAAGTACAAATAAGACAGTTTAATGTACTCGCTCAGCGGGGGCGACTACAAATGAATTAGTCGGCTGCTTGTGTTATAGTTTGTGTTAGTATGTGAGCAGTCGAGTCTACTTACTAGTAAACTCCAATAACAACCACAACCCCGGCTGCAATGAGCACCCGGCGCGCCAAGCTGGCGGATGGGGCGCGCGGCGCGAGGAGGAGACACGATTAACTTCGACAACGACCACCACGACGACCAAGCCGCAACACCACGTGGCCAATAGTGCGGTAATGGCGGCCGACCCGTTGATTGTTCTCGACGCAATTTGGTCAGTGTATTGTATTGTTACTTTCTCTTTGCTTATATTACAATTGTGGTTTGTTGTGGTGGTGGTGGTTGCTGATGTTGTTGTTGTTGCTGTTGTAGTTGTTGCTATTGCTGGATTTACCTGGGAGAAGTTTGTGCTGCTGTTAGTGGTGTTTTTCTTTCGCCCGCTTAACTCTAACGACGACCACGACGAAGACTACCACGGAGAAACTGCGACTCATCTAGTTTCTCGTAAAACCGTGCAAAGTGAACCGTAAAACCACTGCCGCCAACACAACGCAACGCAACGAGCGGATCCCATCAACTCTGCGCCGCTGGTGCCTCCAATCCCTTTCCCTGTTTCCCGTCTGGCCCACATTCTGCCAGCGAGGTGGGCGCATGCGCAACGAAGCACCTTATCAACGCTTCAGCCAACGAGCCGCACATAGCGATGCTGCTCACATCATTCATAACTGACGAACGCGCGGACTAACAACCAACCGACCAAGCACCTAGCGTCGGCTGAAACTTTGCCATCAACCAGTGGAAGGCGGGGAACGTGCAGAAACGCGCGAGTTACCTCAAAGAGCGCGTCAAAAGAGAGAGAGTGGCTGAGTGGAAAGCTGGCCGATCCAACGGCAAGCCGCTTACCTGGCCAATATCAAAGCCCCTGACTAATGAGCGCATCGAGCGACGGAACTCGATGCGCCTTTCGCCTTGCTAACTCGATACAACATTTTAGTGCCTCTCGCATCGTCGCCGCCGCCGACTCGCTCACTCGAACCAAACTGGCCACCGGCGCCGGTAGTCCTTGTTCTGTCGGTTGGTTTGAGCTTCGGAATTGAGCAAAAGAACGACGATGGCCACGTTAGACCAGCGGCGGCTTCGCGTTACTCGCCAAAACGAGTACCCGTTTAGTGGCGCCAGTAGTCGGCAGGTGAGAGGAAGAGCAGGAAGAAGAGTGAGTAAGGGAGAGAGCGACAATCACGTCGCCATGTTAGTCTCCCACTTTGTCCATCCAAATCTTCGCCAACTTTACCTGTTCACCTCCTCCCTCATACCTGCATCGTTGCACTAAACTCTGGCCAAAAGTCTGCCCAGGTGCAAGGGAAGTGGGAGCATGTGAACACGGCGCTAATGTGACAAATAGAGATCATCATTTGAAGCTTGAAACTCAAAGGCGCAACTGCAATGAGATTTTTTATGTACCTACACACGCACAGAACACTCACCTGCTCTCAGAGGACTCCCTCCATGAATTATGTCTAGCGTGGCGCGCTGCACGCGCTACCCAGTCGCTAGGCGGAAGTGCGCTACATGAGGCAAAACCTATTTATGTTTCGAGTCGAGTGCCAGTGGCAAGCTCGAATTTGTCGTCATCTTCGTGGTTGCCATCTTCTCTTAGGGCTACAATGGAGAGTGAGAATCAACAACCAGCGCCGAGACCAGCGGCAGCAGAGGCAAACCGGATGACCACGACAAGCAAAGAGCAGAGCAGAGTCTTCCTCTCGAAGCTCTCCAAGCTCGAGTTGGCGGAAAACGAGTTGATTAAATATAATGAGATACCGTACAAGTTTAGTCCTTGCGACAGGCAAGTCCACTCCACTCCGTTCCATTGCTGCATATCATATCAAGGGACGAGAGTTAGCTGGAAATGGGATCAGCGTTACTCGTTTGCCTAATCTGCTTGCTAGTTTTATCGAACCATTCGTCTTGATCTTTCAGTCTCTCCCTCGCTATTAATCTCCTTTTCTCCATCAACCACTTACTTTTTGTCCTCTTGAAATTAAACATGTGAAACTTGTGGTCCCTAAGATGAAGCAGCTGAAGCTTTGAGGCGAGTTCTAAGAGAAAAAACGACGCACTCTTCTCTCTAGATGATCTGCATTTTTCCTGCAACTCAAGCGCTAGGCTACAAGGAAACAGGAAATGATAATTATAAGAGAGCGAGGGAGCCAAGAAGAGCAGCAAAATCCCTAACAACTAGACGACCAACAAAAAGATTACAACAGCAAGACAAGTGTCTTCTAGTTTCACGCTAAGATTGGGCCATTTAAGTTGTCAATAGACAAGACTAGACCGAAACAGAGCAGAGCAGAGCAAAACTTGGAGATAGATGAGAAGCGACAACTTTATTGAGAATCAATGTTTGCGTAGGCCGACCATTATATTGAATTCAAACTTTAGTACAACCAACAACCCACAGAGTTTCCCACTTCTCAAGGCTCAAATGTCTTACGCGGTGCCCTTTCGATAGAACAAGCAACTTCTGCTCGGACCCCCATGACGCCAGTCGCCGCTTGCGTATTACTTGAAACTAGATTCTTTGATGCTGACGGGCGAGTATTTACCTTTACCTTCAACTTCGGGCCCACTAGCAGCCAGCACCTCGCGATAGTCTCGACTCGCCGGTTGCCAACTAGAGCAACCCAAATCCCACGAGCCTTTAGGAGACTAGGAGGTTAGTCAACCGCTCGCATAGCTCGCGCACCGGAAGTCGCTAGAGCGTCCCACGCTTTCGGCTTCGTGCGTTGCAATTGCCGTCGCTATTGGTTGGATTAGACTGCTGGAGAAACCAAAACATAATGAATGTTTATGGTGCTCCGGCACGTGGGTTTGCATGAGCAGTTTGCGCTTGTTTTGGTTTTAGCGCAAACTCGAATCTTACGGCCCCTTGTTTAGAGCAAATGGTGGTCGTGGTGGCAGCACAACTCACTTTTGTCGAGTGAGTCGACAAAAGTTGCGGCATCTTAATCAATCTAAATGCAAACTCAGCACTTGAATTGGCGGCTCATTCGTTCGTTTGTCTACCAAACTTGAGGCCCAAGATCAATCGAAGGCCAAACTTCAATATTAGGGTCAACAAGGGGCGGCATAATTCGAGAGACTTGAGCCGCAAAACTCGCCGGTCCCCAGTCGAGTTATCGTCAATTTCCGGTCAGTTCCTGGGGGGCGAGTAATGTGTCAACAATACGAAGTTAAGCCTGCGGTCAGTTAATAATAATAACTACAACATCTAGAGTAGAGTGTTGAAATTGATAGACATGAGGACAATAAAGTCACAACATTGCTAAGTAGGCTGAGAAAGTAGAATAGTTCATCCATTGAACTAGGGGGCCAAAGGCAGGCGATCGAATCAAGTGGCCCTCAGTTAATCCTTGATCATGGCGCCAGCAAGTGGTTGCAGTTCTAACCTTGTAGCAGTCGATATTTACTCTCCCTCTAATACTCCAAAGGAATCTAGATCAAACGAGAGGTTCGTCTTATGCCGTTGACGCAACAACTCAATCGGTTTTCCCCTCGTTCCGCTGTATCGAATGACCAAACGTAAACAATGAATCTTGCACCACGAGAGCTCGGGTTCTGCTTAATTAGGGAGAGGGTTCTTATTATCCCCCTAAACGAGGATAACAATATCTAAAATCGGTAAATAAGTAACAGCTGAGAGTGGTAACGTGAGGCTAACGAAGGAAATCCATTCCAGCTTATTTAAATGGCCTCCTCCTATCATTGAGCGCTAAAAGTGATACAGCCAAGATTCGTTTAACAATAGTCAAATTGAGCCCCCAGTTAGGCAGTCAGTCGAGTCTGGCAAATTTATTCCAAATGATTCACACAATTTCGCGGACATCCATTACATCCAATCAGTCGAGTGGGCAAACCTACTGAGCCTGTCGATGAAGTGGGCTCATGTTGAGGGTTTAGTAGGGGTTGTTGTGGCGAATGGTTGGTGGCTGAATTGTATGCGCAAAAGTCACGCCACCCACCCGACTGGCAGTGGGAGCGCGACCATCGTATTATTTTAATGACCCCGGGAAGCGGAAGTGCCGTAAGCCTTGAAATCCGCACAGCGAACTGAGCTGAGCTGAACTTATAGTAGAAGTACAAAGACAGGCAATAGGGTGGGGGCAAATTCAATGACGAGATTGGAATCGACTACGAGGAAGACAGGAGATTAACTTCGCCAAGTTGTGCTAAATGAAAGGCCAATAGGCTACCGGCTACATGGAGGGTAGTGTAGATTAGCTGCTCTCAAATTAACTGGTGGCCACACTTTGAATTGAAATGAAACTCAATCGACAAAAGTGGCAGACTAATAGGCGACTGCTACTGCTACTGTGGCCGGCTGTTTAGACCTGTAAACTCGGAACCACTTTCAAATGTTGGCTTCTTCTCTGATGCACCGAGGGGAAAAACCACAAACTGACGGTCAGTTTGTGCCAGATAATCGCCGCCCAAAAAAGTCCACAGGCCAAGTAATTGATTCTATTGGCTGACGGCGACAATTTGCCTTCCGGCGCCTCAAAGTTGCGGAGCTCGGCGCTGATTTGGTTAGCCTGTCAGAGGGGCAATTTTTGGAAAGTGAGAGCAAGAGGGAGCATGCTTTCGCTATTGGTTAGCTAAAGCATGAATAAATGCATAGCTAGCTGGCGGCCAGCGCCACCGTCTCAACCAGAATTTCGCCAGGCACCCGGTCAGTAATTCAGTTTCTCCATTAGGCAAACGCCATTTCCACTCTTGCTGAGATAGCCCTTTCAACTCTCACTGCATTTGGCCACAGGCTCTGGCCGAGCGTCTAGCGATCGAGTCGGCTGCTAGTGTGTCTCACTTATCCATAATGAGATTTTCCGCTACTTTGACGACGACGACGACGACGACGACTCAGGCCAGCTACTGTGGCTTACACACGTAACTAGAGGCGCATCAGTAACCAGAGCAGTCATAGCCGGCCGACAAGTTGGATTGGTTGCGCGACCACTTTAACTTGCGAGTCGGATGCAACCAACTGGATGTCGGTAAGCTAAAAGCAAGACTGGGATTGGAACAACCAAGAGGCCAGATAGTAGTGGTGGAGGTGGTAGTCTAAATTGTGCCACCATAACAGCCAATTGAAAAGTACCGACGGGCGAGTGGCCTGCTCGATGTGGAATCTGGTATACGTAACACGAACCTTTGTGATTACCGTGCAATTGCATAAGAGCGATTCGCAAATGCGGCCCGCTGTCGGCTAACTCCAATCTAAGCCAGAGTTTCAAACTTCCAACTCCACCACTACGAGACGACGACGCGGACGCGGACTTTGGGTCACATCAATCGACTTTATGGAGTGCTCGCTTGTTGTTAAACAAGTCAAAATGATTGAATGCCATACGATTGTGTCACTAGAGCGACTCAACCAAAGGCGGAACCCAAATCCGGCACTCGAGGATCAGTCGTCAGTTTGATCGTAGCGAGGCTAACCTTAGCGGCTTGTTATTGTTGTTGTTGTTATTATCGGTTATCCTTTGTTGTTGAGACTGTTGTGGCTGTTGCTTCTGTTGTTGTTGCTAGTGGTGTCACTGAATAGAAAACCCCGAGGCCAGGCTAACTACGACGTTCACGTCAATCATTGCCGTACCGCTATCGAGGGATTTTATCCTCGCTAGCTGGCAGGCTAGCTAGAGCTGCTGCTGCCGCTGCCATGACACTAAACTAAACTCGCCACCTGGTACGCTTACTGGGCACATCGACACGTTGATGTTCAAATCTCTGCTATCGATTCAATTTTCTACAGCTACATGGTGTATCCATGGCAGACTAATGTCAGTTGGGTATCAGTAGTGGACCAGCAACAACATGAACTAGCTCTTGTGGCACTGCTGGTGGCTCTAACAACTAGTGAGGCTTCCTTGTTGTTGCTAGCATTCTATCGAGAACGGAGTTGCTATTTACTCTAAAAACCTTCTAAGTGCAGTTCCTCTACTCGCCTCGCTCAGATCGAATAAGTTTTAAGTAGGTCGAAGTTTGGTCAGTATAATAGGATAAGCAAATTTGGATAATAGATTGATTTGGTTAGCTATGTGTGCTACAAATAGCTTGCGAATGTATTTATTCTCATACTAATGCTCACATTCCCCTATGATGAGCAACAATAAACTATGGCGATGTAAAATTGCAACTAATTAATGCGACTATCTACTGATTTTCGAGCGAACTTTCGATCAACGGGTTGAGCGTTCGTTTGAAATGAATTATGGGCCCGAAAGAAGCGAACAATTCTAATGCAAATTCGAGTGGAGAAAAATCCCGCTTTGCTCACCACGCCCACCGACACTTAAGCGGCTGGAGGCCGCGAAAGCAGCATAAATAGTGCAAGTGTAATGTGTGCGACGTCCCGAACAACGTGCGAGCCACATGTGTTGTTTTTGAAGCGGCAGCATTAGCGTTGCTGCTGCATTCGCAATCCATGAATTCTGCACCAATACCTCTAATCTACAGGAGTCAAGTTCCGATTTTGATTCCAACTCTACTCTAACTCATCAAATTTGCAGCTTATATCTCCAAAAATCATGGAAGTCGATTCTGATCAGCAAGAGAACGAGGTCTCGCAAGATAACCTACCTCTAATTCCAATCCTAAAGCCAGATATTGTTGGCGGCCAGGAGTTGACGTCCATGAGATCCTATTTTGATCAAGATGACAAAAGTGTGATTGTTCCAAGTGATAGAAAACTGATTTATTACAGTGTAGACTCCGGACAACAAGTGGCTCAAGCAAACTTAACATCGGAGAAATTGAACCAAGACGAGAAAGTTGTATCAAGTGATAAATTTGAAAATTTAATCTATCTGTTTACTAATCACGGTAAGATATTCATTTGGAATCTCGATACAAGGGACTGGTCCACAGAACTCTCTCTACCTTTAAATGATGGACAAATGTTAGTTTCTTGCAAGATGATAAGTAAAAGACAATACATTTATTCGATCAGAGATGAGAACAAATCCCAAGAGGTCGATTTGTACTATTCCATGTCACGTAGTGAAAGAGAGCGGCCCAAGAGAAAAGAACTAGTTGAGGATGGTATTTGTGATTCTCTGAATGCAATCGATGTTGTAAATCTGGCTTCACCTGCAAATTCAAAACAAATCAAGCAGTCACAAGATAAGGCCTCAAAACAAAGATTATTAACCTACATCAAGAATAGATATGTCTATTTTGTACGAATAGGAGTTGGTGAAAAGTTTACTCCTAACAAAACGAAAAGGAAGATCAATGAATACTTCACCTGTGTCAGAGCAAGTCCTAACACTCCAATGGTTGCTGCTGGTGACTCCATCGGTAGAATATACCTCTACACAGGCGACTTCCTGGAAGATGATCTGAACAGAACTAAACTTCATTGGCATTCTCTGGCTGTGAATGATCTCTGCTTCTCTTGTACAGGCAATACCCTCGCATCCGTCGGAGGAGAATCTGGCTGTGTTGCCTTTTGGGATCTCAGTCCAAACAATATCACTCGAAAGTTTGTTAAATCAAAGTTGGGAATGCCTATCAGATATGTCAACTGTAGTCAGAATGTTAATAAGTACATATTGAGTTTTGAAGACAATGAATTGCAAATCATGAATACGGACGGTAGAACAAAAGAACTGACCACATTAACAAGGCGAACCATTGACATGTATGTGAAGAATGATTCTAAGGTCTTGAGAGACACCGATATACCAGATCAATTTAGCGAAAGCAAGTTTTCAATAGGCCTTTTATGGCATTCAAAGACTGATACTGTGGTCACCAATGGACGAACAGGTTGGCTGCAATTCTATTCCCCCTCAAGCAAAGTTAGGATACAGTCATTGAACTTCCTGAAATCAGACATCTTATCACTAGAGAAGGAGGTTAAGGTAATACCAAGTGAGATCACTCGAGCTACATTAACTCTCGACGGAAATTGGCTGGCGTTCTATGAAACTCGTGACACTCCGAGCAGCACATTCCCTGACATCAAGCTACACATTTGGCAAAGGTCCAGCACAACAGGCAGATGGGTGTGGATTCAAACTGCTGATAGGTTACACTCATCGACCACAATCACCGACTTGAAATTCTCACCAGACGGAGTGTACTTGGTTAGCGTTAGCGAAGATGGAACGTTCCAGATGTTACATCGTATCAGTCTAGATGCCAGAGCAACATCAGCAACAGCAAAACAAATGTATGCGAAGGGTTTTGTCGGTAGTGTCCCGGACAAGCTCGTTTCACTAGCAAGCTTCTCGCATGACTCCTCTGTCATGGCCATCAGTCTCAAGAATGACACGACGCTCATTTGGATGATCGTAGATCCATTTAAACTAGTATTCGAGTGTCAGCTGAGTCACAGGGAAGTCGATGAGGTGATAACAGCCGATGAAGATAGCAACCAAGATGATAATGAGTATGCAATGGATCAAAATAACCATCAAGTCTTAGGTTTGCATTTTGGTCAACACAGACCAACGGAAAGTGTTGCGCCTCTATGCGAGGTTAGGACTAACACAATACGGATATGGAACATATTGAATGCATTAGAATCTGTAGAATTCGCGGCGAGTAGCTTGAACGATGAATTTACAGCCGTTGCATTTGATCATGGATCTCAGGAGGATGGTGATCACTTTGCTGTTGCCACAAGGAAGAACCAAATTCTCATTTTCAAACTACATGTTGATCACACCACGACAGATCTGAAACCGATCGCTGTCTTCGATGCCACTGCCCCTCTCACAAGTCCCAAGATTGAACACTATTATACGCACATGTGTTTTCTAGCTAACCCTATCCTCGATCTCGATGAAAAATCTTATCATGATACCAACCTGTTGAAGATAATCAATCGGTTATGTTTGATGAATAACCACCAGCAACTCGTGGGTATGACAGACAAGTTTACCCTTGAAAGGCAAACGGCTGAGAACAACTGTAATGCAATCAAAACATTCGACATGAGTGAACTACAGTCCTATTTCATCAAGAATGTCGCACAATACAAGGAGGAAACGCGTAATTTATCAGACAACGACAAGATTGACCATCAAGCAATCACGCAGAAGCAGAGAAAGATCAGAAATCGACTTGAGGTGCAAAAAATGCTTAAAGATCTACTCATTAGAGTGCCATCCCAAAATCTTCCTAGAATGGAGGTCATAGGTCCCATGATTCTGAATAAGTTAATTCAATAAAGCCCAAACTTATCAATTCTACAGAGATCCCCAACTATCTTTATGCCCCCACCCTCCTTTGCTCTAGAATTATACTTTTCTGATTGCCCATAAGTCTTGACTTCAATGTGCTAGAATTTGAACAACTCTCTTAGGATATCCGTTTTGAAAATTGACGCAAAACGCATAAGTTATTGCTCAAAGAGTGATAATGAGGCCCCATAAGCCTTGCTCGCATAACGGAACCCCCTTGCGCTATGGCGATTTGGTTGAGGGTTTGCAAGGTCAACTAGGCATCTGCACCGAAGTGGTCCAATTCTGGTAAACACTGCGCATATGGTACATGCTTGGGCCCCCCAACCATCTAGGGCTGCGGGTCCGCCTTATTCTTGTTGAGAAACAATATCGCCATGAAACGCGTACGGAATCGAATCTGCAAGAGGCACGGACCATGGCAAAGAAAACCGTTTTTAGGTGACATCTATATTGCAGAAAATATACACGATAGCAGACATCTAAGGCAACCGGATGCTCAGAATCCTACTTCTAAGTCGATTGCAATATTTACTTTTCTGCTAGCTATCGTAATTTCAGAATGAGAGGTGACTTTTGTAAACGGTTTTTCCTCCATGTTCGGTCCGACTCACTTGTTTAGTTGTGCGTGCATAGGATAACCTTAGCACTTTTGTATCAGAGGTATCCGCATTCGCGGAGCCAAGTGATCGGGGGGCCTGAGGGTGACCTAGATGCAAAGTAGGTTCCATAATTGGATCTCATCTGCACAGGTACATATCAATCTGAGTGAACCCTCGTTTGGGTCTGTGGGACGCGGGGTTCCGGAAATATGCGCACGAACAATTTAGGGCCTATCTGTTGATATTTCATTGATCTCAATATCTATCGAGACCAAATTCGTACTCATTGCTCTAAATACTTCGCTACAGATGTAGATACCCTCTAATCTTTGACTAGTAGACTTGATAGGATACAAGCAACAATATCTGTGAGGCCGGATATGGGTCAAAATCTATGTCAAACATTCTTTCTAAAGCTCAGAGATCTTCTGTTGGGGGTCTAGACTTTGGTTCTTAGTTTGAAGAGTCAATAGATATAATAAAGACTATTTTATCTGGTTTAATATCGAAGAAAACAAGATCATTCTTTTGATTATCACTATACACTAGGTTGACTCAAGTTCGTCCACCAATCCTGTACTTGACTGCAATGAATAAAATTACCTTATATGCAACCAGGAGAAACACCAGTCCACCGAACAGGTGAGCCAGGTACTTATCGTCGGGTGTTCCACTTGTTGTTAATATTTGTGACCTAACCGAGCTACAATCCTCAATATTCCGCCCATAAGTAAACGACTTGGACATGAGCGACGCCATCTGACCTGGGAGGTCGAGACTCTCTGATTCTAATTGCTTGAGCACTTTATCTCTAGCCGTTGCATTGAGCATCAGCTCATCGCTGACGCCTGTTATCTGGTTTGAGGATTTCCCAAAGATTGCTTGACCCACGAGCTCCTGGTTTGTTTGGTTGCTGCTCATCATGGTGATAGTTTCATTGGACGTATTCAGTGGCTCGGTGGTGGTTGCCAGAGAATTGGAATCATCAACACTTGCTGCCGAATTGACTATGTAATAGCTCATCACATTTTTAACCTGACTCGGGATACCCAAAAGTTCCGGTTTATTTGATCTAAGATACTCGTCAGTGGATTCATCACAGGGACAGGTATCGTAGCCAAAGCGAATTATGTTGACCAAGTCACTGGAATATCTATACATGGATAGAAAGCTCAGTTTTTGCAATACTATCGGCATGTGTTGGATGCGAGCAGTGAATCCACTAAGCAAGGTCAGGGGTAGAGATGAGGCGCTTGCTAGAAAGATGGCCGATTGAACGGAGTCCATAAATAAGGCGCCATAGATCAATCCATGAGTGTTGCTAATCATTGCAATTAGACCCATCACTAGGGCAATGGCACACATTCGCCATTCCAAGTAGGAGGTGGGCATGCCGAGCATCAGGTAGATCATAATAATACTTATGATAGGGAATAAAACCTCAAATGGGAAACTGGCCACGCTTTTGGCCAACACAAACGAGGGCAATTTGTACCAACCGTTTCGAACTTCCTTAAGTAGAATGTGCATATTCAATGGAAAGGCAAGTGCTGCCACTGATAGGGAGCACATGCTGAAGGAGTAGGTAGTTAGAAAGTACATGGTCGAGCACTCGTAGGCCATTGCAACATCCAGTTGAAGCTCCTCCACTTTGGCCAGAGTTTCATTACTAATCAGCGACACAATGTCCATCTGTCTCTGTAGTATTGGACACGCACTAACTGATCCTATCTTCTTCGAATACACCAACCACATACCAAAGGGAATGGATAGATGAAATAACACAGAGACCACGACCATCAGTGGATCCCGAATGGTGGCCACAAAACTCCGCTTGGCCAATATGAAGGTGTGATGCCAGAATTGGCCTTCATGATCCACCTTGGCCATCAATCGTTTATCGTGCACCAGCGAGTTGGCTGAAGCCGGAGAAATGTCCAATCCCGACCGATTGCCTGGACCTTGAACCACTTGTTGCTGATAGTTATTGGGTGATAAAGTAGCGCCAGGTGACCAGCCATCCACTTGTAGCTGGGTCCTCGAGCCGACAAAATTTGTCAACAAGTAGGCTGAGGATTTTTCCGACTTTTGACTAGCAGCAGCCGGGCCACTAGTTGATAGGTAGTTGTTATTATAAGCTTCAATTGAGTCTACAAGTACCTCAAATTGTTTGCGCTGAAAGTTGGCAAGATTATCGATGGGCGCTTGGCCGTAGATTAGCTCGCTGGCTATTTCAATCAACAGGTTGGCGGGATTTGTTCCAAGAATCGAGTTATTGCCAGACAACTCGGGTGGCATTAACTCATCGCTGAATCCAGCATGTGATCTCAATATATTCAGGGTCTCACTTGGCTCACCATCAAAAATAACCCTTCCACCTCGAGCCATACAGTAAATATGATGGAACATTTGGAATATATCCACATCCGGCTGGTGAATGGTCATTACAATTGCAATTGGCTTGATTCTTCCTAAACGCGAGGCTTCAATTAGTTCATTTAAAGATCTGATTAAATTCTTGCAATTCATTGAGTCCAAACCGGAAGTGGGCTCATCGAGGATCAAAATATCAGGTTGCCGCAGTAGCTCTTGTGCGATTGAGACTCGCTTATACTCGCCACCGGAGATTGAGCCGGCGCTAGAGTTGAAACAGGTGGTCAAATTGAGCATACGGACCACGCGCATGATATTAGCATCGTGATTAAAACTCTTGTCTGAGTTTAAAATTCTTGATGAATACAATAGATTCTCTCTAACGGTTAAATTTTCCATTAAATAATCCTTCTGTGGTATAATCGACATGCGCATCCTCCGATTACCTCCGCCTCTCAGCTGAACCGATCCTTTGTAGTTGGCAGTTTGGCCGCAAATTGCATTCAGCAACGAAGTTTTGCCTGCACCAGACGGACCCAAGATGGCGGTAATCTCACCTGAGTTTATGTAGCCATTTAAATTCTTGAAAATCATCCGTTTCCTGTTATTATTGTTGCGTTTGTTGCTAATTTCCTTCTCCCGCTTGAAATCATTACTAGCCACATCGCCATTTTCATTGTAGCCATTGGACTTGCGGAAGATGTTTGGTGGCCAAAAGGATCTCAGTTTTTTCAGCGACTGACCAATCAGCTGATCGTAGGAACTTTGGTCCACTTCAAAGGATAACTTTCGCCACACAACTTGGAAGGGTTCACCTAAGTCGTCAATTTGTTGTTGACTAGAGAATGAGTTGACATTACGGCGCAAAGTTGAAACGTTCAAGCAGCCAATAGTTTGACCCATCTGCTGATCACTGATTGTTGCAATCGATTGGTCCAGACTAGTAACTGTGGTCCATGGTGAGGGAGACGTCAATTCAACTTGTCTATTTCCGTTGCCGTCCACTGACATTTCAACCACCGACTCGCAGCTTGTATTCATTGTCGTAGTCGTATATTTATGCTGATGGTGATTCTTTCGCTTACAGGTGGAAGGTGAGTTGCTATTGTTTGCAGCCAGATTGCACACCGACTGGCTGTTGCCTGTTCTATACGATACAATTGGCTGATGTGTTTGTAGCGCCGCACGATTGTTTTCGTTAAGTTGGTGGCTCTCACTTCCGGCGAGTAAATTAAATTTCGTCAACTTGACTTCCGGCTGAATACCAGCTACCAGATCGTGCGCTTGAAATTCATTCAAGCCTCTAAAGTCGCTGCTCATCTTGTTGCTTGTTGGTGGATTTGGTGACTTAAATGATACAAAATAAAAATAAATGTTAATACTACTACCCTATCGAGTTTACAACTATGAGTGTCTCAGATTTCATTGGACAAGCACGGAGTTGGCAAAAACTTTTCCGTTTGCTTAGTTTCGCCCAAGTTTGAATCTATTAATACGTATACGTAATTTGACTCTTTTGACAAGCTAACTGACGGTATCAATAATCGCTTCTTTCTTCCTTCCTTCCTTCTTTCCTAGTGAACTCTTTTTCTATGCAAAGAGTCTCTTGTAGTTGGCTTACAGGCAACTGAGCTTAACTCTATGATATGTCCGCTTAACTAAAGCTTTGCAATGCCTCCTTGTCTTGAAAAGGCAAAGGTAAAAAACTGTTAAAGGAAAAGTATGAGAGGATTTGTATGTTTAGTGTTTTAGTTCTCGTGGCACTTAGCTTGAGTTGATCTCGCTGCTTGGGCTGATGCTGCTATTATTGTTGTTGTTGTTACCGCCTATTGGAACCACAAGTGTTTAGAGAGTTTGTAATGTGAACGAACGATCAAGTTTCTATTGGTTTTGGTTTGGGCACTCTGCAGTATTCTACTCAATTCTATTCCTTTCTAGCTAACAAGCAAGCAAACGTCTTGCTGTGAGTAGAGACAGCATCAACCGCAAACACCAACCAGTCTGGCCTCAACAAAAAGCTGCATCAACATCAGCATTGGAAGTGGTGGCAGGAAACCACTTGACGTGTTTCCATTGTACGGATTGCTGTTGTTTTTGCTTTGATTGCTGCTCTTTTGTAATATGCTGCTCGTCTTATGGTTGCTCTGTTCCTCGTATCCATCGATCGCGATCAGCTGGGCAACACCAGTCGGTGGTTTTATTCGACTTTCGCGAACTTGAAACTCTCGCTCTCTGTACTAACTCTAGCTATGGGGAGATTTGCTTGATAGACTCCAACAAGTTGTTAATTTTCTATGACTGCATGCTCTTGAGACGTCGCAGGTATGCGCTCTTTATTTTACACAAGTCTGCCGACCAACCAATCAACTCTCAGCTCGGTTGTTGTAAACTCAATGCAACTATGTATTGCCTTCTTTTGAAGGACTATACTGTTTATACCCAATATTAGAAGGTTGATATTGGCGTCGCTAATTCAGGAACTTACTCGATTATTTGTGGGTTTCAATCTTGACGCCCGATCTTGGGGCAGGCGTCCGCGCAAAGTCTTTGTCGGTTACTGCAAAACTCTATGGATCAAAATATTGACAGTAGATTTAGCGCGACGATGAGTTTACTTTCTCGCAAAGTGTTTTTGCTCTGAGTCTTTGTTGTTGCTGTTAGTGCTGCAAAACCACCCGGTCAACTAGTTCCGAGTTATTTGCCAGGAAAGAGCAACAACCAGATCTTAACTTTTCAAGACCACAGTCTCTGATGGTGGAGTCGGCAAGCTAGCTGCGAGTGGTCGCTATCGAGAGTTCGTTGTTCTCGGCAACTGAATTAGTAACTGAGGCACAACTAGAGCCATTCAAGTGGCAGAGTTGCTTAAACTAAGACTCCGGCTAGGGCTTGGACTAAAATGGGCGGCAACAAGTGACGAGTTTTCGCCAACTTACGTCCCACGAAGATGAGGCAAGAGGCGAGAAATTTTTAGCAACAACATGCAAACGCACTGTGGACATCCATTTGAGAAGGTGGAGATCTCTGAGTGAAAAGGCTAGCGCTAAGCTCACATGACATAAACCAGATATAACATACCATCCAACAAGGAGGATATTGAACACTCGGTGTTATATAATAGGAAGCTTGCACTTGATTTACCTGCCAAGTTCCTGATTAGGTAAGGCCTTTTGCAGCTCACAACTGTGCTAGTGGACCTTGCTTCTGCTTGAGAAGTTATGGACTTGAGCGCCACTTGTCGCTGTTTCCTATCTTGCCACTGCCATTTGGAAGTTGGAGTTACACAGGTGAACCAAGCATGTGGATAAGTGAGTATCACTAACTACGACCGTCGCCGCCCCGACACCGATCATGCGCCAGCTAGTTAGTTGGCCATATAATCAAGACTCTCGCTTCTCAAGCAGCAGTGAGGACAAACTAACCCACTGACGGTGACTGAAAAACTAAAGCCTCTACCTGTGCGCGATGGCGCCACCAATTAACACAGGCATCAGCGTACCAAGCCAGCCAACAACAAGTGGTTGCTCTTTGGATTTCGTCTCTTAGTTAGCTTTCTCCTGTGAAATTTTCAACTCACATTGACTCATCGCTAGTCAGTTCTAGTGAGTCGAATATCATTGGCCCTGCTAATGCCTCTGTTGATATTCATGGAATACATCTACTACAAGATCTACTCCAATCGAAGATGAAATTTCAGCAAACTTTATTGTTTTATTATGCCAAACAATTATTCCAAATGACGCTATATTCTATCGAGGGTTGGAATCCTTTAGCTAACAAAGAAGAAAACTTCAACTTGAATATGATCATTGTCACCACTTGTTGATTAACCGACAATGTCTATTTTTGAAACTGCTCCTCGTCGCTTATGAGACCCGCTCTCTGTAAGTGCTTCACGCGGAAGCTCTCTATGTCCTGGGGTCTGTTGGACTTGTCGATATCATTTCCAACTGGCACCTTTTCTCCCTCTTCAATTGACCTGATCGTCTCGGGGTCAACGTACTTCTTCACCCATGAGGCAACCGTTGCCTCGTCGGCCAATGGAACCACCTTCTTGGTATCAGGAAGCGCGACCAATCCCTCAACCTTGAACGCCTTGTCCAAAATCATATCGGCCTTCTCATAGGGAGCCTCTGGTATATCGTAGTTTTTGACTGAGAGCAAATCATCAAGCATATCCTGTTGAACTTCCAAATCCTTATTTAGAGTGATGCGATCGCGCGACAATCCTAATGCAATCTCCCTGTAGACATCGTCGGCCACTGCGATCTCGTACCTTCTGGCCAACTCATACACCTGATTCCAAGCCTTTCTATTCACCGACCACATGGTTGCACGGGCACGTAATATACCACGAGCAGCCAGGAACATGGCCTGCGATTCGGCCAGTTGCTCGTGGCCTTTAGTCCCGAAGAGTTGGCCATAGTTTTCCATCACGCTAATCTTCAAAGCGTCAATCAAGGTGCGCTTGATGGCGTAGTTATTGATTGAGATTCTGGCCTCCAAGCTCGCAATTTTGTTGATTATATCTCCGTTGGCTGGGTTCCTCTTGCCGATTTTCGATGCCCAAGTGAGCTGCTCGCCCAAATAGGCGAGGATGTCGTCCAATTGGGCGCTCTCATTCATGTGCTCGTCGAGTTCTCCGAAAACAGTATCCTTAGCCTCTTGGCAGGTCACGGAGGCAAGCAGACAGCTCAAAGCCACGGCAGCCAATACAATGAGATTGACGGTCGACATTCTCTTTGGTTTCAGCTTAGATACAATCTAAATTTAATTTAAGTCTCTCAGCCTAAATCAACTAGTTTATCTAGTGTGTCATCAACTTGGTGACTATGTAAGTGATATGGTGATTGTTGAACTGATGTGAGTTGTTTCATAATACAAGCCACTAAAGTTTTGCGTTCAACATCAAAGTCTATTTTTAGTAAAGTGCATCGAGTTTCCAAAAGAATCAGTCTAGACAAGATGCTGTTGCAAAATAAATGTGATGTAATAGCTCGCTTGCGCTTGGCCGGTTGCCTGGGATCCATTTTAGCATGGATTTAATGAATTCAATTCCAATCATTGAGCATGATCCGCCAGCTAAAACTTCCGCTGGATCTAGAGGCGCCAAGTTGGGGAAGTTGACTTGAATCAGTGAGGCTAATCGCTGACCCTCCGGCCAATTGGTTACATTTGGAGGACCTAAAATGTGGCAAATTTTAAATATTTGATCCATCTCGCTGCGGCCAGGAAAAGTAGGTCTCAGGGTATACAATTCACTGGCTATACAACCAACCGCCCAAATATCAACAGCCGAATCATAATGAGTTGAATGTAACAATAACTCGGGTGCTCGATACCATCGAGTGGATACATAATCCGTATAGGGTGGCTCACTATCAATCTCACGAGTCAATCCAAAGTCAGCGATCTTGATTATTTGCCCCTCGTTCCGGCACAACAAATTTTCTGGTTTTATATCACGATGAAAGAAGCCGTGCCGGTGAATGTAGGCGAGGCCATTTAGAATTTGGTAGACTATTTTCTGAATTGTTGATTCGTGGAAACCGTTCAGTTGACTCCTTATTAATTGATACAAATTCTCCTCCATGTGCTCGAAAACTAGATACAGGTGGTTCTCCTCCCTAATGACTTCCTTCAACAAAATTACATTTGGATGGTTCAGTCTCTTGAGTGCTATAATTTCCCTTAATTTCATGCAATCTTGCCAGTTGTAGTAGCGTTTCTTCATCTTCTTTATAGCCACTAGGTTATCATCCGTTGTGTTTGCTGCACCATCTAGCTGCAATCGCCTCTTGCAAAGGTAAACTGTACCGAAAGCTCCATCGCCAATCTTACTTAGCGTCTCATAATCATCCATTTGATTGCACTGAATCAATCATTCGTATGCATGCTAGAAAGGAGAAAGAACCATGTACTAATCACATTGAGGGATACACAATACATAGGAAGACTAACACCTGAGAAGAAACGATAACGACGACGATGAAGTGCCAAAATAACGCCTGGTTGTCGTCGCCCATGGCAACGACATTGAAAAGTCTAGACATGTTTAGTCACTAATTTTCGAATTAGGTGAGATTCCATTGAGTCTCTCAAACAAGTCATCATCTCATTGAGTTTTTTCCTTGCAATGATCGCTTGAGTGTGATTCCTTCGAAGAACTTTTAGCCGTTTCTGGGATCTCTAGTCTTTTGGCGGTTACATCCACTACAACTTTACCCCTTGGTCTCCCAGCTTGCAAGTTCTCAAATGCGTCGGGTACCTGAGAAAATCCAAATACTGAGCTCACTTGAGGAGTTATTGCCTCGTCGGCGTATAAATTAGCAATATAATCTAGAGCATTCTTGTTAGGCAAAAACACGGCCCATCTGGCGCTGTTGAGATTCTGTAGACCCGAGAAGGTATCTAGGGCAGCCTGAAATAGAGTGCCTGCCGTTCCTAGAACAAGTCCATGTTGATCGGTATTGCTTAGGATTGGCGGTGATAAGGTAACATAAACAGATTGGCCAAATGGTTTCAGATACTTGAGTGAATCCTTGACGATATCCTGGTGACTCCTATACGTTTGACCCTCATAATTGCCGCAATCCAAAACGAAGTCAAATTTTCCATTGATTGTCTCAAGTTCTAATGGTTCATTGTAACTCAGAGCCCTATCTACAAATAACTCGCCCTCTAACCATTCGATTTTCTCACTTGAACAGGTGGCATAGACACTGGCGCCCCAGAGTTTGAGCAGTTGGATAGCAAATGAACCGACGCCACCCGATCCACCAATGACTAGGACTTGTTTGTTGTGGCACTGGTCTCGAGTTAGATGGCCAAAAGTGCACAAGGCTGAGTAGGCAGTTAGAGCAACAAAGGGTATTGAGGCGGCCTCCTTATGTGAGAGATTTTCAGGCTTCTTAGTGAGGCAATAAGATGGAACCGAAAGATACTGAGCATGGGCGCCCGACCTCTGGGGTTCCACTGCGCCAAATACCATGTCACCCGGTTTATATGTATTTCTAGCACATGGACCACAAGTAACAACTTCGCCAGAAAAATCGCGGCCCAGTGTCAGTGGATAACGATCGTTGGTAATCTTGGGTTCAAAATTTGTAAAAGCATCCAACAATTCTAATATCCGACGTCCGTATCCATAACACATCCGAACATCCAGCGGATTAATACTCGTCGCATGAACCTTGACCAAGACATCCCATGGCGAGGCAATAGTTGGAACTTTGGTCTCTAAACACTTGAGTTTGTCACTGATATTTGCACTTTGGTCTGCCACCATGTCTCCCTGAAGCTTCCAGGCCAACATTGAATTGAGGCGCCGACTATCCTGATTGCTTGCCGTCCTCTTCCATGTTAAGTGTCTCAGCTTGCAACTCGTCGACGGCTGTCCTATTGATGTGAGTGTTTGGCTGATTCTAGACGCAATCATTGTTTCTGTTGGTCATAAGTGGCTGAATTTGATTAGGATTATGTCAAAATAATATTTGCGAAAATTGAGAGTCTGAGGATGAACCAAAATATTGGCTTGTAAATTTTGGGGAGCGCGTGTTTGTTTTCATTTTCCTCACAGGCTGTGACTCACAGCACACGTTTTTCATAGATTCCCTTTGAACCATTCCTCGGTAGGTCCAATGGTGACATGACTTTACGTCACTGACGTACGATGTCGTTGACGTTTTCTCGATAAACATCCAAGTGCTAATTTTGAATTAGTGCATGAGTCTATGGGATTTCAACGCAGGATAAAAATTTGCACAAATTGAGACATTTTCCCTACGAAATGCGCGTAAAAAATCAAATCAAGTTTCGCGACGGACTTACGAAGCTTCGCGTCATGTCGATTCCACATTGTTATTGAAATGTTTATTTGTCAAATGCTAGAGGTCGGTATCGAACCATGGTTGTTGAGAAGTTTGTTGGGTGGTTGTACTTGTCTGGTGCACCATCTGTCCGGCCCGCCCATAACCGGACACATCAATTGCATCCTGTGTGGCGTAAACTTCGGAACCTGGGTTGTAGATGTTCTGGCGGCTACCTTCAAAGTGTGGTGATGGAGGCCCATGTAGATGACCCTCGACTGTGTATACTGCTGGTATGTCTTGGTGTGGTGCCTCGATCCAGGCGCTTTCCGTTCTATCATTTTGGAATAGTGTATTGATCTCATTTGATAGGCGTTGCGTGTATTCTGGTGTCTTGTCCCCGGAAACTAACGAATAGAGTAATGCAGCTCTTTGTCTGATTGCCTCGCTTGGCGAGCTCAAAAGCCCAGAGAGTATTTGCATGCCACCCTGGATCTCTATCGCAGAGGGTATAGTGGGTTCACGAACTAACTCGGTGAGTAAATCTAGTGTGACGATAATAATGTTTTCATTCTCATTGTATAATAATGATATTATGGTTGGCAGCATGTTTAAGCCATTAATGATGGACTTGTTCTGATCGTCGGTGGCCATGGCATGTAGGGCACCGATCACACTCTCAATCACTCGCTCCATCTTGATTCCAGCTAGATTTTCTACATCTTCAGGTGATTCTTGGAGAGCTTGATAGGCTTTGCCAAGAAGTAGTGTCAACTTTTGTATTATTCCTATATCACGGAGAGAGACAATATTTTGCACATTGAATGCCAAATTTCGTGTCAAACCAGATGCTGCGGTCAGTAGCGGCCACTTACCGGGTGGGTCGAGAAGTTTCGATATATCTGGTAAGCCTCCATGGATTCGAACAGCTTCTTGTGCTAACTCGGCTTCAGGATGCCTATTGGTTATGTGTCGCAATGCACATACAGCTGGCTCAGTTATTTCATCCCTATCTCCAGCATTTCTGATGGTTTGTATGATGGCCTGCACTCCTCCGATCTTGCAAACGAAACTTTTGTTGGTTGGATTATTGCACGTCAAGTTTGATAGGGTTCCTGTAGCGCAGGTAACCATATTAATGTCAGTTCCCTCAATGAGCTGGACGAGCCTCTGGAGCAAGGGTTCCATATTCATTTCTTTTGTGGCACAATCGCTCAAATTCCTCAATACCCATAAGCATTCCTGCACTAATCTTCTACTTTGATGATTCAGGCAGAGGGCCAAAGCTTGCATGGCTCCAGCTTGAATTAAAGCTGGCTTGTTGCTGGGGCAAACAGACAAGACCTTCACAACTCTTGTTGTTGTGAATAAAAGTTTCTCGTAGTTGTATGAATGTAAAATTCTGATTAATTCGGCCGGTCCGCCACTTGCGAGAATGATGAGTTTTCCCTCTTGATTTCCATAAGTTAGAATATGTAAACAATCAGTGACCAACGCTAGAAACTTGTGGTTATCACGTTGCAATAGAATAACCAACTTCTGTAGTCCTCCATTCAAACGCACTGTCATCCTAGCGCCCTCCTGATGTACAAGAAGATTGTGTATTGTTGTCACGGCGTTGAAAACTACGGCCTCGACAGGTGAACTTAAGGCATGGATAAGGGCGCCAATTCCTCCTGTCTTAAATATGGCCAATAAACCTTGCGGATTTTGAGATAAATTAGATAATACCCCTGAGGCATGTTTTGTTGTTTCGAGATCGTTCGAATGTTCCAAGGCTTGAAGCAATGCACTAAGAAGCGGTGCTGATCTACAGAGAGCATGACGCGAGGCTTCTTTTTTGGATAATTGGTTTACAACCATTGCCGCCTGGCTAACAACAACCTGATCTTCGTCATTAAGGAGTTTAATTAACTCTGGAAGTGCACGGGTTGCCAAGTCAGCGTCGTCTTGATAATTAATTAAACTGACCACTGCATGCCTCAACATCTGCGATGGTTCAGAGAGTCTTTGGACTGCTGTCTTTTGACCATCATATTGTTGGGTAGATGGGAATTCCATATTTCCATCGACTGCTTCAGGGTAGATTGCAGCAGCAACTCGCTGCGCAGTTGACTGATGCAATTGATTGCTAATATCTTCCATATTTTCGGAACCGATTGGGTTAGTATGATCAGTTTCGTCGTAATAACTATTTGATTGTTGCTGCTGACCAATAAAACCGTAAGCCTCAGATCCGTTATTCATCTGACCAAATAAGGTTTGTCCTTTCTGATCTTGAATTGTATTGTAATATTGCATTTGCTGCTCCATGATTATAAATAATATACAGAAAATGGTAGGGCAATGTGATGAACCTCAAACAATCTATCGAATGAGCATTGAGACGCTAATTTTGAATTAATGCAGGAGTCTATGGGATTCTCAATAATAAAAATATCAACACAGCAGAAAATGTCGAAAAAATTATAATATATCCATACGAAGCACTGTAATGCCGTGAGGAACTAAAGAAACTTGAGTGCACGGAGACTATTTTCTGTGGTTTTGATGCAAAGTTACTTAGGTATTGTGTTGGGCTTTTATATAGCGGTTCGGATTGTCCCGAAGGGCGTGTTCCTGACGAGATGGGCGTTACGCAGTTGCGGACCGCATAACACCGGCGTCACAGGCTGACTGTGACTCACAGACTGTGAGTCACAGCTTGGCGTGAAGAATCCATATCAAGTTTTGTGACGGACTTGCGCAAAGATTCGCAATATTTAAGTCCCGTCAATACAGGGTAGATCTTGGTCAATACGGGGTAAATCACAAAAATTACAGCAAATCTCCAACATCAAATAGAACTTTATTCAAGTTTGCTACGAGTGTAAAGGACCATCGAAAGCAAGAATATGGCACCACTGACACTGGGGTACTGGGATATCAGGGGATTGGGTAACCCAATCAGACTTTTGCTCGAATATGCCGGTGCCGAGTACGTGGAAAAACTCTACAAGTGCGGACCACCACCCGAGTTCGAGCGCAACGAATGGCTACAAGACAAGGCCAATTTGGGTATCAAGTGTGCGAATTTACCCTATATCATCGATGGCGATGTTAAGATTGCCCAAAGTGGAGTTATAATGCGATACTTGGGTCGCAAGTTTAATCTGGTAGGAAAGACTGAGAGCGAGCAACTCGATGTCGAGTTGATGGCCGATCAGGTTCGCGACTACTTCATGCAATATGTCGCGATTGTTTACAATCCCGAATTTTTGAAGGTCAAGGAGGAGTACTTGAAGAATTTATCTGGTAACTTGCAACAACTGAGCAAGATGATTGAGGGGCGCAAGTTTGTCGCGGGCGACTATGTAACTTACGTCGACTTCATCTTGTTCGAGTTCCTCGATAGCCAGCTTTACCTGGTTCCAGGTTTACTAAAGGACTACCCGGTCTTGGAGGAGTATCATAAGCGTGTGATGTCTCTAGAGCCAATTGATAAATACCTAAAGTCGCCAAAGGCAATCAAGTATCCATTCTTTGGGGCTCCATCTTACTTTGGTGGACACTACTCGGACATTCTACTGAAAAAGTGAGCATGGCACGCGGCGAGATGACTTACCGCTCTATACAGCATTATTCCGCCAAACACAAAAACAAGTGTATCATCTTTTATCATGCTAATAAAAGATGAAAGGTACGCCTTCAAACAATTGACTGCAGGAGCAGTATTCAATCTTCCTATAAGTACAAAAATTGAGCTAAGCTTTGTTGTCGTTGTTGATGTTGATATGGATGAAATGACGCAAATTAAGCGCCGAATGTGTAACGGAATGCCAGTTAGAAAAAAGGGAACCAAGTCGCCCCAGTTGCGGTTACTGCGTCTCCCTGCAGGCTGCAGCTGCCGAATCTGTTTGTGTGTGTGAAAAATAATGAGACGCACTGCTTCTGTCTGAGTGAGCAAATGAGTGTGCACTACCCTCCATTACAAATTGCAATGGGCATCTGCTTGCAAAAGCGTGTGCTATTCTCCGTTCGTGAGACCAAATGGACGTCGAAACGAGGAAGCCATTGGATCAGTGGAACTTGCGCCCATTTGCAAACTTGAATGTTGTTCGCATTTGTTTATTTACTCTTCCCCCCTCATCAATTATACTACCTGACTGCTGATGCTCCTGCTACCACATGCTAATTCATCAATCTAGATATTGCGATCAAATCTTAGATTTCAATTAGACAAGCATCTGGATGAAAGAAGAATGCATATTGATGACATAACGCAGTTTGCAAAGATGGCATATTATAACCCGACAGATTGATGCAGCTTTTCA
Organism: Aculops lycopersici; assembly: GCA_015350385.1. Lineage (NCBI taxonomy): Eukaryota > Metazoa > Arthropoda > Arachnida > Trombidiformes > Eriophyidae > Aculops > Aculops lycopersici. The sequence continues at coordinate 160,074 of WNKI01000005.1, read as the reverse complement.
TTTATGTAGCGTTCAAACAGCAATAAAAACAACAGAAGCAGGATAAATCTCGAGTTGTACCTTTGACATACAACTAGGGCAAACATGTAACATCAATAGACAAGCATTGACTGGAATCACTATTTTTGATTTCATCTCATGAAGAAGAATACAACGACGACGACCTCAATCGCCTATTATCCTGCATCATATCAAACCTCACAAAAAGAATAACAATACCAATGAAACTTGTGATCAACTGAGAGCCTTTGCTATTTTAATCTAAGTTTATATCTACAAAAAACTGCAACAATATTGGTCAACACAAAAGATTTGATCATCAACTCTATCTATTAGCTTTAGTTATTTTGCTCACCGTGACAAAGGCTCAATTTTTATCATCGTCTATAGTATCGATATTGATACCAATGTCTATAAATTTTTAGATAATTGCAACATGGACAAGTCGACGTCGACGTCGATGACCGCAAGCATGCGAGCAAATCAAGAGGCTCGCCCTTCGCCTCCCCCACCACCACCTCCACCTTTATTACAACTAAATCCAACTACAACTTCTAATGAATGGGTTGAGATTGTTGAACCAAAATCGAAAAAGAGAATCTATGCAAATTTAGAGACGGGCATTTGCGCAAAACAGGCGCCAAGCGGAGCTCAGGTTCGCAAGTCGGAGGATTTCAGTGACTTGTGGTGGGAACTTTATGATAGGAAGACGGGCAAGTACTATTACTACAACTCGGAGCAGCAGAAAACATCTTGGTTAAGGCCAGACGAAAAACAACAATCAAACGGTCGGTCCCATCCAAGTAACGGTAAAGGAACCGGAGTTAAGAACAAGAGTCTCCTTATTATTCCTGTACTCAAGTTGCAAACTTTCAAAAAGTTGTCCTCGCCATCTTCGCGAGAAGAAGGTGATTTGGAGATTGAGAAATGTGATGCAACCACTCAAACTATTGCCTCAAATTTGGTGTCCACGGGAACGCAGACAATTAGGGACACAGAACTCGAGAAGGAATTTGGCGAGAAATTACATATTAACTCTGATTCAGGTCGATCGAAAAATGTAGCGATAATTAGTGATAGCAGCTTCACTAACTCTAAACCAACCCCCCGCCAAGAAAACATAACGACGGCAGCTGAACCAACAACCACCAAAACCAATGGACGCCCGAATAGAAACGAACCTTCACATCACTTCACGACCCACCGACACCTGTCTGATTTAAACCGATCAGATCGCGCTGCCTATGAGCGGAACATGAATCAACAGAAAATGTTTGCAGGAAATGTTGTAACCAATGCTAAAATTTCATCAGCTAAAACTAAGAGTAGCCTCGGCCATGGGACTTTGGCTGGAGATGGAGGTGTTCCTGCTAGTCCACATAATAGACCGCTGATTGAAGGATTCACGAATAGCAATAGTGAGGATAAGGAAGCTCAAAACAACAATAATAATAACAACGACAATAGTAACGACGATTACATTCGTTACTTTGGAAGTTCTGGTAAACAAACTGCTTCTTTCAATCGCGAAGCAGGTAAGACATTGAGCATCCACACACCAATCAGAGGATTGAACAATCAGACTTCAACATTTGGATCTGGCCAGACGAAAGCGAGCTCTTCAACTGCAAGCTCGTCGACGAGACCTCCTAAGCCTAACTCGGCCGCGAACAATACGGCGACCGACAACAGTATTCTACAACAACACAAGATGACCACCAATAATTTGAGCCATTACCTGGTTAGAGAGGCGCGGTCCATGGGCATAGCTTTAATTAGCGATGATGAGATGGATGAAGACGAACCGGATAGTGAGGACGAGTTTGCTGTCGATGATGATGAGGATACTGACTTAAGAAGCGATTTGAATGCTTCGCAAGACTTTGGTGACGAATCAAGCGAGGGTTGGAAATCATTCAGTAGTGATCACGAGTCGCCAGGTGGAGGAAGAGGAAGTGACGCCACAAACTCAACATCTAGACTCTCGTCGAGTCGTCCAAGCAGCAACAGTAATTTGACTAATCAACAACAGCAGCAGCCACAACCGGGCGCCTCGCCACTATTGCTGGCCACCTCAGATGGTGTAAGTTCGGCTTTCACATTTGCACCGAATCAACCAATACTGAGACCTAAACTACCCGTAACATCGGCGTCTGCCCAATCAAATCAAGCAAACCACCTAATAGATGACGAGAAAAACCCCGCCTCATGTTTAAGTCAGCAGTTGGATCATAGGAAATTGGTTGAAAACTTCAAAAAGTCTCGCCAGTCATCGTCGTTCGGCCTACATGAGTCCCTAGGTCGCGCCTACAAGTTGGATGCGAATCATGCAGTCCAGAGGATAATGCATGTCGCCGACACCTATTTCCATTCGTATGATACCAACAAGCAAGACCAACAATCGACCGACCGACAGTTACGCCAACTGTCAACTATATCAACCCTACCCAGACCTCACAAAGATACCAAAGACAAAGTTGCACTGACATCTAATGCAGTGATTGACGCCGACTACGATGTAGTTGAGGAAAATTGCAACTATCATAGTGACATTGAGAATCACCACAATCAAGCCAGTGGCAGCAAGATTACTTCAACAAATTTATTACCAAACCACAGCAACAACACCACCACCACAATCTCAAGCCAGAAGTCCAGTATATTTGGTCAGTCACCTCAAACGCCAGGCAGCGGCGGCGGTGGTGGTGGTGGTCACTTTGATAGGAACAAATCTACACGAGGCTCCACCTTCTCTGTTGAGTCCTTTGCTCGTGAAAATCTATCTCGGCATCCAAAGAAAGGAGGACTCCTATTCAATCGTAAAGTTAAATGGTCGCGAATGATAACTTGGACAAAGAATCCCATAAAGCAACCAATGATTTCATCGGTTAGCTCTGATTTGAACTCAGACTCTATCGCCTCGTTCAAGTTGATACAACAGTATATGGGCGACCGCAAGGTGAGCATGAATAAGAAGTATAGGCAAATAATGGCACAAGTTGGGTGCGGAGGTTCTATTTCGGATACAAGTACAAGCAGAGGCGGCGGTGTTAGTCAGGAGAGTGGAGGTCAAGATTTATCCTCTAAGAGGTCGGTTGGTTCAGTAAATCGCTCCTCTAGTATTACGTCGACTGGCAGCACTCGCATTAGTCATGATAAACAGCACAACAATAGCAACCTACCCGATGCTACAAGCGGCAATGTAGCTAGCTCCAATCCCACATTAATCCACAACAATAGCAGAATACCAAATATACCTGATAGATTAAGAGACGAGCTCGCCTACGAGTTGGTTAGTCGTGGGTGTGTCAAGTCGGCACTGAGGGACGAGATCTACGTCCAATTGGCCAGGCAACTTACTGAAAATCCTCACCAGGATAGCGTTAGCTGGGGACTAGTATTGATGTCCATCTTACTCAATTACTTTTCGCCCTCAAACAAATTCTCGCCCTTCCTCTTGTCATTCCTTGAGACCCACTCGCATCCAATGGCTCGCGATGTTTGTATGCCGAGATTGGAGAAGAGGTTGCGCCAGAATTGGTTGTCCTATTGCCGAAAGCCGGCTGACGGGAAGGAGATATCAATTGTTAGGTTATCGATAACAAAGTGGCCTCAATATTGTGGCGTCTTTGGCGAGTCTCTTGAGAGGATAATGGAATTGCAAGCTTGCTCGCCCTACCTCAAGACTCTAAGGCTCCCTTGGATTTTGACAACACTTGGCGAGAAACTCATCGCAACTGGAGGCATGGAAACAGAGGGAATCTTTAGGTGTGCCGCGGATCACGATTTGATAGCTCAGTTGCGACTTGAGATTGATTGTGTCGACTTCCGGAAGATAAGCGACGAACTACAGGTGAGGTTATTGTTGTGCAACGTTCAGGATCCGCACGTCATTGCCGGTCTACTGAAGCTGTTCTTCCGCCAATTGAGCGAACCCGTGTTCCCGTCAAATATTTATGATTTATGTTTACAAAGTGGCCAGCAAGATGAGCAAGCCTGTCAGCGAGTCTTCCAGGAGCAATTGTCGAATTTGAACAAGGACGTGGTTGCTTATTTGATCCGACTACTTCAAATGCTTGCCCAACCCGATAAAGTTGCAAACACCAAGATGGACAACTCCAATCTATCGATGGTTTGGGCGCCAAATTTATTGCGCTCGCCCGACGATTCAATGCGACTACCCAACGGACTTGGCGGCTACTCTCAATCGACCGCCGGCGAAAGCAAGTCGGGTTCAAAGTGGAGCATCGCAGGAAGTTCCACCGCAAACCAACAGGATCAGCCGGATGGTCACCATCAGCCGGCGCCGTCGCAATCGATGATATTTGAGCAGACGAGACAGGAGATGCAATTCGTCAGATCGTTGCTCGTCCATTTGGACACAAGCTTTATAGAGAACGTTGTGTAATTGCAATTTCGATTTCGAATTCAAACTGACCCCACCACCACTACCTTCACCTCCAAGGAAATGGTAAACCAATGCACCGCTGATAGTTGAATTGAGCAACCAAGTGAACCCAAACCCAAGAGTTTTTATTACTTCTACTATTACTATTAAAACCTTACAGAGAGCCCTCGTCCTGTTGACCAGACGAGACCTCGAGTCACTCATTACGTCAGACACACAAACCCTATGTGCAGTTAGCAAAATTTATGTAAACAAACTCGCATTTGAGCTTCCTTAGAGAGCATGTCGAATGCAAATTTTGTCTCGCACTGTTCTAAATGACTTGACCACCGAGCCTGAACTAACCTGAGGTCCATGGCGATTTGCCTGGCCGAGCGGAAGTCGCGACGCCCTTAACTTCCTGCTCGTCGAATGTCTTGAGCTTGTCGTTTCGTTGGCGATGAATTGTGCCCACTCGATCGGAAGAGCTGATTCTTACACCTAACTTCAATCTCGACGAAACAACTGCAACGGGATGATGCGAGAAGGTTGTATCAGGATCCCGAGAGATAGCATACATTACAGTGTGCTGATTGCGGATACTTTCTTGTGATAGCAACATGATTTTACTAGTGAACCCAATCCTTTCTCTTGTTTGACTCGTAACAATGAGGTCGAATATGACAGATGAAGAAGAATTACGCAACAATGACGATGCTTTAGGTAACTCAGAATCGGTTACAAATAAAGAGCGACTATATTGTTATTTCTACCCAGGATCTTAGATTGTCAGCTTATTTTGTTTTATTGGCGCTCGGGGACCAGTATAAGAAGGAGATTGTTTTAGAGAATCAAGAAAAATGGAGAGGAAGGTGAGACCAGTTATATTAAATCAGTCTGTGTATATAAATCTATCACCTCTAAAGGTATGTTTCTGGTAGTTTCCCAATAGGATCACCGGTGATTGAAATTTCGCGCAGTTTTTGTAGGACAACTGGTCATCTTAAGCGCTCCTGAATAATAATCACAACCTTCGATAGCGATGAGACTCATGGGTTAAGGGACGAGGAGAGAGAGAGAGGGAGGTTCAACTCTTGCAAACATTCCAGTAGTTGACACCTTCAATATTGCAAAGATGATCATCACAGCCAGCAAGCCGGGCGACGAGCTTTTTCATTAAGCCCATCTGGTGACTATTAGAGTGCGATCTAAGGAACACCATGTTGCCGTTCTCCGCCTCAACCGTATTATCCATGATTTTGGCACCACCGACTACCGGAGGTCGACTGGAGACTTGATTGATGATCCAATCTACCTACAATTCAACTATACAAGCCAGAAGGAATTTTTACTGCGTTGAGTGTTTCAATCGTCATCGAGATCGACGACTTGAAATCAATCTCTGAGCAGCCGCTTGCAAAGGTAAAGGCGAAGTTTTTAGTAGTTATGAAATTTGAGTAATTTTGCTGTCAACTTTTGCACCAATTAGATGAGTAAGTCTTATGAACAATTTACAATAAACGATGGCCGTCAACTAACTATTCAGATAGATTACTGCAACCTATTGAACCTTTAGTCTACAAACTGATAGATTTTGGAGCAAGCTTGTGTTCAAATCTGGTTGGCACAAGAAACTAGATAGAGTCAAAATGAAGGTCGCTTATGCAAATCTATTTTATAATCATATTGAGATTGTGGATGATTCCAAGCAACATTATTATTGTGATAAATTCGCTAATGCCCCCTCTCTTTTTTGCATATGTATTTGTTAGTTTATCTGGAAATAAGTTTAGAAAACCAAAATTTGATTCATAAAAGCGATCAACGTAAACCAAGATTAGCTTCCAGGTAAATGCCAATCATTGCCCCATCTATTTACCTGTCCATGCAAATGCCCCGTTACTCTCACTACGCTCTCGCTCCTACTACTTGAATCGCTTCAAATCTGCGCTTATGTATTGCTGCATACTAATCCAGTGGCTGTGTCGATCCCTTCAACAGTCGATTTCCGGTGCCACCACCTCTGCCGTCGCCACTTTGCATTGATCTCAGGTAAGCGGCCTCCGAGTCGCCGCTATTCTCCTGTGCCACCTCAACCTGACGCGTCTGTCTGCTGCCAACGCCAAGTCCGCGGCCATAAGTTTGCTCGAGTTCCTGTTGCGCAAACCTCAAATCCGGCGATTGTTGCTCCAATTGCTCCATTTTTGATTGAACAAGAAGCTGTGCGAGAATGGAGTTAGAAATTGTATTCAACTGAAGAGAAGCGAAGTGAAAGAGTATGAGGAGGAGGAGGAGGAGGAGGAGGCGAGGAGTTTGCAAACAGGTGAATTGATTGATGGTCTAGGCGATTGGATTTGCGTGTGATGTGAATCTTGTTGCTGTTGCATTTGAATGAGCGCAAATGTGTCGGCGTCTCATCAATCGCTTGCCAACTACAACTTCATGCTATTCACAGCTACCGGTCTTTCTCTCGTCTCTCTCGTCTCGTCTCTCTCTCTCTCTCTCTCTCTCTCTCTCACACACACACACACTTACCCCTTTGATTAGATCCCTTAGAACCTCGACGCCGGAGTCGTCGGCTCTCGTTGGCAGGTAACGAGTTTCGACTGCTGTTAAGTTGAACATTGTTAGCCAGACTCCCAGCACCAACAATAAACCTGCAAACTCCATTTTGTTGTTGCTGATGCGCATACCTTTGGCTCTGATTTTCGTTTGCTTCCAATTGGCACCATTCATTTTGATTGATTTTGTTTTTGTATTCATGTGGCCACTTGATTTCCTTCACCTGGTTCCTTCAGAGCAACTACTGACTTCCGCCAAACTGGACCAACTTGCATCGGTTCACCCAATCTACTGCTCCTATCAATCTTCGATAAATCTCATCTCTTTGGAGACTTTAACTTACTGACTTGTTGGCCAACGACTTCCATTGTACTTTTATATTAGTTTCCGAGCGAGGCGCCAACACTGATGGCCGGAAGTGGACACCTCGTTCTCGCCGCAACGCATGCGCTCGAGGTTTCTGTCGGCGTTCACGGGGTTGCTTCACTAAATTGGTGGGCGTCGACCAGCGACTGCAAAGTAGATCATGACCACAGAGATAAAATGATGAACGATTCGGACTAATTTGTACAAACAGGGGATGACGCAACCTAGAAAATTTGGGTGATTGAGTTGGAGTTTGGAGAGGCTCCGTATTTATTGTTTCCTATAACTAACTAGCAAATGGTGGCGACATCTATCTCGATTGTCGGACCCATTCGCTCGTTAGCCTTGTGCTTATGGTGTGCATGATGATAAAGCTTCTGCTAAGAATACATTCGAATTAATTACTTTTGTTTTATGCTTTTTCGACGCAAACTTGCCGCGCCGACCGAGGCTCTCGCGCCCCAAAACAACCGCAAACTCTCATCACCTCTCTTTCATTTTAATTAATTGAAACTAAAACAAAGGAGTCGAGTTTCGTTATCTTGGCGACGGGTGCCAATCGGCCTTGTGGCTTCGGTCATTTACGTTCACCGGTGCAAAACAGTGTTTGTGTTTTTTGGGTTCTCTTCTATGCCGTGGGCATATGGTGCTAAGTTTCCATTTTTGGTGGCTGAGGCGGTGTCTGCCCCAATGTCAGCAACTTCATGACTCTCTACATGGAACAACTTTGAGCAATTGTTCCTGCAAGACAGGTGCGCCGACTGGAGGCGTGCGCCGCGTTAAGGCAGTGGTTGTGATTACTGATGGTGGTAGTGGTGATAATTCAAGTGCCAGATAACCTTGGTTTTTTGGGCGGTGCTCGATTGCGTTACTGTAGTTCTAATAAGTGAGTTGAATTTATTTGAGTATGTTTGAATGTATAATTTGTGTCATGATTATAATCAATTAGAAGAAATGAGGAAGATGTGTGTTTTTAGGCGATATTCTTTTAGGTTTTAGTTTATAGTTTTCAAAATATTCTCTCTGTTTCCTGTACAAATCACATTTTGTCTCTGGATAATTTTACATTTCATTGGTTTCCTCTGTGTGAGAATTAAATTCATTTTATATGATAATAATAATAGTGATATACTAAATGCAAAATTATATCAAGTTAAAAACCTCCCAATTACAATTGCAACACCAATAGCAATGGCAGCAACATATCAATATTAACAACAGCGAGGGATCTAATAACAACAACAACAACAAATAGCAAATACCTTCCAATTTAACAATCACTTGACAACAGCAACCATTTTTGTTCACTTCTTGGCGTCGCTCACTACTGTAGCTCGCTCATTATGTTTGGACGAGCGTGGGTGTGTAAGTGTGTTTGAGTTCATTAATGATAATTGATAACTTAGGAACTAATCGATTGCTCACTTAATTTGGGAAAATCATACCAGTGTCGTGGTTGAAGTTTTGTTAATCATAGACAGACTAATTAAACAATGATTTCGCGTATCAGCCGACCGCCTCGGCCACCACCTGTGGTCCCATAATCGGACTCCTGCGGTGGCGGCGGCGGAGCCAGTTGCTGCTGCTGCATCAGCCCGCTCGTTGCCGAGCTCGTGATATACTGCTGCTGCTGCTGTTGGTCTTGGTTGATCAACTGGTGGTCCGACTGATCCTCTGTTGCGTACCCATTGCGCGTTAGTGTGCCATAAAGCGATTGTTGTTGTTGTTGTTGTTGCTGTTGTTGCTGCTGGTGCTGTAGATCTTGTTGTTGGAATTGCTGTGGTTGCTGGTAGGCGCCCATGTAAAATTGTTGCTGTTGATTTGCCGAGGCATTGGCGCTGTTGTCGAAGACAGCCGATTGTTGCGACATAACAGCGTTCGCTGCCGCCGCTCCGGTTGTTCCATAGGTGGAGTCAATCATTTGCTGTTGTAGTTGGTCTGTTGCGTAACCGTTTGGATTGTAGCTTCCGTAGTCGTCATTCATTGGCCACCCATTGCCACTGGCTACCTGCTGGCCGCCATCTGGCACCTGATGGTTCAAAACCGAGTCCATCATCATGGAGTTGTGCTGCAAGCTCAGGTGGTCGCTAAGTCCAACCTCCTGCTGACTGGAACCGTAGGTAAAGCCGCCCTGGCCATTGATTTGAATGGGCGAATTCATCTGTTGGTCGCCTAGAAGCGCGCTGTTAGGTAGGCCGAAGTGGGAGCTCAACTTGTCGCCCCCGCCACTAAGATTGGCCACCTGTTGTTGCATGAGCTGCGCCTGTTGCTCAATGGCGTAGTGGTTGTAATTTGGTGGCAACATAGAGTCCATCTTTACCTGACGCGAGTGGTCACTCGAATGATCACTGACCGCTCCGTTGTTGCTGTTGTTGTTGTTTGAATTGTTGTTTCCAATCATGTGGTTGTTGCCCATCATGCTGGCCAAGTGGTTGTAGTGACCACCGCCGCCGACGCCCCCGTTACCGCCACTGAGTTGTCCGGTTATCGAGTCCATCGAGTGCAACTGGCTAGCGGCTCCGCCGTTGGCCATGGAAGTTGATCTAGTGGATGCTGTGCTCCCGTGCGATCCGCCAGTTCCGTTGCCCACGTGCAACAGGTGGCCTCCATTTGCTGCGCTCCCATTTGCCGACGAACCCTTGTTGTCGATGCCCAATGAGTTGTCGGCTCTATCCAATGCGTCGGCCTTCTTGCTCTTGCGAGTCATGCAACAGGTGTGAATGGTGGTTGCAAAGGCAGCTATCACAACAATTAGTATGGCCGATGAGACCATCATATTTAGCGGAAGTCCGCGTTCGCCCTGCAGGAATGAGCTCATAGCGCTCCGCATGCTAACCACATACTCTGGACCACAGAGACTCTCATTGGATCTGGAGCATAGAGTTATGCGCAATTGCTCAATATCCTGCTGCACATTGAGGTAAGCCTCAGCTTGCTCTTGCCTAATGGGCACAGTTGCATGCAGTCGCCATTCGCCGCTGGCGGAAGCCACCTGTTGCTGCTGACCATTTGTCGTCGTTGATTGGGCGTTAATTTCCTGAACTTCCGGTGGCGCTTGTTGCTGCTGGAGATCATTGTTGTTGTTAGTTCCACTAACAATTCCGCGGGATTCAATGCGAGCGTTCAGGTTGATTAAAGCGTAGTCTGGAGAGGACTCGATTCGGAAGTAGAGCACATTTTTGCTAGAATCGAAGCTTGCGTCTAAAATTCTTGGAATTTGGTTTATGTTTGCTCGTGTCGAAGCGCGAAGCTCATCGCTAAACTCACTTGATCCCAACTCATTCTTTGCGCTCAACCGAAAGACGTAGGCTTGACGCTGTTGGAGCTGGTTTATGGTGCAAGGATTCATTGAAAGACAATCGTAGAGTTTTAGCGATTGGTAGTCGGGCGACTGCGAGTCCAATTGGTTACTTATGGAGCCCGCCGATAGCATTGAGTCGGCATTGGGAAAGCGTTTGCTCAAACTCAACTTGCTCCCGTCGTCGGGGGCAAATTGGACCACATATTGGTTGTTGGCAAATCCCCCGTCGAATCCGGGAACCCATTGAATGGTAACGGAATCCTGGTTGGCTTCAATCAATTCCAATTGAGTCGGTGGTTCTGGTGCTGATTTTCTGGTTAGATCAACAATAATCTTGGCGTCGGCAATCTGTCTAGTTTGCTGGTTCGCGTTTGCCGCCATACACGTGTACTCGCCATAATCGGAAGCTTGAGCTTTCTCGAAGGTCAAAACTGACTCGTAAACATCGTCCTTGACGTGATTAGTTGCAGTCTTGTATCTGGAGTTTGTTTCCAAGGGCTCACCTGATACCGGAGCAAACCATTGGATTGTTGGCGCTGGATGGGCCGAGAATTGGCAGGTCAAGTTAACGGTCTCGCCGGGTTCGAAGCCAGCGCGCAGTCTGACAGGTTGCTGCTGCAGGGGTTGGCTTGCAAGGATTGGTTGGTTTTTTGGTGCTGGGATGGGCGTGTGGTAGACGTGGAGTTGAATACGCTCGGTGGCCACCTTGCTGAGGCCATTGTTGAACTCGACAAAGTACAAGCCACGATCGTCCACCTCAATGGGATTCTTAAAGGTGAGAGTGGTGATGACATTGAACTTGGGTTGTAAGTGCATTGGCTCTCGGTTGCTGGTGGTCTGAATCTTGAAACGAGACATCATTTCAATGGAGGACAGCTCAACTCGACGCCCATCAACAGGCGACCTGTGGAACCAGCTAACCTTTGGCTCGGGTTTACCAGAGGCGCGGACGGTGATTGAGTACGGATGGTCGCCCTGAGATCTGGTGTCGTCCGAGGGACGCGCATTGTCGGGAACAATAATTGGAACTTCGTTTATAATTAGCTCGCCATCGGCCTCACTCGAGGGCCCCTGGTCGTTGACTGCCGAGCAGCCGTACCTGCCCTCGTCCTCGGCTCTGGCTGCATAAATGGTAAAAGTGGACCCCGTTGATACCTTGTTAAGCGACTTCCGTACGCCATTTGCGGTGAAGCGCCAAAATTTGTACTGAGGCTCGGGGAATCCGGGAGGCTTAGCGCGACATGTAATTTCCGTTTTAGTTCCTACTTCCGTTTCACCATTTTGGCCCAACAGTATTTCCGCTTGTCCTGGCTTGTGTTTCACTAGCACCATTGAGCTTCCTGACGATTGACGCTCGATGGGTCCGGTTTGGCTTATATCATAACCGCTCGGTTCCAATCTATTGAAGGCAGTGCAAGTGTAATTGCCCATATTGGAGGCGGTGATTTTCTCAAATTCCAAAAAGGACATGGAGATATTTGACAACTGTTTGAAACTTGGATCGTCCGCCTTGGTCCACATTAATCCGTGGGCCGGGGGCCAGGAGTCAACGGAACAATTCAGGGTGAGATAGTCGTTCTCGAGTAAAGGTGATGCCTTCGAGGGTTTAACCTGAACTCGTGGACCATAGAGTACTTGCAAATGGAGTTGCGCCTCGACAAACGAGTTCTGGACCAACGATGAGCCAGAGCCAGAGCCACTGGCCAATTGCTGTTGTTGCGCTGGATGGATACCATTGTCCGCTTGGCAGGTGTAAATGGCAGCGTCCTGAGTTTTAACATCGCTTATAGAGTAATTGAATTGGTTGCTAACCAATTGGCCGTCGCGAAACCAGCGCACGGACTTAACAGGTGGATTTGCCTCGACGACACAAGGTAGAGTGACTGGTTTGCCGAGCACAACCTTGAGCGGGTTGTAGGCGCCGACGGAGATTCGTGGAGCATCTGTTGTTGTTATTATTTAGGTTGGGATTGGGTTAGTCTGTTTGCTTGTGGTTTATGTGTCTTTAGAGCTTTGTTTGCTTTCAGATGAAAGAAAAAGTTTCGGCTCGATGGCAGCAGAGAAGCGTCAGCAGGTGCCGTATATTTGACAAGTGGCCAGAGATTCAGATGGAGAGATTCGAGGTCCGAGAGGCCAATAGTACCAGAATTGGCCGCCAGCGGGCCTGGCGCGCGCGATCCGCCACGCTCATTCCTCGGGTGGTTGCTGCTCGCTGGTTTCGTCGGAGCTATCGCTGATTGACTGACTTCAACGCAGAGCAGCAGCGCAACCAAATGGCCGCGAGCCGTCACATCTGTCGTTGTGTTGCTCGCTTTTGGTTTCATCCTCTAGATTTTGTTAGATCGACGTTGCCAAGTTGAGGAACGAGATTAGAACTTGGAGATGCGAGCGATGGAGAGAAAACGGGACTAAATTGCTGGCCGAGTTTTGAAGTTGAAACTTGGAAGCTGGAGACTGAAGCACAACACAATTGATGCAGCCTCTTCTACTTCAGAATGGTAGTCGAAGTAGTAGTAGTGGTGGTGGTAGTCGTTGGGGCACCACGAGGGGAGGAGCCGAATTATTATCCACACCAGCAAAAGGAGCAACAGAGTGTTTGGTTTCGCTGGTCCCTGGACCTCGAGGCTAAAGCAGCGCCCGTAATTACTATTATTGTTCCTAGCTGTGAGCTCGCAGTCAGAAGCTCGTGCTTCTTTTTAGAACTTTCAGGTTGGAAGCCCCAAGTTCCAACTCAGCGAGGGAGAGAGATAAGACCAAGAAGGACGACGACGAGCACGCGAGCAGCTCAACTGAATGGCGCGTCACGCAGATTTACCTGGCGGCTGATGCGCTCGTTATTATTGTTATTATTATTATTATATCCTCTCTCTTTCTCGCTGGTCCCAGTTGCAATGCAAGAATCAACTGGCTTGTTGGCTCTTTGGCTCTCCTTCTCTTCTTTAGTTTTCCTCTTAGATTTATTCTTATCGTTCGGTTCGCTCGCCTGCTCTAAAGTTGGGCGCAGTTCAGGTGGAAGAGCCCACTGGCAGCAAATTGTGGGCTCCCCTTGTGCGAGCCACGACTTTGGGTCGAGGCTGCCACGAGGGGGAGTGGCGGCAGTTGAGCGTGTTGCCACTGCCGCCACCAACACAACAACCACCAGGTAAAGCCAAGAGGTTGAGAGGAGCCAACGGTTCTGCTCGAGTGGACCAAATGGAACAGCCACTTTGCTCGTCCGCTTCTCGAAGCCCAGGCAAAAACAGCATTGCCGCAAGTAACTCAGGTAAACCAAATCGAAATAAACTGAACTAGAATCAACCAAACATCGACCAACTGGTGGCGCGTCGGTTCTCACACTCTCGCCTATCAGCGAGAACATATGCGCTATTTGTGATACTCCCTATGGGAATCTGGCACCAGATGTTCGCGTTTACCTGAGTGAGAGAGAGAGTTTACCTGATTTTTAGGTTCGATTTTGGGCGTTGGAAAAAAGCCGGCTGGCGTCTGTTGAGCTTTCTCTCTCTTTTGGTTTGGTTATGTGCAAAACCAGAGAAAAAATGTTGCCGTCCGCTTTTGCATTGCGGACTGCAAGTTAACTCTCTCCCCATTTCAAGAGATGATTTTGAGGTACATAAACAAATAGAAGCTAGAAATTGGGTGATGCGATTGGCAAACAACGTAAAGATAAATATATACTTACATTCAACGTAAAACTGGTGCTGATCGCTCAACACCGAGCTCATTGCCTTGTTCCAAATGACACACTTAAATGTGGCTAGATGGTCCTCGATTGTTGGCCGCCAGGTGAGAGTATTTGTTGTGGTTCCATTTATTTTTACCTGATTATACTTGAACTGGGGCGTCATCAGCTCATTAATTGGCTGCTCATTTCTATACCAAGTCATATTTGGCTCCGGATTTCCCCCCTGAGTTACGCAAACCAATTGGTGCTCCTGACCCTCGCGGGCTGCCTGGTGGCTGGGCGTGTGTATGATTGGTGCTTGTGGGGGAACTATTTAACGATTCGATTAGGTAATTCGAACAGGTAGTTATAGAGACAGGGAGATGGTTAGTTTTTGATCAAAATGATGAGATTTTCATGGGCTAGAGAGGAAAGCGTGAGGAGCAATAAGAAAGAGCAGGCCAGTTGGGCCGAGCTTTTGAGTTCCAGGTGATTGGTGGCGTCACTGGCGCTTCTAAAATGGTCAACTTGATGGCCGAGTTTTGCATCGCTCAGCAGCTCGGCCATTTAGTTCTCTTTTATATCAGACTCTCTGATAGTCGTTAAAAGCTAAATCCTGGCAAAGAGATACAGTGGTTTAGTTCCTAGAAGAAGAAGAAGAGAACGACGACGAAGAAGCAGTGACTTTATGTGATGCAATTAAAATATCAACTTGGACAACAGGAGCCACAGGTAGGCGAACGAGGCAAAAAAGTCGAGCGCGCGCGACGCAACCATCAAACTACCTGTTGCATTTTGTCAGTCTTGGTCAGTCGCCGCGACTTGGCGGCGACCTTCGAATGGTGACCGCTTGGCATTGCACTGCATTTGGGCTTGCAATTAAATGGGCCAACAAACAACGAGTGGCATCTTCTAACTAAGAAGAAGAAGAAGAAGAGGACATGCAACAAGTCCACTGGTCGCGGTCGTATTCTGCGGCAGCATCACCACTGCTAACAGGATATTGCGTTGCATTGCGGATTTGTCATTGCACTTTTAGTGGCCTAGATGCCGAACTGGACTAGCTGGGCTGTCGACAACCAACCGCCGCCACCACCACGACGGTGGTAGCAATGGCAGCAGCAGCAGCGGTAGCGGCGAGTCACCTGTTGCTTGGAGCGCACAGGTAAGTTGGCAACATTATCACATAAATCCTCGTCCTTCTTCTCCTCGGCAACAGGTAATTCCCTTTTTGGCTTAGCTGCCAGCTAGGAACTTGGCTCGCCCGGGTAACTTTAAGAGCCAGCGAGCCAGCTAAATGGAAGAAGTCTCTTATCTATGTCCAAGAGCAGCGAGCAAAGGCGACGGTTACAGCTACAGCCTTGGCAGCAACAAGTGGTGACTCTCTTGATTTGTTGCTCGAGTAAGAAGAAGAGAGAGACAGAGACAGAAAGAAAGAAGGAGAGGGAGAGAGAGACCAAGTGGCCAGAGTTCTCGCCGCGGGCTTCTTCGAGACACAACAAGCAGATTGGTTTGTTTGCTCTCGCCTCTCACTGCTGGTCAAAGAAAAATAACAGCAGCAACCTGTAGATTCCTTAGCTGGCTCAAGAAGTAAGAAAGGAAGAAGCAGAGAAAGACCAACATAAAACTTAATCGCGCGAAAGTTTGCTCGTTTGATCGGCTCGCCAGTCAGCGACTGGCTGGTCATTTGGCTCGCGATCGGGAGATTTGCGAGATCCAATGAAGCGAGCTGAGGACTCAACAGGTAGTTGGTGGTGGTACAAAAGTGGCTGCAGCTCGCTACTGCCTAGAGGTTAATTTATCTGGATTAGAATCTTCGCGCGGCAGCCAAAGTAGAAGCTGTAGGAAAAAGCAGAGGCAGAGGCAGAGTCAGAAAAAGAAAAAGAAGAAGAAGAAGAAGCAGTAGCGTTTGGCAACTTGTTGCATGGCGCTCCATATTAAAATCGCTGTAATATTAACACAGAAGCAGCGGTGCAAAAATATGAGCGAGTAGATGGAGTCGATGAAGTCGGAGGCGATGATACACTTCGGCTAAATGAGCAGCAGCAGGCGAGGTAAGGAATATACTCAAGTGAAGTGAGAATGGAAAAAAGAGAGCAGAGAGCAAAGAAATAAAAAGTATGAAGGAATGGAAGTAATGATGGACGCGCCCAGTTTTATTCGCGCCTTCGATTCGGTTTCGGCAGAGACTTGGTCGGTTTGTTGCTAGGTAAATGGAGGATGGACTAAATGGAGGGAATGGGGCAGAGACAGCGAATGCAGCAATTGTAGCCTCAATTGCAAAAGCAGCGCGAGACGAGCGGCGATCAACAGCAACAGGTTGCGGGCTGAGCACCACAGCCTCCATCACCACTTGTTTCCTGTTGTTTTTCTTGTTGCCATCGCTGGCCGAGAAATTCAACGTAAAGTGAAGAGGCAGAGAAACAGCTTGTTGCCAACAATTGCTAAATCTACGCCAACTCTGGCTCGTTGGCTGAATTTCGCGCGAACTGCTTGAGTCAGAGTGCTGAAGTCAGTGTGTATGACGCAACCGCAGCAGCAAAAGCAATGGCAATCGCAACAACGAATCGACGACTAGCGCCGCAACGACAATCATCGGCGATAAGATTGCCTGTTGTTATTGTTGTAGTAGTAGTAGTAGTAGTAGTAGTAGTAGTAGTAGTAGTAGTAGTAGTAGTAGTAGTTGTTGTTGTTGTTGTTGTGGGCTTTTTTCTAGTTGAAGCTGAATTCAAGTCGTGTAACTGGAGACAAAGATAACGACCGCAACGAGAGAGAAAGAACAGCCAACAAAGGGGTTTGCTGGTTCAATTCTACGAAGGCAACTTCCTCTTTTATTGCGCGATTCTCGCTGCTGCAGGTTCTCGCAACCTAACTGCAGTAGCAACAGTGGCAACAACAAAAACAGCAACTTCAACAACAGCGACCTGTTGCTTCGACTCGTCGCTTGGCCACAGTCCGGCCAAAACGACCGACAGACATCAACTGCAGTCATCGTGGCCATGAGTTGGCATGAAATTGCCGGCAAAGTTGCCGTCGCCGCCGCCGCCACCATCACTATCGCCGCTGCAGGTCCATCATTTATCTTGCAACTTGCAGGGAGCCACCAGTCACTTGCACTCCTCTTCTTTCGATCTATGCAATGCCACTTTGGTCACCACCATCACCAACAAGCCTACCTGCCACTCGGTGATCTATGGCCACCACCAGTGTCCAGTCCATCCTCTCAACTCTAGCAGCTTGCTAGTGCTCTTGTCCATTTGCTTGCTCACTCACTCACTCACTCACTCACTCAATAACTCACTGCAAATGCAACAAGTTGCGCTCGATTATTTGTGCACAATAGCGCGCGTCGCGCGCCACCGGCAACAAATCACATTGGCCGCCTGGAGCAGCCACTTGTTGCTCGTTCGCGTTTCCACTTGTTTTCGACAGTCTCGTTGCGCGCAGCTGGCCACTACTCGACCCCTCGATGTTGGTGGAGTTTTTAGAGGCAACAAAAAGAGCTCGTGTTGCGTCCAACTTGAAGCAATTCCTCAATGCAATGAGCAATAAATCATCGCTAACAACTTGCTCTCCTGGTCCCCTCTTCTTCTTTCCCAAATTCTCGCTCGTTGGGCTTGAGTTTTTCACCATCGGATTGGAATTCAAACCAGAATCCACCGAGGAGCCAGGCGAAGATGCAGCTGGTGCCGGTAGAAAGTTTTGAACGCTGAGCGCCACGCCCATTTGCAAGTCTGCAACCCGACGCGCATTGTCCACCTGATCGTGGAAGCCGGCCACGAGGACCAAGTGGCGGATGTTGAATTGGAACAACTCGCATAGGGTATTGTTGCCGCCGTGCGAGACGCAGGCGTCAATTAGTTGGCGGCGAAAGAGTTCCGGTTGCGGCCACCAACTCGAGTGGACAAGGCGAAATTTGCTCTCGTATTCAGTTAATTTAATCCAAATTGACTCTGGTAAACGCTTGCAGCGAGACCCTAAAGCGAGAGCAAAACGCCAATCGCTCTCCATCTCTAAACAGTGAAACACTTGATTCAATAAAGACTCCATAAGCACAAGGTTGCAACTGATTGTGGTCCCAAGGGAAACATAGATTATTCTTGAATTTAAATCGCCCATTTGCCTCCACTGAGTTAATTTGGCCAACAGACTCTCGTCTTCGGGGGCCAACAGAAACTTGTTGCTGGTACCTGAAACACAACTCCTAGTTAGCGAGTCAACGCGCAGGTAATTAGATGGTAGTTCGAGCTTTGATTTGATACCACTCTCCAGGTTGGATGTCATTGCGTAATCCAATTGGCGTGGGAACATGTAGATGTTTAGCTGTGGCGATTCATTTCGCATAAACTTACTAAAATCGTACGGATTCTCGAGAGGATTTATGCCACTTAGCCCCGCGAGCTTGGCCATCTCATCAACTATGCCACTTCCCTTTAAGATTCGTTCGTATTTTAGCTGCTCCACTTCCAAATGAACGCCGGTGCATAATTTTAACGACAATCCCCTGAGTGGCGGAGGAAAACCCAAAAATCCCCTCTCCAGTGCAAAGGAGTAATACAAGGGCATTGGGTTGCAACTGGTGAGGGAAATCCAGCTTAGAGCTTTGGGTAAGCCTCTAGATTTTGCATAGTTTTCATTGGAAAGCCGCCAAACTGCTGGCTGTGGACCAAGACCATCGACAACCACCAAGTCCGGCTTCAAGTTGATCAAGATGTCCTCGATCTTCTCGTGGAGTGACGCGATTTCAGCCTCAAGAGTGAGCTTCAACAAACTATAATTGTGTTCCAGCGCCTTGACTGTTTGCTCGTCGGAGATACTCGCTTGATCATGATGAAATGAGCAAACGTTTAGGTCGAGCAAGTCCACCATTTGACTCCACTTTTCACTCAGCCGCTCGTCGCCGAGGAAAACAAACTCCTCGCGCTCGACGCCACCGAATCTGACCATCGAATTTCCCTCTTCCTGTTTGCCTGACACTTTCGGGTCCACCTGCGGCGACCACTTGCGCACCTCGACCAACTGGTGGCCCAGGTGAAGTGGCGCCCGCGAATCGTTGCACAGGAAGATGGTGGAGTGTTTGCAATCGCGCAACGCGTCTGCCAAACCCAACATCGCGTTTACATGTCCCTGGGCATCGATGGGCAGGAAAACAATAGTCTTCTTCGATTGCCACTGATGCTGCTGCTGATGTTCTTGTGACGACATGTTTGATGGAGAGTCAATTTGTTGGAGCTGGGGTTGTCGTTGCTGCTTGCGATTGTCTTTGCTCAATGAACTACTGAACAGGTGAAATTTTACCTGAGAAAATTGTCCTCTACTCTGACCGCTGCTGAGAATCGCTTCTGTTAACTTCGAACCTTCGAACTTTGAGTGTTTCAATTGGCAATTAAATTCACCCGATGTGAGTTCATGTCGTTGAATCGAATGAGCAAATCAAAGTTGCCAACCACGATAGACCGTTTTTTTATCGTAGCGATCGAGGAGCTCGAGAGGAAGACGACACAGGACATGGGATTTTTGTCCACTAAAGCTAATGGATTTTCTCAGCTAATGTCGGCAGCCAAGAGAGTAAAAGGGAGAAGAAGTCACCATCGTAGAGGTGGCAAATTTCTCAACTATACTCGAGTTGTCCATTGTGAGAACAAACGTCTCGGCTGTAGCGTAAGTTTCGAGCAACAAAAGGTGCAGATGCAACAGGTTGCCTGGAGGTAACACTCTCCAATTTAAACCTCTACTCGCTTCAGGTGCAATAATTTCATTTCGGCAGCCAAAAGCTCACAGCCAACAACAACAACATCAACGAGGATACGTTTTGGCGGCCGCACAACGCGCGGTTATGGCAAACGATTGCTGTTGCTGCTGATATCGTTGTGGTCGTCGCCTTGTTAGGCAGTCACGACTTTGCCTAGTTGCTGCAGCCGTCGCCGATTAGCCGCAACGCGACCTGCAATAAGACACCATCGCCTAAGACGGTTTACTATCTAAGCCGAGTTGAGCCAAGCCTAGTCAAGTAACTAAGTCAATTTGCGGCCACTTGTTTGAGTGGTGAGTCATGTGTGGCTCGTGTTGCCTAGTTCCAGTATCACTCCAGTCTCGTCACTTGGCTGGTTGCTCTTCAGTGCCTTATCTGCAAAATTTGTTGAGTGATTCTGTAACGAAGCTGGCCGCTAAAGTTTAGAAGTCAGCTAGCTAGTTAGTCGTCCCGCCAACCATTCAACTGGCTAGATATACATAACCAGCCAACTCTCTGGCCACTTGACAACAAATGGCGCTCACCGTCACCGTAACGAACTGGCGACGGACTCTACGGTAGTGGAAATGCCAATTGGCCAGCCAGGCCCTTTGACTACTACTGGGACTTGAAAGCTATCGTAGACAAACGACGCACTATGCTAATGAACGACGCGCCACTTGTTGGCGGGCTAGTCAGTTTGCAAGCCGACTGGCTGGCTGGCTAGCTAGCTGTATAGTCGAAACTAACGCGGTCAAACTAGAATTGACTGACTTGTACATTTATCTCATCGCGTATTTGCATTTCGTCGGCGTCGTTGTTGTTGTTGTCGATCTCATTAGCAACCCTCTCCTCGCTGGTGGCTTCCAGACTCTAGACTTTGGAATGGAGCTAAACGAAACGGACTGCACTACGAGACGGAACTGAAATGAGAGTTGTCGGCAACTTGAGTTGCAGCAGATAAGAGACTTGAGCGCGCTCATTTACACTCTACCTGGTGTCGCCTTACCGCTCGCCTCTAGCTCAATTTACGTTACTTTCAAAGTCTGGGTCGCCCTCTCGGATGCGCAAGTAGTTTGCGGACAGCAGACCAACCAACCGAGTGACCGATCGCTTGACCAGTGTGCCAACTGAAACATCAAGTATAACAACAACAACAACAACATTGAGTGACGCGCAACGCTGTTGAACGAGGCACATGGCTCGATCGACAGGCACACGATGAGACAATTGCGCAATTTATATTATACTTGACTTTGCTTTTTTCGTGGTTAGCCAGCCATCTAGCCAGCTAGCTGGCCAACCAGTTGGCCAGGTGACGAGCTTGACGCCCAATTGTTTCCTGATCGTTGTAGGCCCCTGATTAGCGCGGGTGCTTCGTTGAGGACTGGATCAGGCGAGAGAAAATGAGATAGACTTTCTCCTTTGAACACGCGATTTGGTCCTTAACCTCACCGAGAGTCTCTGTTCTTGCGATCTCGTGGCAACACAAGAGATCAAAAAGGACACATAGAAAAACACTCACAATCCGTCTATGAATGGGTGGGTTTAGGTAAATAATAACCAATGACGATGACGACGACTACGAGTAGAAGAAGTAGGCGATACAAAGACAACTGAACTTGGTAAGGATCTGGTATAAAAGGCTAGTTGGCATTGGGAATCGGGTGACACTCTTCAGTTGGGCGGCCGCCGGAATGAAACGATATAGAAACGGAAATAAATATATGTCCCATATACCTGAGGAAGTTCATCGGAGTGTTTACATCAGATCAGAGTGATTGAATATCAGGTAACAAGAGAGCAAAAATATCAAACTTTCAATAGAATCAAAAGAATAAGCAAGATGAAATATCCACAAGTCAAAAGGCTTCTAGTTACTCTAGTTGAGCTAACTGTTTTGGCCACACTCCTGAGTCAGCACAAATATGAAGTTGCAGCTCAGGGAGTCAAGGGCGGATTTAGCACAGGTAATTCTGGAAGCTCATCGGGAATCGGATTTGGAACTGGAGGTCAGAGTTTGAGCTCTTCGTTCATGCAAATGTTTAGCCAACTAACTCCAGTTCAGCAGCAACAATTCATCAAGCAAATGAGCAGCTCCAATAAACGCGTCTTCCAGCAACTTGTCCAGCCGCAAACCTCATTCAACGCCTTCGAGGAGAGTAGCTCATTCTCAGGTGGTGGCGGCGGTGGTCAACAGACAACAGGTGGAACAAAGTCGGCCTTGTCAAATTTCCGCCAGTCGTCGTCGCAAGTTCTATCGCCGGCACAGCAAAACTTTTTCCGCTCCCAACAGAGCAAATCGTTCTCGTCGAGCGCCCAGCCAGTGATTCAGCCAAGCTCGCAATTTTCACAATTCTCACGCCAGGTTTCGTCACAAGTCCAGCCAACAATATCCATTCCCTCGCCGTCGAGCAATGAGTTTCAATCATCGAAGACAATTGTAAACTCGATTCAACCCCAACCTCAACCCCAGCAACAGACGTCCTTTTTCAATCAAGTGCGTCAAGTGCAACAGGTGGCCCAGCCAGTAGTTTTACCCTCGAGCGAGCAGAGTTTTAGACGCGTGCAAAGTTTTTCGAGCACACCGGTGGCTCCGGTGCAAACTGAGTCGGGATTTACGCAACAAATAGTGCAGCAACAAGTGCAACCACAACCCGTTCAATCGTCGAGCGCCTTCAATAGACAATTCTCATCCTCCTTCGGAGCCCAACCAAGTTCCATTGAAGGGTTTAATCAATTCTCAGCCTCGTCATCGAGTAACTTGGCTGGCGGCGGGCCAACTGGTGGTTTGCAAACATTTGGTTTGAATGACGTATCCACAGGTGGTTTTAGTGGAGCCTTGCAACAGGAAAAGGTTGACTCGTCTAGCGGCTTCGCCGGAAACGAGGGATCCACTGTCACCGGAACGCCGGCTCAAAGTTCTCTCCAACAACAAAGTTTCTCTCAGCAACAACAATCAACGCCCCAAATTGTCACCATACCCGGGAGCTCTAGTTTCGAGTCCTCGTCGAGCTCCTCGGGTTTCGGCAACGGACAATCTGGATTCTCAACAGGAGGCACGGGATTCGACATCTCAAATGCGCAACAGAAGATCGTTACAGTTCCCGATGATTTCAATGGACTAACTGCGGCATCGATCAACAACAGGTGGTACATTATGAAGCCAGTGGAGAATCCATCGGCTTTGGGTCTCGGCAGTGCCAATGGGCAAAATATGCGCCAAGTTCCACTGAGCAAACTTATTGAGGCATCGCGATCCTCGTCGGCTCAAACGTCAGCCATAACGGCGGCTGCAGCCTCCACGTCCGACGCTACCAAACCCAAAAAGAGATCGGCAGCAACCGCAACAACAACTGCCGTCAACGCTGAGGAGGTTAAACCAACAGCGGAAGCGAAACCAGCAACTGAAATTTCAACTTCCTCCTCCAGCGACTCGGAGGAGGAGGAAAGCGAGACAAGGAAGTAGAGGGGGAGACTATTTACAATCAAACACAACACTCTCACACAGGATCACAAAGTATCTTGTCACATATACAATGCAAAAATAGTCAACGAATAGAGAAGGAGAAGATAAGAATTAGAGAGAAAGAGAGTAATTAAAATAGTGATCTACTTACTTAGTACTGTCAGTCTGGATTCGCGATTAATATCTCGCTGAGTTTCGGGGTCTCTGTATTTGCAATAGTAGACTCCATCGTGATGTTCGTAGGTTGCGTTCTTGATTATTACATCGTAACTGCCAGACTCGCGCTCAAAGTCTAAATGGTAACCTGATCTGTCCTCGTCGAGACACTTGTCCTCGTAACAGAGCAAACGCGGCTCCTTTGCGGAGGTTCCAAAAAAGTTCCAATGGAACTTGCTCAGTTGCTTGCCGGCTGCCGAGGGCGGCAATTTGCAGGGAATAGTGACTTGCGAGTTTGGTTGAACCAAAATCTCGCCCCTCGCCGCGCTGGCCAGTCCGCCATCTTGGTTTTGCATAGATTGCTGCGGCTGCTGCAAATCGGAGGCTGATTGTTGCTCGCGGGCCAGCAACAGGTCGCCTAGCGGCTGCTGCTGACCATTGGCAATGTAAACACTCAGTGTCAGCAATGAGGTTGCGAGTATCAACAGGTTGTTGAGCTGAGTCCGGTTGGCTGTAGAGGAGATCATTTTGCGAGTGGTGGTTGTTGCTAGTATTTTTGTGTTGGACAACAAGTGGTTGTTTTGATGATGATGATGTCTTGTTCTAAACTTGCTCTTTGCTTTTGTATCAATATTATAATAATTATTGTAACGACATCTAGTCTCTAAGGATAGCGACGACATTCTATTCGTGGTCGTGATTGATGCTTCTGTTCACTTGCTATCCTATTTTCAAGTTTCAATGCATCTTGTAAAACTTGCAGGAAGAAGGGCGCTAGTTGCTATTTCTTATATCAGCAAGTCTCGCTATTGCTTCAGATTTCGCTTGATACTTGGATGATGTCAATTTGCAGGTAACTTGGCACTCTTGGTATGAATTAAACTCGATGACGGTTGGATGGAAATCCAAATATAATAACAATAAGAGAAGAGGAAAAACTTTTTCTTCGGTTTCCTCGACGACGTCGCCTTCGGCCAGGTAAGTTTAGCCGGGTCGTGTGTGCGAATGCAAATGTGCCTGCCTGCTATGCTTGTGTGCTCTCGACGCACGATGTTAACGCGTTGAATCGCAGCGAGAGAATGCGGCGGCCAGTGTGTGGAAGTTTACAAAGCCGCTGCTACGGACAATAACAACATCCAGAGCAAATGGCTGGCAGGTAAATTCACCATGGATGTGGTGCGCGCGGCTCTTACCTGGCGAGCGAAATCTCGGAATCTCCGTCCATTAGCTCCGCTTTGCTCTGCACTATCCGTGTGCGCAGCTCCATCAAGTGGTTGCTCGCTCTCTCGTCCACAGTGGATGGCTGCGAGACGAGCTAGCGAACGAGAGCTGTCAGTGTGAGTCAGTTGTGCTTTCCCCCCATAACACTCTATGTGTTGTTCGTTCGGGCTCAATGTAAACCCGCGTTGCTAGCTTTTTCACGTTGTAGCGTATGAGAAACTTTGTTGCAACAAACTGTAGGCGTACACAAACAACTCGCCATAGAGGGGAAAGAACTCAAGCCCTCTCCGAGTGATGTCCACAGACAGTGCAAATTTCAGTGCCCTGGTCTCAATGCCTTCTAGTATTCGGTTTGTCTCGCCCTCTGTTCGCCTGCTGCCGTCGTCGCTGCGGCCAGCGGCCAGTTTTTTCCCGATCTCTCTGTAGCAGTCTGCAAATGAAAACTCCGTCGAAGCCCACGAGGACTTTTCACATGAAAAACCATTTTACTGGAGCAACTACCGCCCCCCAGCGGCCGCAACTTGACGCACGCGAGGTCGGCAGGATCACTAACAGCTGCATTCGGTGATGGCGAAAATGATCAAACTACCCGTAGTGTCTATACACTAGTTTACATTCAATTTGCGAACCGATCAAATGAGCATCTAGGCGCTATTTTTGAATCATTGTAGGAGTCTATGGGAATTTGTGAATCATATTAACAGAAGAGAAAAATTTGAAAAAAAATTAGATAATTTCCTCACGAAAGACGCGTATTAAAACCAAATCAAGTTTTGCGGCGGACCTGCGCGAAGATTCGTAAAATATAAGTCAACAACTGTGCGTATTTAAAACAACCATATTGATGACCACCTTATTCATCAAGACATCCAAATAAATTTGATAATTATTACAAAATGGATACAATCTTTAATCCAGATCCAACTACACCTTTGGCGGCTCCATCGGCAGCTGCATCATCGAGCAATAGCAACATTATCAACACTAATAATAGTAATAGTAATAACAACACCAACAATAATAATATTAATAATAATAGTAACAACAATAATGATGTCACCGTTACAATTGACACCAAACAAATGCAAAGCGAACTAGAGAGAAGACAACAGGAACTAGAGATAAAGGCCGCCGAATTGGCAGCTCGTGAAGAAGCTTTAAGACAAGGTGGCGAATTTAGACGTCAACATAATTGGCCACCCCTGCCATCGTTCTGCCCATTAAAACCATGTTTCTTCCAGGACATCAACGTCGACATTAGACCAGAATTCCAACGCGTCGTTCAACTTGGCTACCATCTTTGGATTGGTTTTGTATTCACCCAGCTACTCAACATATTTGCAGCCATATTATTACTATCATATGGCGTTGAGAATGCGACAAACAATCTTGGTTTCAGTATTACAACAACCATATTTCTGGTTCCATTAACCTACATGTCATGGTTCAGACCATTATATAAGGCGTTCAAGAATGATAGCTCCTTCAACTTCATGGTCTTCTTTTTTGTATTCTTCATGCAAACGATGATAGTCGGACTCTGGTCACTGGGTTTGCCCACCGGCGGACCCTGTGGCCTCTACGTGGCACTGAAAAATCTGGGAGTCAGTGTATTACTAGCGATTGTTTTATTTTTTGTTACTGCCTGCTGGGTTGCCTACACTACTGCAAGTACTCTGTTCATACTCAGAGTTCACTCCATATACAGATCGTCGGGTGCCAGTATCGCCAAGGCAAAGAATGAGTTCACTCAAGGTATAATCAGCAATCAATATGTTCAACAAACAGTGGCCCAGGCGGCTAGGACTACAGCGAGCCAGGCATTTGGAGGCCCTTCGACTTCATCAACTGCAGCAGTAAACATGACGGCTTGAATTTCTCCCGTTCCTCCTTCACCTTAAATAATTCCTCAATTTCTTCCTTAATATTTGCAGTTGTCACCTTCAATACATTTTTCTGAGATCTCTTTTCCTGTTCCGAATCGCGAGCTGCATCCCTTGCTTCTTGCAACTCTTTAACTTTCGAGTGAAGCTCCTCCAAAGTTGAAGGTATATCATAGGCCTCAATCATGTGCTTCTTCAGTGTAGACTCTAGATTCTCCTCAAATTGAAGGTTCTCCTCTTCCCTCTTGTGTAGACTTTTCATCTTCTGATCCTTGACGCTTGCATGTTCGTTCCACTCCTCGTCTAAGGGTCGGAGAACTGCAAGCATTTCGTTGTATTTCTGCTGAATATTCCTGTCGTCGGCCTTCATGGCCTCATTTGATTGTGCAATATCCATGACCTGTTGGAATAAGTTGATTTACACTCATGTAATGACAGAAGGAAGGTGAGAGAAGGGAATATAGTCAAACTCGAGCCAAAACAATCATGTACCTAAGGTGTAGATTAAAAACGGTCAAACGCGATAGTAGAATCTGGCTGCTCGTTGTTCGCCGGACGCGACAAAATGTGCGATTCTTGGTGAAATTCACCAAATTTGCTCATTCGAAAATTTAGCACATAATCCTATGGATTTTCCCTTGTTTATCCCATAGATCTTCCCTTTGTATGGCACAACATGAACGGACACAGCTCTTGACTCTGATAGATTTCGGGGTTAGAATAGGGGAAGAAATCTGGTCACTAGGAAATACTGCGCTATAATTCTCTCTGTTCTCGAATAAGTATCGCCGGTACACCGCTGGCTCGTGCTACAGCTTACAGAGAGCAACAGTTTCTACTCGCGTTGGGTTCGGTTTTGAAACACTCATATCCTGTCAGTTCGAAAATATATATATAAAACCGAAAATATTACCTCATATTATTCAAAATTTCATTATTAAAAAAGATTCTGGCATATACAATGGCAGTCAGAGTTGAAGAAGAGATCGTACTTGAGTCAGATAAGAACGCACCGGTTGCCGGACCATCGATAGCCTCATGGGAGCAACAGAAAGAAAACATACAGCCCATAAAGCAAGGCAGGAAACTAGAATCTCTCATGGAAGCTTTGAATCTAGTAACCGATAATGAAGGCAAGAAGGCAACCATCCAAGCGCATAATGAGCAATTCAATAAGGAGATGGAGCAACTGAAAGACGACTACGACAAACAACTCGACCTTTGGGTCAAACACATCGATTGGCTAGAGCAACATGTACCAGATGGTGGTAAAGTTAATGGAATCACCAACGCCATTGAAAGCTGTATCGAAACATATTATAACATGAACCAATTCAAACAAGACGAAAGACTCTTTGAGATCTTTATGAAGTTCAAACTTTTCTGTGATGAACCAATTGAAGTGTTTGGGTTTATGTATGCAAACTCCATATGCACTCTGCTGGCGAGATTCTACCTCAATTGGTCGTGGCAATACGAGATCAGGAAGAATGTCAAGCGAGCGCAGGATCTACTGAAGTTGGGATTGAAGAATCTAGCATCCCCCAAAGATGTCCTAGAGGAGGCAACTAGCCAGCTGAAGTTTAGGATTGATAGAATGATACGCAATGGTCAGCTAGACGAGTGTCACGAGACAGCGAAACTCCACACTAACGAAACGATTGCCAAGCTACAGAGCAGCGGTATTAGGGCTGCTCTACAAACCCTCAAATTCCATGCCATCGACACTAAAGGTCTTTGTGCGCCGATAATGCGTGTAGGAACTGGATCTGTTGAGACTGTAAATGTTGGCGGCCTCAAGAACCAAACCAAGATAGTCAACGGAATCAGAGTTGCCAAAAAGAAAGAGGTAAGAGCTTCAAACAAGCCAGTCGAAATCTTGGCCGAAGTGTCGGAGCCCGTGCCGGAGCATGCAAATGATGAGAACGCAGGCCTGTCTATCTTCAAGGATAAAATTCCAACATCGCAAACCATCCAGCAAGTCGGCCGTCGAGGTCTTGAAAACCATGCCCCCCTGAGAGGTTCCATCAAACCCACAATAAGGCCACAGCCAGGTGGCGAGAACTGAGCAATGAGAATGACATGAAACAACCAGATATATAAGGTAAAACTGGACAGTTTTGCATTGACATTGAACCTAGCTATAAAATCAATATATAATCTTTTTCCAAATTTCTCTCATCCCACTCATTCAGCATGGTTCAGTTGAATCTGTCTAGTGTTAATTTTATCTGTGATGAGAGGTTAGGCTGTTGTACAGAAAGGAATGGGGGGATGGATTGACATTTGCATGATACTCGGAGGGGAGCATATAATCATTGTTTTCGTGCGGAACAGTAATTCTCCCGGCCAGAATGAAGTGTAATTTTAGCTGGAAATTCAATGGCAAGCTCAAGAAACTAGACAGATATGGCATGCTCTTTGGCATGCCATCTTTTAGTAAGATCAAACAATGACTATGTACTCTGCTCCGAGTATAATGCAAATCTCAATCCTTCAAAAATTGAAGAATTATGATCGGAGTTGAGTTGTGGCTAATTCATCTTTCATTCAATGGCCTGAGTTTACGTCCCTATATCTTCAACAACTCCAGTGAAAATTAAATCAAATGTACGAGTTGCATTGAGCTTCTAGTTATATTTTGCGTAACTGTGCCACGAGGTGCTTGATTAGGAGCCTTTTCTGGTTCAATTCAACTTTTAGAGTCATGAGAGCTAGAAATTCAACAGAGCTATTCAAAAGAGCAATCAAGATGTCAATGGGAAAAATTAAAGATGCGGTGGTCAGGTTTCTCACTGTGACCTTCAAAATTATACTAATCGTCTATATGGTAAAGACAGTCATGAGCGTGCCCTTGTTCTTTATTTATCAGCAACGATTAAAACTTTATCATGATCAATTGAGGTTAATAAAAAGGAACGAAACATCTCATCTAGACTTTGATGCGATAGAAGCCCTACGAAAGTCAACTCTCGTTATATATAATATACTGGAGAAAACAGGATCGCACATCCGAGACTCTGACATCGAGATGAGTGTATCTTTGTGCGCAGTCTACTCGTTGCTCCCTTTGATATATTACTCGGCCCAACGGTTTTACCGGAACGAGTTGTCCAAAAAGATGGGCGTGTTGTTCTTTATGCAAGACTATGAAGCCGAGATGCGCAATCTAGACAATCGAGTAGATGATTGTATCTTCAAAAACCAGATTTCAATTGTTACTCATATGAAGGTTCTAACTGCAAACGAGAAGATTAATGGTCATCTCGATTACCACGACTCATTAGAACGCTCAAGTCAACAGTTGATCGGTCAGGTAGAGTCTATTGTCAAAGATATGAACATTATGGACAAGGATCTCTCAGGAAATTCGACATCCTCACCTGAGATGGTGAAACAATTAATTGTTGCCCTCCTAGCCAAAAGGTCGGAGCTTAATAGGTCTATTTCCACTCTCAACTTGGCGCTCGACTACTTGAACCAACTGAGATTTACTAGGACCAAGCATCTTATTTGGCCTGTTAATCGTAATCGTAGTAGACAACGAGTCCTGCTTACGAATTGGACTCGATGCTTCATCTGCACATCAGTATCATATTGGTTCGCTTGTATGATAACTGGACACTTAATCTTCGCCATGACTCACGAAAGATTGATTGCTCACTCTGAGCTCGACAACTATCCAAGAGGTTTTCATTTCATTGAGTGCTTTGAAATGTTATTGACCCGTGCATTCGTTATGGCGACCGTTGATTGGTGTAGCGAGCCCATGGCCTATTTATATACAAGCTTTCTGGATCAAAAACTCTACTTAACTTCCATCGATGAAAGATTGCGAAAATTCAAAGGCGAGTTGATAAGTTTGATAAGAGATTATGATGAAGTGGGTGAGAATATTTGTTATGAACTGAATTCAAAACTATTAGAATCTTATGTGAGCTTTCAAATATTTACAAAAGAAATCCGCACCATGTTCAAGAGAGCCGAACATAGCGTTATATTCCTCTACTCATCTCTTCTGATGGCAATTTTACTTTTGGTCGCACTAAGCTTTGCAAGTCATCAGATGAGCATCCTTCGTCTTGTGGCTTTGGTTTGGATAATTTTATTGAACTTTTGCATAGTGCCTCACGCACAACTCAACCAGAGATGTCAAGAGATCAGCAAGCTCGTCTATTCTATTATCGCCAACGCGGAGCTTATTAACTCCAAAGCCAAGAGAGACCGAAACTCGAATAAATTATGCCAGATATCAACTCATACATTAAATTCATGGCGCAAGATTATCGCAGATTCGAGATTATATTCTGAGGAGTATTCTTGTGAGCTTCTAAGGATCGCCTCGCTCAACTATGGAACAATATTTAGATTGAACTTTGCCATAATCTCATCGACAGCTTTTCTTCTAACGCATTGCTAATCACCAAGAGTGGACTCAGGCGGCTCGATCAACAAGTGTCCATGTAATGAAATAGTTAAAACCCAACTTGGTATCTAGAGACTACAATGATCTATGGTAGTACATTTTCGATTGATGCCCATTTAATAAAGGTCCACAGAATTTGTAATATTCAAAGTGGTCTCATCGGATATGTGAAGTCAGGATGGCCGAGTGGTCTAAGGCGCTGGTTTTAGGCACCAGTCTCTCCGGGGGCGTGGGTTCGAATCCCACTTCTGACAGATTTTTTTACATTTTCAAGAGTTTTCCCCGTGTGCTGCCGCTCGTTTGCCCTGCGCGCCACGAACCTTTCGCACCTTTTGCGCTCATTAACTCCCATCTCTTTGCGAATGGACCATTCTTTGAGGCAACTGCTAAGAAGATTGTTGAGGTATCTACAGTCTCGATAAAGATAACAAGGTTTATTCGATAACCATCTGAAGAGGATGCTAGAAATCAGCCCTCAATCGAAGATGGCAAGTGAGTCCGTACAACTTTCCCGTAACGATCCTTGCAACTGTAATGGACCAAATCCAAGTTTGGAAACCTAACGAAGGCACTGCGGCCAATCTTTTTCATGCAAACCTGACAGACTGTAGTGGTGTCAATAACAATCTTGTTCTCGCGTTGTAACTGAATCCAATTCTTCTGAACTTGATAGAACTTGGCCATAATCAACTGTCTGAAAATCTCCTTCTCGTGGCCCTCTTGTAGCTTCCGCTTGAAGGTCGCGTCCAAGTAGTCTTTCAAGCAAACGAGATCGAATTCATTGGGTAGCTCGGCGATGGCCTTCTGTGGATCAATCTTATCGCCGTGCTCATTAAGTAGGCGTACAATTTTTGAGCTAAAGTTGATTGGCAAGATATGGCTCGGATCTCCACCACTGTTGGCGGATAGTTGCGATTGACTCGAGACCGACATCTTTCGCTTCAATTGATTTGAGCTAAACGAATTGGGCGGATGGAGGTAGAGTTTTAGTAGAAGTACGAAGATATCCTTACTGTTTGGTAGCTTCTTCTGATAGACCGACAAGCAATACTCCTCGGCTCGCTTTGGATTGTTGAGGACGTAGATGAATATGCTTAAAGCCTCCTCATGTTGACCTAGCTTGCCAACAACTATGGCCCGCTCCTCGCAAAGTCCCTCGTTTAGCAGAAGAGCTGGCAAACCTTGTGATGTGTAGTGATCTGAAATCTCCAGGAAGTCTAGCAACTTGCGCCTCAACTCACCCAACTCGCCCGGTTCTTGGCCAGCAGGACATGGCACCTGATCGCCTAAGGATTGCACATACTTCGATAACAATGGGAAGACTTTCTGACGATACCTAAGCAGAAGAGTGGTGTGAAACGATGAGGTTGTGTCGTTCCAAAAGTGTATTATATGCTCCAAATATGGAATCTCGAGTTGGGGTGCATTGTGACGTATGAACTCGAGGACTAAGTTTCGATCCAATTGCTCCGTTTCAGGTAGATCAGCTGTAAATATCTTGAGACCAAGTTCAGGCTCGTTTTGTAGCACCCACTTTGCGTACTCACAAATGATTTCCAGGTGATCAGGACCTAGGTGCTGCAGGTACTGCACAGTTTTCTCATAACCACTCATTGGCGAGTCTTGAAAGTGACTCCTAAGCAACTCAAGCGCCTTTTTGTGCAATCCACGACTCTGGTATAAGATAATCAACTCATTATATTTGTGATACTTGATCAGCGCTTTCTCGGTTACCTTCAGATTGTGCTTACAATGGTTGTCGGGTAACCTTAACAGGGAAGCAACAAGAGCATTCTTGGTCTTCAGGTAGCATTTTAGTAGAGTTGTATCGACTTCTTGCTTTAGTTTCTCCAGGGCACCATGCGATTGCATGTGACTAAACAAAGTTGGCCTCTCATCTAAAAGAGTAGGACTCTTCGTTTGGGAAGCTCGTAGGTCAGCCGACCCACCGCTACCGCGAAGATTTGCACTTGATGAGTTGGAGGCCATTAGCTTGGTGTTGGTGGCATTGATCTTTCTACGCACTTGGATTAGATAGTCGATTAGTGCGGTAATTCTTTCTTCAGAATCAGACTCTTGACTAGACGAGGAGCTTAGGTGAGTTTGCTTTCCCATCATGCTCATGGCATCACTATCATTTGAAAGGTCTTGGCGGGTAAAGGCATCGTCTGAAAGATCGGGAAATAATTCAATCACTATCGATGGACTAATATCAAGTTTAAAGAACAAATCTAGAGCCTCTTTGAAGGATTGCTTGTGAAATAAGTCATAGGCGTACTGAAGCTCAATATCACGAGTTTCTGCGTCCTCAATCTTCTGCTCAATATTAGCAAGCCTCAGGGCCAACTCAAAGTGTTTCTCAATAACCATTTGTGCCTTCTGCTGCTCAACTGGTATAGCCACAATGGCAAAGATGTCATTTGCTGAGGTAGCTATGAGCAAACCCTTGCGACCTGCACATTTAGTTAGTAGCCGAATTCTGCCAAAGTTCGAGGTTAGTTGTGCAAGCTCAAGGCGTTGGATAAACAAGTGAGGCTCAATGGTGCGAATCTCGACGATTGAAGAGGGTAGCAAGGCAATCAAATAAGGATAATCTTCGACAATGTTCAGTGGAATGTCCGACCAGGTGATGGAGTATTTCAGCGATGGGTCACCGTTTTGGTCTAGAATATAAGTGTTTTCATCTCGTCCAATGCCAACCTTATCGTCGTGCAGAATACGAATGATGGGCTCGGGTTGTTTGCCGCCAGTGGCTGTCAAGTTTTTGATTTCATCATCAGGTCCACCTGTTAGCTTAATGAGATCATATTCCGACTTATAACCGACGAAAAGAGATTCGCCGCACCAAGCAACAGCTCGTGGTTGATCGTTGAGGTTAATTTCTTTGGACATTTCATGGAAGTTTTTGTTCTTCCAATACAATAGTATTAGCTTTTTCTTAACCACAACACACATCCTGAGCATATACTGCACTTCGCCAGTCAGGGTCTTCTGAGTTTGCAAATTTGTCGCAAAACAAGTTGCACCTTTTGTCTTTTGTATGATTTGATAGATGGACAGATCGTCCAAGTTATTGATGTGGATCAATCCATCGCTAAGACTTATGATAATCTTCTTCTCGGGTATAGTTTCCACCTGTGCAACTGGTTTCTTAGAAAACTGCTTCAATGAATTCACTAGCTCGACCTCAACCTCGAGCTCTTGGCTCGATAGCTGAACATTTCGCTTCGGTTTGAAACGATAACGAGACAGGTGTCCCTGTTTAGTTGCAATGACGAGACTATCATCTGTCAAGTAGGCAAAGGAGCATGAATTTTTATTGAAAGGTTAGTTTCTGGTGAATAATGGACATCAAATCTAGGCGACGCAAACATGCAATGTAATGCAAACTAATACTCACTATGGGCAGAAAGACACTCAATGTCGACAGGTAAATTCTTGACCAGTGAGATGGGCTTGAAAATTTGCATCCTATAGAGGGGGGATGACGTGAATGGGGTAGTATAAATTGAGGCCAATTATCTGGGAATAATGAGGAGTTCATCGATGCGTCAAAAAAATGTAAACAACTAGCGAAACGGCATTTCAATTTTTGTTGTTTTCCCTCGTTGCGCTTTCGAAGGTTTTCTGTTGAAAGAAGTACAGTTTGAAGCACGAGTAGCGAGTGAGTGACGGCTAGGCCCATAAGCGCTTCACCAAGCATTTTCAATGGGCAGAGAGTGTTGAACCAAAGTTTGCAGTATTTTCCGTTCAATTTTTCCACACAGCCAGGCTGCTTTTCATATACCCCCTCCATCTATTTCCGCAAGTGAAATAAATCTTTGTTTACAATCGACATGCTAAGCCTCTGGTCTCATCTAATTATTATGATTAATACCACACTATATTAGATACTACTTATCTTCATCAACATAATATTGAAAACCTTGAAAAATAGGAAGAAAGAAATTCTAAGCTACATCCTAAAGATTCAATAACCGCTGGATATTATTTTGGCTAAAGCAGCCACCTTCACTTTTTGTTTCAGATCATTTGCGGAAGTTCATCTACTTAGATTATTGATTTCCAAAATTAAATACAAGCAATCTACATATTTACTCCTAATCACAAGCTAAATCTTGGTCTTGAGTAGTTGTGAATTTTTAGAAGAAACTGAAGCTATTTGTAAGATCTTAGTTTTATATCTCGTGTTTAGCAGCTAGGTCCGCAAACATATAGACCCCGAATATTCGTTCACCACAACACCAAACCGGTACTAAATAATACAAGCACATTAGAATGGCGGACAAGCTTCAGCCAAATGTTACAGCGTCAGGTGGTGCACCTTCTCCTGATCCAACTAGGTTACCATGTGACAAAAAATGGATCACCCTGAACATAGGTGGCAAGTATTTCACAACAACACGTGTAACCCTAAGCAAAGCGCCAAATTCGTTTCTACACAAACTGTCCTCAACATCACTGGACCCACGAGACTTGGAGTCGGATCGCGATGAGCGTGGCGCATTTTTAATAGATCGAGACCCTATCTATTTTCAAGTTGTTCTAAACTATCTAAGGCACGGAAAGTTGATCATGAACAAGGGACTCATAGAGGAGGGGGTCCTGGAGGAAGCAGAGTTTTATAACATCACAGATCTCATCAGATTAACGAAGCAAAAGATACTCGAGCGAAATCAGCTCAAGTCAGCCAGCGAGAACAAAAAGTATGTCTATAGAGTTTTGCAATGCCATGAAGATGAGGTGACCCAGATGGTCTCAACACTAAGCGACGGATGGAAGTTTGAGCAAATGATCAATATGAAGCCGTCGAGCGGCGAGTATCCAACAGGCAAGCAAGCCGAGTTTTTGTGCGTTGTATCGCGAGAATGTATCTGGAGTCCCCACAGCAACGGAAGTCACAAGTCTGAGCCAAATGATAGGGCCAAACTGATCCAGCAAAAGGCATCACCTGGCATGGCTTTAGCACGAGATTAGTCATAGAATTTGTACAGAGGCGAAGAAGGTCTCAATCATATAATTGATCTTAGCATCTTATAATACAAAGCTTAATCTCTTCAACTTCGACATCATCCGGCGATCTAGACTCTGCATTTTCTGGTTATCAAACTTGAAAAGACTATACTTGTCGGCAAACTGTTCTGTCTGAGCAGAAAGCTGGAAAAACGATCCTCCGTCTGATGGGACTATCGCTACATTACGAATCTCAGCCGACTCTTATATTGATGCCCTGCTGAGTCATGAATGGATTTCTATATGATTATGATTTAAACAATTTTATGAACTCTCACATTATATCAATTAAGACTGTGGCATTTGAGAAGAAACACTTCTCCCTAAAGAACAAATAAAGCATATAACGATCGCTATTGTGTGCAATATGGCGAAACTTAGAAAAAAGAATAGGTGACCTAGAAGAGATACAAAACGACTGAAGAACGTGGGGTTGTAGAATGGCGATACCACAAATAAATCATTGCAGTCGTAATTATTAAAATTTTAATTTGTTAGAATATTATGGAGGGATTTTGCTATAAGTAATTTGCATCTTTCTGAAAGATTCTCATCAGTGATGATCAACAATTTGTTTGGATTGGTTATTGGCATCGCCTCGTAGAGATGACTAGTTGAGCAATCTTGAGATCACTTGATTCTCTTGTTCTTGTTGATGCTTTGTCGAGATTCGCCAAGGATTCGTTCATGGCTACGATGGCGTTCTTGTGGGAGCTCATTCTCAATATCCTTGAGCCGCCCTTCCAACAGGTTGAGCTCCATTCTCGCCAGCCCATAGACTAAGCTAGTTTTGTCCTTCCACGAGATCTTACCACGTTTTGTTTTGTCGATCAAGAGCTTTTGATTACTAATTTTGACTTCGTAAAGTCTCCTCAGAACTTTCAACTCCCTCATTCGTTTCGACGGTGATTCTATCTGAGGTTTCTCAGCTTTTGGTTCGTCGTTTTCCATCCTCATCCCCGAGCAGGCGAATCTTAAGATAAAAAAGCTTAAGGTAAGAGATGCTGTCTTGGTACAAGATTATGGCAGTGACATTTGTAATAACAATCAAAACTATAAATACATGGCGATAAAATAAGATTTATGATACTCTATATGTTGAACTACGAAAGGAACATCCTTATCAATAGATATTAGTTTTTCATCAGCAAAAGAACCCTTGTATTTGCAGAGGAGGTAAAATCGAGTGAAGAAAAGTACGAGCGACGAGATTTTCACACAGTAAACAAAGCGTGTTGAAAGCGCGCCTGCCGATTACCATTCAAAATGGACATGTTCCTCAACTCGATTCCAAGTTATAACTCGCATTAATTTCTTAATTGAACTAATCTCGGATACCTCTCGATATGTCAAGAAATTGCTAATCAACAACTTGCAACAAGAAGTCCAAAGTTTGCAAAAATGTCCCCTATTGACATGAACAAAATCAAAAAAGACATCAAGGAGGCGGAATCAATGTTATATCTTTATGATACCCAAATTCATAAGCAAACTCAACTTCTCGATAGAACTAAGAAGAATAAATTTAAGTCGACCACTATAAGGCAGAGTGTTTTAGTAGCTCTAGTTAAAGGTGATTTAAAACGTCTCGAGGGGGATAGAGTAGTTTACCAAAAGAACTTAGACGAACTCAATCGAAGGTTGACGAACGAGGAAATTGAAGCAACCCAAATCGTGGGACAGGTGCGCAACGAATCTCCAGAAATTGGAGAAGAGGTTGAAATATCCACTCAAGCTTTAACCCAATCATATTAGAAATGTCGTCCATAAGCACCGAAATTTGCGTTTTTTGTTACAAAGAATGCAGGAGCTCAGACTCGAGACCATTTCCGAGTTCCAAGTCCAAGGAGAGAATCCATACGAGATGCCAAATCAAAAAGTCTATGGCAGACAAACGCAACGTTGTTAGCAAATCAGATGCCAACGAGATTGAATCAAGTAAAAGTATTGATACTTTGAAGTCCGCCACTACACCCGAAACCATTCTCGAGCGGTTGTCTAGGGAAGAATCTGAGCTGAAGAAGATTGCCGAAGAGAAGAGACTGAATAAGTTAATTGAAGAGTCGAATAAGAAGTCTAGCAACCCAAATCACTTTTTTGACGTGAAAGCAGGTGTAGTGAAATCACACGAGAAGAAGAGATACTTGCACCATAGAAACTTGAGTGAGATAGCAGCAAGATTTGACGATCAGGGATTCCAAGAAGAGGCCGTGGGTCGGGCCTATGACCATACTGGTCGAGATCTCAATACTCTGGGTGATGATAGTGGGGATGATGATGAAGAGGACAAAGATTTAGACAAGACAAGTGAACTAGAGACAGTCTCCGGACCTAGCGTGAGCTCATCAAGTAGTAGTAGAAAATTTACCAGCAAAGACGAAGCCAAGTCTGACTTCAAAAGGAAGAGATTAGAGGGATCATCAGATACCAGGCAATCTAAAAAACTGTCTGGAATAAATATCAACGATGAAAACCCCTGCTGGTTTTGTCTTTCATCACCTCATGTCGAGAAGCATCTTGTCATTGCCATAGGAGAATACTGTTACCTCACTCTCGCAAAGGGAGGTTTAAACGACGGCCATCTATTAGTGGTACCCATAGAGCATATCGAGTCATTGAACGATGAAAAGAACTCTCTTGAACTATTAGAAGAGCTTGAGAATTTCAAGTCTTCATTGGTAAAATATTATGCTATCAAGTCAATGGGAGTGGTCTTTTTCGAGAGAAACTTTCGATCTGTCCATTGGCAGCTACAGGTGGTTCCTATTCCGCTTGAGAAGATTGATACGGTTGAGCAAGATATCAAGACAACATCCAAGAAGCATTTTTACAACGCAGACTACATAGATATTCCGTCTAGTTGCTCGTTAGGCGATATGATTCCACCCAAGGCTCCATATTTTTACTGGCAAGTTGAGCCTCCAAGTCGCAGATTTGTCACCCAAATACGAGTGAAAGGTTCTTTCTTTCCTGTCCAAATTGGTCGAATTGTGCTAGCTGACGAGAAGATCCTCAATTGCCCTGATAAGATCGATTGGAGGAGGTGTCTAAAAACAAGAGAAGAATATGAGGAGCTGGCTAAGCGTGTCAAGTCGGAATACCGAGAATTCGATCTAACTTGAAGCTTACAACAGCCAAAAACCACATGCTAAAATTTTGCATGTGGTTTATGGCCTGATGCAAACAATTCAGGACAAACATACTATATAAGTAAATCAATTTCTTATTAAATTTATACATATGATATTACATTAGCTCCTTTACATATAAGAATTCATTCGATCTGCAAGTTGGAATACATCGACCAGAAGGTTAGCATTGCAAGCAAGATCTAGCTCTTGTGGTCAAATTTAAAGCATTGAGTTGGTATATAATTCCTTGCCTATTTGAGGATCCATCCTGCTGTTGTTGTCCGTCTGTTTGGCTAGTTAGTGAATGAGTCATGCTTGTGGGTTCATCTCTCCGTCTGATGGCTAAGACTTCTGCAATATCATAGAATAATTTGTCAACAGAATCACCATTTAAAGCTGAAGTCTCCATAAACAAATCGAATTTGTTTATATCGGCAAATTTTTCGCCGATTGAGTAAGGCACCTCGCGTTCCTTGTCGCACTTGTTGCCCACTAAAACTCTCAAAACTTCGCTACCAAGTTGAGTATCACGATCAAGGACTGCATCAACATCTTTGATCCATTTGCTGAGGGCATCAAAGGAGGGTTGCGATGAGATATCGTAGACGAGAATGAGACAATGGGCAGATCGGTAATAACTTTGCGTGATTGATCTAAATCTCTCCTGGCCTGCAGTGTCCCATAGTTGTAGCTTGATTTTCATCCCGTTTGTTTCCACAGTCTTGATCATAAAGTCAACTCCAATTGTAGCGCCTTGGTGTCCGCTTGGCAGGTTACCTTGTGTAAACTGTCTAACTAGGCAAGTCTTGCCAACGCCAGCATTGCCGACCAAAACAATCTTGAATAGATACTTGTAGTCGTCCATGATCAATTATAATGTACGTGTTATGATTCAGATGCGAGTTGATTCGGTGAATTGCTGGTCTTGGTTGCATTCGTCCTCAATAGATAGATAGGTAAGTAGAAATCATCGATAGGAGATCATTTAGTCGCTTCCTTCGACTTACTCGACCATTGGTGCCAAAGGTTGTAGTTCTTGTAGAAGCATTAACCTTTCGTAAAACTTCATGTAATGAAAATAATAATAATAAGGAGGATAATACTGACAAGAGTGGCAGATTCACAGCCTCAAAGCAACGGCAATAGCTACGGCAGCAACATCAACATCCCCGCCACCGAGTTACCTGATGTCTAACTAACTGGCTGACTAACAAAATGACTTGCGAAACACCACAAGCTTACCTGTGTCGATGATAATAAGCTCATAAGCGCGCCCCTGTCGCAAGTTCAAGTTTACCTTTGCGCGCCTCTAGCCACGATTCAATAGAATTTATGACTGCCACCTGTCTTGCCTTGTTATGTCTTGTTGTTTCTTGCGTGCTGCCTTACGCGTCACTTGCTCTTTTAAGATATTTTTGAGAGATCGTAAAAAGTTGTCCTCTTATCTCGAGTCAGCCGATAATGCTATTTAGCTTTGCTTGTTCCCAATGCTGCTTCAAAGTTTTCACAAGTTACTTTCTGAGCATAAATTTTCTGACAACTAAATTTTATATAATTGTTCCAATATCCAACCACAGCCACTCTTTGTCACTTGATAGTAATCAGTGTCAATCAATATTACCACTAACCCCAGATTCAAACTCGCACTCCACTGCCAATAAATCAGATTGCAACATTGGTGGACACCTGTACGATGCAACTGTTGTTTATTTGCAAGCTTGGGTATGAGCCTATTATTGTTCCAGGTGAGCGATGGGCAGTGAGGTGAGAGAGCGCCAAGAGCAACAGAGACAGCAACAGAATAGAAACTTTGCCAGTTCCTTATAGTAGCTTGCCAAACTAAAGTGGATTCTTTAAGTGTATGTTGGCGAGTGAACAGGTTGTTGTTGCAATGTTGTTGCCACTCACACAGCGCCACAGCTACTGCCAGCTAGATGATGCAGCCGATGTTATTATGGCCCAATGTTACTGCCTACCTGTCGCCATGAGCGGCAAAACCTCGAGAGAAGGAGAGAGAGAGAGAGAGTCACTCGCTTCTGCCTCTGGACAAGCTACCTGCCCACGCTTGTCCGCTAGCTAGCTAACTAGCTTGCTTACTCGATTCAGTTTCTACGAGCAAGTGAATGAGTGGCACAGATCCACTGAGGCTAACCCAAAGTTTCTCGACGAGTCAGCAAATTTATTGTGTTGCCCTCCGGCTTTGGCCATAGTTTTCTTATGCTGCTACTACTGTGTTGCCAGCAGCAACGCAAACTGATGGCTGCTATCGCCGAAGTGGCAGCAAGTTCGAAAAGGCCAGCGCTTGTAGGAGTCGTCGGCAAACTTGCATCGCTCATTGTTCTGCACGATCATTCGTATATCTCCTCCTGACTCTTAACTTAGGTAGTGGGAGAGCTGAAGCAGAAGTCATCCGTGACCTAAGCTTCGTTTTCTGCCATTGACCAATGAGCATTGAGCTTGCATTGGACATACTCGATGGCGAAGCAATATTAACGAAAGCGATAGGAATTTCAAATACGCTTCAAGTAAGCAACCTAAACTCTCTTTCTGGAGTGCCAAGACTCCCAGTGCTATCCGAGACTCGATAACCGAAAAACCACCGCTTTTGACGCGAGAGAGGACAGGAAGTTGGACTCATATAGAGTGATTGTTTATTACACGTCAAGGTTTTGCTCATTAGCAATCATTATAAATCTATGTAAAGCTCGTTCAACCTGAAGTCGACTGGTAGGACATGAGATCCGATCTATTTCATCTACAAGACAGATCTTCTCAGATTTTAGATTGGTAGTTACAAAGTATTCCAGTTTACTGACACTCGAAATGATCCAGTTTGTCGCTAAACTCATCACTTCTGTTCTCCTAGAGATTTTGAATCGATTATTCATTTGATTGACACAATTCTATGTAATTGCAATAGTTATAATTATATCATTGATAGCCATTATAAGTCTTCAAAGTTCATTTCATGTACCTAACTTGCTTTTGCCTCACTCTGTTGCAGTTCCTCTGTTGTTTTGTTACTATCGCCATTTTTGCCGATTTCTGAATTGGTTTTGCTCGCTGGTTTGGTCTGTTCAGTGGGTTTCTCCGTCTCAGCATCCTCTGTAGGCTCGCCGGGTTTTCTAGAAGCTTCCGGCGCGCCTTTGGCATCTTCAATTTCCGGATCCATTTGCTTGAGCTTCTTCGCAGGTGGCTCTTCTCTTGACTCCTCTTTCTTACCATGATCCTCATATTCAGCCTCAGCCTCAACCTCATTCTCTACTTTCTCGTCTTCTTTGTTTGCAAGTCTCTCGGCCTCGAGTTTATCGGCAGCTTCCTGAGCTTCCGCTTTCCGCTTGGCCTCTAGATCCTCCTGTTCCCTCTTCACCTTTGCCATCTCCTCCAATACAACCTCCTCCTGGCGCTTGGAAATGCTCTTGATGATTTCCTTCTCATCCATCGTGACTAACTTTGAAGGCTCATCACTGACATTTGTCTCTTCGTCGGCACCACCGCCTGAAACCGAGGACGCTGCATTCGAGTCGGTGGCCTCATTCATGGCCTCGCAGGTTATCGTAGTGGTTGTGGTTGGTCCCTCAATACTACTCATGTTCTCCTTTTCATTAAGTGGACAAGTTGCGGAATTGGAATTGGGTGCTTTAAGTTCGCCATTGGATCTGTTGGTATCTGAAAAGCCATTCATTGAGGTACCATTCGTTTGGGCGCCATTCACGTTCGGGCTTGCAACACCGCTATTGTTATTTATGTTTATATTATCGCTTGAGATCTCTGATACTGACTGAGGTTGTTCTATTTGCGCTGAATCTGGAGTTTCCTGTCGTCCAGCCAACAGGATAGCATTGTGTTGTTGTTGCTGTTGTTTGCTCTCGTCCACCTTTGCCGGAACCCATTTGAATATTTGCATTGAAGTATCTCCAAGTGTCACCCATTTCTTCTCCCTATTGTTTGGTATTGTGTTTTGTTAAGGATAGTAGATGATGTTAGCTTCTGTGTTCTAGTCTGGCTAAACATTTCTTGTTGTCACCTCCTTTTACACTTCTACTACTACTGCTACTTACCATTTCCTAACTTTGCCAATCGTATGCATGGCACGTTTAATATCATCCTTGTGACGACTGCGCGTCTCGGCTCTGATTGAACGAGACATGGACATTTTTTGTTTAGACTGTTACTGTTGTGTCTCGTCGTCTTTGCCGTTGCAAGCCAGTGGTTGTAAATATTTAGTTGGCCTTTGCTATTGGTTGGCTGGCTGGCTGATGTTGAGTCGAATAGTATAGCTGTCGTAATTGTTGTTATTGTCGGTGCTGTGGACTTGCAGATCAACGGTAGATTTTCAACAGACTTGTGCAATAGTTGCGCTATTCCGAAATCCCTCTTCTCTGTTAACCAAGTATAGCAACACTAAACATTGACAGAGTTTAATCCAAGAAAGCTTGACAGGTGGTGGATGGAATAATAGTCAAACAGAACTAGGGTTTTCTGATAACAGTTGCGGAGAGCTAGGGTTTTATCTAAAAATATTGTCATATAATAAAGTCCCGTCGAAAGAGAGAGAGAGAGGACAACATCGAGCGAATCGAACACCGAACATCGCCGACCGTGGCCTTTGTCCGGCGACAGCGCCACGATTGCAAGGTGCATTTCGCGGTCCTCTTTTTCTTCCCATTTCGTATGATTTTCAGATTCTTTGAAGTTCATTGAGAGCGCAAAACGCTCGCGCTCGTCTAGCTGTGTCAGCTGATCGCACACTGCCCCCCATGATGCTGCTGCTTCTGCTGCAGCCCCCAGCGCGAGAAGTTGAATTCCCAACAACCGAGTGGCGCTGCAG
This sequence comes from Aculops lycopersici, assembly GCA_015350385.1. NCBI lineage: Eukaryota > Metazoa > Arthropoda > Arachnida > Trombidiformes > Eriophyidae > Aculops > Aculops lycopersici. The sequence goes on along the minus strand of WNKI01000005.1, from coordinate 115,936 downwards.
TTGCGTGCTGCCCAAACGCGAGGCATTCTCCCTGGAGCCTCCTAAATTTAAGTTCTAAACCGGAGGTAAAGAGATTGGATTGGTTCACAGGTGTGTGCATGAGTGCGTCAGTCGACTTTGGAGTGGTCATGGTTGGCTCGTTCCCTTCTCCTCTCTTCTCTTCTCTCCACTCCTCTCCACTCTCTGCAGCGGCACAAGTCAATCTCTCCTCTCGCCCGCTGTCTGTTACGTAATTTTAAGTTTACCTGCCGCCGTTTTTTGCTCTCTCTCTCTCTCTCTCTATCTCCCTCTCCACTATCTGGCTCTCTGTCGGTCCATTATTATCATTGAATGATGAGGAAAAACTGGCGTCCGCTTGAGTTGTTTGGCTCCCTTTGTTGTCAGGTCTATTTGAGTCTATTCCTATAGATGGTCTGTTGGCTGGACGGTGTCCGGAGTTGTCACTGCTCTTTTGGAGGGGACGAAGAGAGGCGTTTGAGACATAGAGAGACAGGCGGCAATGTTGGCGTAGTAATCAAAAGGCTGGCCATACATACGGGTAGTCAGCCAGTAAGCCAGTCAGTCGGATAGTAGAAAGCACAATGCCTCCGCCGGGTTCATGTGTGAAAGGTGTTCTCTAGTCTACCTGTCGACCGAGCACTCCGCCCAAAAGACTCGCAATTCAGTTGTAGTTGGCTTCAAGTTTAGATTCAAACGCACCGGCACTCGAGTTGGACGCTTGGTTGTGATGCATTCAATGCAGCTCGGTCACTTGTTGCGTAACAACGGCCACGGCAACGGCAATCGAGCCAACCGACGCGCTAGCTACAACAACAACAACAACAACAAAATCAACAACAACAGCGACGACGTCGACCAAACCGACAGCCGGACGCCCGAAAAGGAAGCGAGACTTTCAGGCACATAGACTTTTTTCTCTCGTAACTGGAATTGCCAATTCAATGTCAAAGACCTTGGCGGTTTCAAGCGCCGAGCTACCGAGGAGTTGAAATGGGAAGCTGCCAGTGAAGTTTGTGTGAGAGTTCCTCCCGCGAGAAGCTAGCCAGCCGGAGACTCTCGCTAGCTTGCCGCCGAGTGCAGCAGCAGCAGCAACAACAACAACAACAACAACAGTGGCGCTGGCCATTCGATTTGGGGAGAAGTCTATATTTGTAACTCCAGCACTAGAACTTCAACAGTCGCATAATCGGCCGCCACAGGTGAGCTCCACTCTCCTGGCCGATCGGCAGCAAAAGCCGGCGGCGTTGGCGCTGCCATCTCACGTTGCGGCCATCCGGTTGGTTGAAAGGCAACGCGCAATTGCCGTGAGAGCTCCCACAGAAGATCGTTCGTTTAATTTCGTTTCGTCTCGTTCCTTTGCGAAACGACGTTCCTTCCTTTTGACTGGCTCCAGTCATCAAGTCGACGAGTTCTCGGCTCGACTCGCTCGCTCGCTTGACGGCGGCCGCGGCGCCAGCGGAGGACTCTGGCCAGCGGAGTTTATGGTACGAGGAAAAGGCTAGGGGGTGGCAGTGAGATTGTGTGGCGCTGCATTGATTACGGCGGCATGTTGCAGTGGCTAGCCGTAGCCGTTGCCATTCCTATTGAGTTGGCTGGTCAGTCAGCTTACCTGTCTTCTACTGGAGCAAGCAACTGCAGCATGACTTAACATAATGACGGCGACTCTGATGGGATTACTGCGGCTGCCGTAGGAACCATTAGGACTTTTTGTGCGCTGCCCTCTCCCTCTCATTTGCGCGCAGTGTGGCGTTTCACTGCAGCGACACGCTAGCCCTACAGGTCGCCGTCCAATGCCACTGCCACAGGTTGCCGCCACTGAGGCATTCCCCCGATTGCCTCGGCCGCTTTAGGGTTCAGCGACTGCATGAGCGAATGCCTCGAGTGGCTGCTGCCGCCGCCGCAACCAGCACCGCCACTCACTGGCTGCCCAAGACTCGGATTCCTCGCCTGCCTCTAGCTCGCGGCTCGCTCTTTCTCTCTCTCCCTCTCTTCAATTCTAGACTCTCGACTCCTCCGCTCGACGCCGAGATAGCGTGCGGCCAAGTCGAGCGTCCTCTCTAGCATCTAACTGGTTGGCCTAACAAACTGCAGGCGAGCGAGAGGAAGCGGATAGACGGGCAACCTGTTGAATCTCGCTCGCCCGCTCACACACAAACACACGTTACGCAACGAGAAACGCGTCGCGCAGTGTGAACAGCAGCAGCAACGGCAGTCTCCGAATCGAGCGGCCAGTTCCCGAATGTTTGGCCCACAATATCACTCGCCCGTCTGCCCGCCCGAACGACTAACCAACAGACCGACCGAGAGTTTCAACTGCAGTATGCGCCGTAGATAGTGGATGACAATTTAGCGGCACAACCGAGAGGAAAGCGGCAAGAGGCGAGCACACAGGCTGACCAACTAGAGCGACGTTAGATCGGGCAACAGGTAGTTGCTAGCTAGCCATCCAGCTCGCGCTTTTCAGTCAAGTGGGGAGTTGAGTTTAGTTTAGTTTAGTTATGCGCCAACAGCAATAGCAACAACTGCAATCAATAGCAAGCTCTATCAACGCTAGCGAGTCGGCGGTGAGACTAGTACAGTTGCGAGAATGCAAACAAGTGGTTTCTGGCCTCGGTAATAGTGGCGGCCAGTGGGAAGCGAGCAGAGAGTTTGTTGCAGCGACTGCAGCTGAAGCTCGAAGCTAGAGAGGGGCAACAGCAAGAGCAGCAACTTTTTACTGGACTAGTGAAACCAAATTTAGAGAGAAAATAGCCAACTGACTTTGGAGCACGATTACAAAAATTACACCAGCGACCAACGCCAAGACAGATTCAAGTTCACGCGTTTAAATTTCAGGAACTCACATCTCTTATCTGCTTGCCGGTAGTTAGTTGATAGTGAGCTAACAGGCGGAAATCAAATCAAAATTCAAGCCAACAGATCAATATATTTCATAGTGATAGCACCAAACAACTGGACAACTCAAGCGTTTGACTTCTAGTGATCACCGGAAGCGAGTTGAGTCTTGAAATTATATTGAGAGATTGAGGGATAGAGAAAGGGAAAGAATGGAAGTTGAATTGGATTTGTGGAGCTCGCGCTCGTCGGACCCCGTCGATCACATCCTAAGCGACGTGGACTGCGGCGACCTAACTGATGTGGACGAGTTCATTTTGGGTTGCTCCTCGCCGAGCTCCCAAATGGCGGCCGTCGCGAGCTCCAGCGGCCAGGATCCGCTCGGCCACCACCTGTTGTCCCTGCCTACCCCTAATAGCTCTAGCTCAGCAACGAGCGTCAACTCCTCTCTAAGTCCCTCGCCCCACACCACAAATCACCATGTCGTTGTGCCTCTAAGTCACATCCAATACCCCAACCTGAATCACATGACAACAACTTCCTGTCCAGGCAGCGCATCGATGAAAAACGATCTCACAAGCTCATCGGCGTCGTCCTCAACTTCCGCTTCCGTTGTTGGTTCGCCATCGAGCAGCACAGTTGATCATCATCAATTCCACCTGCACCACCTTCGGCAGCAGCAGCAGCAGCATCACATGATGCAACACCAGCACCAGTACCTAAGTCAACCCCAACAGCAGCAGCAGCAACAACAAGTCAATGCCTATGGCCACTCGATTGGTAATCAGCACACAATTCAGTATCACAATCATCATCATCATCAAAACCAGCAACAAAGTCAGCAGCAACAATTGCAAATGCTAAGTCCCAACGACCATCTCACCAGTCAACCCGTTTACCAGACAACAGCGACCACCGCTGTCTACCCCAGTAACCACCACAACCACCACCACCACCACCACCTGTCGTCCGGGTCGCCCTCAGTGGACGACGATTGTTGCGACGATCTCACTAATTTGACGCCATCGAGAGGCCAACAGCAACAGCAGCAATATCAGATGGTCGACTCATACGATCAACAGTATCAGACGCAAACTCAGCAACAGCAACAGCAACAGCCACAACAACAGCAGCAGCAGCAACAGCAACAGCAGAGTTACATGGTGAGCAGTAGCGGAAGTGGTAATATGATCCACACGAGTGCTGCAAATCAATCCACCTTAGTCGCCTCGCGTGTCGATCATTGTTACATGCTAAATCCTTTGGAAAGCCAGCAGAGTAACGAGGGTGGCACGAGTACAAGTAACGGAGTCACAAGCTCATCGTCTTCAAGCACAAGCACCAATCTCGTTGACCCAAAGCAGCTCCACATGCTTTTGAATAGCCAGCCACAAGCCATTAGCTGCCTGCCAAGTGACTCGACTGTGAATATCAACAATAATTCGACCGAAAGCCTCTCGGGAGGCAAACAGACTTCCGGCGGAAACAAGCGTCGAGCTCAGAGTGCGGGTGGGAAGACTTCCGGTGGAGCTAAGCGAGCAAAGGCAACGCCAGCCCAAACCAACAACAGCAAGAAACCTGCACAGACCACCGCCGCAACTTCAAATACCCGAAATATTAGCAACGCCAGCAATCATAATGATAACAATAAAAACCAGACAACAGGATCGACCAAAACTCAGCTAACTAGTCTGAGCTCTTCCAGTAAGACAGTTAAGTCTCGTGCTGGCAGCAATAAGCAACAGAAAACGACGAATGGCAAGCAACAAGTGGTTGAGGGTCACCTGTCGCCCACCGGATCAAGCTCATCGGGTGTCTCCTCGCTTAGTGGCTCGTTTAGCTCAACCCACGATACGGACGCCACCGATTACCAGCGCCAACTTGACTTGAACAGTCCAGCTCAGAGTGAGTCTCTCTCTGGCTCGGTTGCGACCGGAAACGGAAGTGGAAGGAAGTCTGCAAAGAGCTTCTCGCCCGTGAACCAGCAGATCTCTTCAAGTGAACAGCAACATAAGCAGCAGCAGCAGCAGCAACAGCAAGCAAAGTCCAAGGCCAAGGGTAGCGGCGGCGGCAATCGAGCCATCGGCGAGCCTTTGAGTGTCATGGCAACAAGTGGCGAGCCTTCCGAGTCGGCAAGCAAACTTGAGCAGGGAAAATCTGGATCAGAATCTACAACTTGCTGCTCTTTAAGCTCCAAAGCCGATGAAGACGATCGAAAGCAGGAGGCTGCGCTTGGTACGGGTGATAATCAGCAACAAGACAACTCGCATTTGGGCGCGGACCCTTGCCCGGCATCCAGTGGCTCAGTTTCCAACGGCAACAAGACAAATGACCATGCCAAAGAAGACGGTGAGAGTAAGTAACAAACACGCTCGCATATTTTTTATCACTTTTCCACCATCTAAAACTTAGATCCTCTTCAGTTTTCTTCATGATGAAGGGACTCGTTTCACTCCTTCTCCTTTCTTTAACTGCCCCAAGAGCACGAGAGGAGTCATGATTTGCGTGTGGCACTCGATTTTGCTTGAGTTTGGTGTGAGGCAAATGTTTGCTTTTCGTCGGCCACTTGAGGATGATTTTATGTGATGGACAAGTCTTCCTGAAATCCTCATACACGAGACACCAATCCGAAGTCCTCAAGATTTTTAGGAGGTGAGGGAACTTTGAATCGAGACAAGAATCTTGTGTAAACCTGGCCTTCCAATCTCGCCCGCAATTGTACAAGCTAGCCTGCCAACAATCCTGATATGGGGACTCGCCTCTTCCTTTGTCTGAGCTCAACAAAACGACCACGACGACCCGAAAGCAACACAATGGGTTTGTCCAATTTACTTTTTGCCTCGCACTCACTCGCAGAATGGCTTCTCGTTCGGCTGTTGCGGACTCTCAGGCTACCAACTTCCCATTGGGCGCCGCGGCGAGAGCAGTTGGCAATGGAAAAGGCTCACCTGTTGCTGTCGTCATTGTTGAGGGTCGGGCGTGCATTTGCTTTTGCCGAGTCCACCGGATGAGCGAGTGAGCGGGCGGCGAGAATCTAATCAAGCGGGCGGCGGTGGTTAGAGAGTTGGAGGGAATTTGCGGCCAGCAGACTTTAGATTAGACATCGCCTGAAAAGGAAGCCCAACTCAAGGAGTTTGCCGGAGTGCGAGAGTTTTTTCTTCTCATTCCTTCCTTCCTCTTTCCCTTTCAAGTGGTCAAACTTGGAGTGCGGCAAGTAATGCGTCTCTCTCTTTCTTTCTTATTCTACAACTTGCTTGCTCTTATGTAACAGTTGGCCAGTCTCCTATCTGTTGCTCCCTCACCCGCTCGCTCGCTCAGCTCGCGAGCAAGAGTCGAGTTGCTCGCAGCAAGTGGTTGCCGCAACCTACGGCATGACTAGTCGCCGCGGCTCGATAGGCAACAATGATGATGGTGCTGATGATGATTATGATTATCCGACTGCCGCTCAGCTTGCCGCGAGTTGGTCGTGAAAATAAGAACGACTTGCCTTGCGCGCGGAGTTATTATGTAATCTCAGGTGCACTCTAGTCTCGGTTTAGAGTCGGCTGGAATTGCGAAGCACTCGCTTGCGGCACGAGTGGACTTGCACGAAGGGCGACCACTTGTTGCCATTGCAATTGCAATTGCTATTGATCCTCTCTGAATCCCCTTTCCAAGAACTTGATGCGCCAGTGAAGCACGTAGATCCCTCTCCCCACCTCGCCTGCGATGTGAAGCGAGTTTTCGATTGGGTTGTCAGTTAGTCGGTCGGTCGGCCAGCTAACCAGGCAGCTAGCCGGCCGCTCGGTTGGTCTTGTCGAGATTCAAGAGTATGATCTATTGAGGTGAAGTGAACGTCTCGTTTCGCTCCGGGAGACGCACGAGGCAGCAGCACGGAGGAGGCACTCGATGGGATTTGTTGGCGTGCAAGCGGCGCTCACAAGAAGAGGCAGTTAGAGTTGTAACTTGCTAGAGCAGCAACAGGTGGGATAGAAAGAGCAACGTGAGTCACTGGCAGCCGCCGCCGCCGCTGCCCATACAATTTAGCCGTCCAAATTGTATGGATTGAAAGCAGAAAGGAGCTGCGGGCTCCAGTTTTGACTGTGAATGGCGAGCAGTCTTGTGTGTGAGAGAGGGAGAGGGAGAGAGGCAACAGGTAGTTCTTAAGCCGAGTCCGAAGATCAACAGGTTGCAAAAATCCAATGCAGCGGCAGCGAATCCATTCGCGCCGTGCGGAATGCGTCCGCCGCCTCACAAAGTCCACCTGTTGCCTGCGAGTTTTGCGTCATGGAAGCAGCGGCAACTTCACTCGCTCGCCTGTGATTACAGGAGATAGCTTTTTGGTGTGCCTATGAAGCTCTTGTCTCTCACCTGTTGAGCTCTTCGAGGGGGAAGTGGCCATCAGAGACTGTGGCTATTTGATTGCTGTTCTTGAATCGACGCCACTTGCCTTTTGAGTTGCTTCGCGCCAGCCGCTGCTCCAGACGGCTCTCGAACGCGACCCCCACTCGGCGATTTCAGGGAGAGAGAGAGAGGGAGAGAGAACCGAAGAAAAGCTACGGCGACGACCACTACCACTAGGGATGTGAGCTGCGAGTTTCTGTATCTCGGCTAAAACTAGCAACAAAACTTTGCTTTGGCAGCTCGGCTCGAAAGAGCTGAGTTCCCGATCGAATACATGAGAGCCGAGCTTTCTAGACCATACGCGTTTTGGCAGCCGGGCCGAAAAACTTCGAGCTTTCAATTCGGACGAGCTCCCAAAAAGCGGTAGCTCAGCTCAGCTCACATCCCTAACTATAACAGAGGGGAAGACAGAAAAAGGAAAGGCGAGTTCAAGGTTGGCATCTCCCGCTCGAGACTCCAAATCTCTCTTTTCAGGGATTTAACGTTGGGACATGGCCAGCCAACCAGCTAGCTAGCTGGCTAAACAGCCAAACGGCCAGGTGAGTTTAGTTTACCGCCGAAGGACTAGTTTAACTTCAAAACCCTGGCAACCGAAAGAAAAGGACAACGAAACAACAACAAAAACATCAACATTATTGGGCTCGCTAGTTCAACGACCTCAACACTGCCACAAGCGCCGCTTTTAGTGACGCCAACTTCCCCTTTCCCTCCCTTCAGATTATTTCTATGGAATTTCTGTGTACGACTACCAGCCAAATGATAGGGCGAGTCTCTTGTGGCTAGCCCCTTCGTTACTAAATTGAGCAGCAGCATCTAGATGGCTGATGTTGTTGTTTCTGCTGCTGCTGCTGCTGCTTCTGAGTCAATCTCTACAGTAAACTGAATTGAATCGGATTGAACCTACGGCCAGACCAGTGCCAACGTAATAGCTCGCTCACTTAATGGCCCCCCAAAAGTCGAGGCGAAGACGCCAAAACGAGATAACGACGCTCAGAGTTTTTCCGGGAGCCACTTGTTGCTCTTGGCGCTTCGCTAGCTTCTCGTGGTTGGCTGGCGCTAGCCTGAGTCCATTCGCTCCATTTGCCGCTAATGGCAGTGTTGTCACGAGAAGTGCGCCACGAGGGAGAGAGCGAGAGGGAAATCCATTTTTTGCCTCTCACTGACTGGCGATTCTAGAGTCGAGGGCTCGCCTCAGTTGGCTAGCCAACTGGCCGAGTCATTATAACCATTAGCAGCTGAGCATCCATTAGAGAGTCGAGAGAAGTCCAAGCAGTTGAAGGAAATGGAAGCCCTATTCCTCATTGGCACGTCGGCCAGCTCCTTTCGCTGTGATCACTTTCCTGCAGTGAGCACCGACCAGAAACTAGCAACAAGTCTCAGAGGATAACCAATCGATTGCCTCTTTAGACTCGAGGCAAAATTCGAATCTGGACAAGATATAATTCATCTTACGCCGTGGTGAAAGACATGAGTGACGCTTGCAAACCCCATAGCGGCGGCGGTTGTAAACTAAACTCGAGGCGTCCCAGCATGAGATTTCTGGTTTGGTTCGGTTAAGTTTAGCTTGGTCTTGTCTGTCGCAACAGAGGAACTTTTGAGGCGAGCCAAATGGGAAGCATCGCGAGACTGGCATTGAATTTTAATGGCCAACTTGATAGCTGAATTCGCCAGCGAGCGAGTGAGCTCTAGCTGAAACCACCTGCTATCTAAGCGAGCCCATCACTTGGCAGCGTTCGTTCGATTTTCTTCCATCAGGTTGTTGCTTCCTTTTGATGTATCTAGTTTATTTCCGCCATTCATTCACCTGTTGCCTGTACCTGGGCATTGTGCGGCTGCTAGCTCGACGGCCCATTACTAGCCTGTAACAAGTCGACTGGCCGGCTGCTGGTGCTGCTGTTGCCGCCGCCGCCACTTAAGCTAAGCAGTGACGTAACTCCAGGCCCGTCAATTGCAATCCATCTAAATTTACATCCGTCAATCCAAGAGAGCATTAGCTTTTGCTACATCGGTGTCGGCCACTGCGGCGAGCTTCTCTTATGATGATCAAAACTTCGATTAGCTAGTTAAGACTCGCAGAGTGTACCTTAGTTTGGCTGGCACAAATCGATCACACAACAGGAAGAGCACGGCCACTTTGACTTTTCGCATTGGCGATCGCTCTCATTGTTGTGAACGTTCGGCGTCCTCCCCATCATCGTCATGGAGAAAAGAGCCGCAGTACACTTGAACTGCGACTAACATCTACCACTAATCAGCTTTTCGGCCATTCGCAGTCGATGATCGAGGCTGAGAGACGGACATGCGAGGGCACACATTCACACAGGTGGTGGCGCAGCGAGCGCATCGCTGCAACCAGTGGCCGGCGTTCCAATGATAACTGAACTACCTGAGTCATTATGGCGAGTGTCGAGTTAACGAATCATGCATAATGATAACAATAAATTGGCGGCCACTCGAGTTGAAATTTAATGCCTCGAGCGAATGGAACATTTTGATACTCTCTCTCTCTCTC
>WNKI01000005.1:22341-105995 GCA_015350385.1 Aculops lycopersici | reverse complement strand
TACGTACGTACTACGTACGTACGTACGTACGTACTACGTACTACGTACGTACTACTACTACGTACGTCTACTACTCGTCTCTCTCTCTCTCTCTCTCTCTCTCTCTCTCTCTCTCTCTCTCTCTCTCTCTCTCTCTCTCTCTCTCTCTCTCTCTCTCTCTCTCTCTCTCTCTCTCTCTCTATTCTTCCCCTGGATGATAGTGAGGCGAGAATATAAGGGACATGACTTTTTTACGACCACTTTGCGGCTGAATTAGAGTTTGATCTTCACGCCACCTGTTGCTTGTCGCAACAACACCATTACTAACCAAAAATTTCTCGCATTTCATCTAATGTTACCACTGTCCTCATAGTCAATAATAACGACGTTAAATTAGACGATGCAAATAAGGTCGACCCTCAAACGAAGCCGGCGGCTCTGAGTCCACAAAGGGTCAAGGTTGAGCCTACGCCGACCTTCAGTCTAAGTAAGTTGCTAAGTCAGCAGCAGCAACCGTCGTCTTCTTCAGCAACCATGAGGAACAATGTCAACAAATTTGGGGCCAACCTGTCTGCGAGTAGCAGACAAAAGCTGAGCTCGCTTTCGTCGTGCCTCATCATTAACCAGAACGCGAGTTCGGCTCCAGTCACCGGAAGCGGTGGTTGCAAGAACAGTGTGATATCGACAACTGGCCAGACTGCATCTATCTCATCTACGCCAGCAACAATCCAATTAACTGGCAACAAAGTCAGCAGCTCCAATTCCAACTCAATCAATTTGGCCACTTCCATTTCCATAACCTCAAGCACGAACTCAACCTGCTCCTTCTCGTCGGCCTCCTCTAGTTCGAACCTCTCGCCTCCCTCTTCGGCCAGCTCGTCGCCCACCATGCAACTGGGCGGCGGCTCGTCCGTTTTGCCAGGCAGTATGGCTTTAATCTCGAACCAAGACTGGAAAAGCGCACCCACGGGACAGGTGGTTGTGCTGACGGACGAGGAGAGACGCACACTTATAGCTGAGGGATACCCGATTCCGCAGAGATTTCCGTTGAGCAAGGCGGAAGAGCGAAGCCTCAAGAAGATTCGGCGTAAGATTAAGAATAAAATTTCAGCCCAAGAGTCGAGGAGAAAGAAGAAGGAGTATATGGAGGAGTTGGAGAAGAAGGTGCAACAAATGGAAAGTCGAGTTGCCGAGTTGGAGTTTGAGAATAGGCAGTTGCGAGTGCGTCTCGTAGGCGAAGGAGATGGTATCTCTGATAAGTGTGACAAATCTGAAGCGATCAACAAGCTGCAACAAGTGTCGTCGGAGGCCACGACGGACCTCAAGCGCGAGCCACTCAATGCCTCCTCCAGTTCAACTGGTGCTGGTGGTTGTCAGTCAGCTAGAGAGCAAATGGAAAATCCAGAGATCGACAACAGCAGCAACAACAACAGCGATGACTACTCAGTGGTCTCTGGTGATCTGATTAATCAGTGCCAAGATCAGCAACAAGTGTCTTTGTCACCAGCAAGCGACGACTCAAATATGACGAAAGACAGTGGCCCAGAAGCTTGCCCAAAGCAGCAGCAGATGGAATCAACAAGTGGCCTAGGGGGCGATGATGGAGCTCATCATCATCATGGGAAAGATTCAACAGTATCCTCCGGTGGCCTGAGTCAATCGATAGTGTCAAATTTGTCATCGCCTCCAACTGTTGCCAGTGGATCCTCAACATCCACATCCACACCGACGTCGACATCCACTCCATTGACTTCCCAGCCAACAAACACAACTGCAACCACCAGTTGCTCTAGTGAGACTAACATGCAGCAGCAGCAGACCAACGGCGTCACCGACGATGATTATTTTATCGACGACATTCTGATGAGCCAGGCGGCGGAGCAAGACTCGGATGGAGTGGGCAACGATGTCGACGGATCCATGGGTTCAGTAGTGGCGGCGGCCATTGGAGATGGCGACGTTGATTTGGTGGCCAACTTGGTGGGTGTTGTGTGTGAATCAGACGACATGTCGTCTGTCGTTAGGTCGCTTTGCGTGGATCAAGTGGACACTTTTGTTTTGGCTGCTGGCGGCGATAGTTATCAGGATAAAATTATTAACTCGGTTGGCGAGGATAAACAATCAGTAGAAGTTGCGACGAGTCAATTAAGAGGAGAGGCAGCGACGACAAATGGACAAGTAGTAACAAGTAACGGCGCTAGCGACACTGATGATCTCAGCGGCAATAGAAACAGTGGCGGCAACAAACTGGCGGCAAGCTCATCGAGACCAACGAGCCCGATCAAAACGAGTATAAAAGTGGAGGCCGAGCTCTAGATTAGATGCTCACTCGTTGGCGGTACTCGAGAGAAAGTTTATGGGACTAGCATCAGACTAACTTCCAGTTAGTTTAGTGTTTAGTGGGTGTGTTTTGTAAACTTCTTCAAGGGACACCAACGAGTGACCCATGCAACCTAAAGAACAGCAAGCAACAGACAGCATATTAGTTACATAACCAAGAGACTTACTTTGCAACCAGTCTGTGCGTGTGTTTGTATCCTGTATCATATAATCATATTATTATGCATGTGTATGAATGTGTAAATAGTTAGGGTTTGAGTTATGTTTTAAATATAACTAAAACAAAGAAACATATTTCTACGAAGCTTTGATTGAAATTTAATCCAATGACAGCGATGAAAACAGCATCAAATAACAGCAAATATAAGTTCAACTAGCAATCCAATTAAAGGTATTTGCGTCATCAAGTTGGTGGTAATCACACAGCACCTTCACACAGCAAGATGCCACAACCCAATGGGTGCAAATGCTTTTAATTGAAGAAGGGAAACGAGATAACAGCATAACAAATAGATGACAGCACTTTAAATATAACAGCAATCTCACGGGAGGTTCAATGATTGTCAGAGTATAAGGGAGAAGGAAACAATCAGCCAAACGTGACGCAACGAATGAATGGAAGCAACGAATGGACGATAGGACAACGAAGGAGCTCGCTTTTCATGGGCGAAACCAACGATAACGACAGGTGGTTGGTTGCAGTTGAGGTGCGAGTTTTGAGTGTTGAACACGAGTTTTGGTTTTTCAAACAAGTGGTCAGCGAGTCGCAACGGAACTGTAAGCGCAACCGAAAAGTCGATTCTTGGTTCTGCTCTGGGGCTTGAGTTTCGGCTTTTAATGTTAGGCAACAGGGGCAATAATAGTCATCGGCACCAATTTAATCATTGAGGGTCAATTAAAAGCGTAAAGAGGTGAACACTTGAGTGGGTTGCTTGAAAAATGGCAATCGTTGGCTCTATTGGATGAACTCTAGCGCTGGCCTCGTGATTTGATTGAGTCGACGACAACCACAACACGAACATTGGAGACAACGAGGAGATTATTGGAAGAGAATTGATTATTTTCTATTCTATTCTACATAACAGCATACATAGATTATAAGATATAACTTATTAAACATACACACAAACAAAGTAACTCTCATTGGTTAAACCGATGAACAGCAGCGAAAACAGCAAAGTTGAAAAGAAAAAAAAACATTACCGCGTCTAAAAAGAGTTTTATTATTATTATTATTGATTAACCTCCTCACTTGTCTCCTTGCTACTTTATACAAATGATCTTTTTCCTCTTCAGCTGTAAAAATAACTCAACTTCATATGATCACTACTTTATAGTCTATCAATTACAATTGAGTCGATATAATTCACTAGAACATTGCGGTGCTTCACCAACAAACTTCTCGCCACTTGTAACCCGATACGCGGCGAGTTGTGCGAGCCAAATGCGAGACTGTCAGCGCACCACCTGTTGATCTTGATCCATCTCCATGAACGTATTTTTGGGGCACCTTAACCGTTCTACTTTCTTTGTGTAGTTACAACCTTCAGTCTTCTGTAGGACTGGCACCGTTGCAGTCGGAATCTTTTTGTTTTGTTGAGATCTATAATATTGAAAATTGCATCATGTTCAAGCTGTCAATTGTCTCTCTGTTTGCACTCGTCGGTTGCGTAAGTATTAACTGTGAATTACCATTAGAAAGCACTAAATACCGTAGACTTAAATTGTAGGTGAAAGGTCAATATAACACCGGTTAACAAACAATCTAATCAACAGGTCGCTGTGGCACGCGAATTCACCGTTCATCCAGACCATCCATTTGAACTTACGATGCTCAATGAAGTAAAGTCCATAGAAGCTGATGGATGTGATTTACAGGAGACATCGTCCAAATCCTCTCCAGTTCAGGGACATGTCGTGGCTTCCCCCGGAACTGAGAAGCCAGCTCACCATCATCATTTGCACGTCCACTCAAGCAACGGAACCTCGTCACCTGAGCGCGATAATAATGATGATAAATCCGGTGAGACAATTCCTTGGCAATATTCTAATGACGACTGGTCATCGGCTAAATGCGCGGTTCTCGGCTGCGAAGAGAGAATTTCGAAAGCATATCCGGGCAAATTCAGGCCTTGGGGCGACAAACTCATGAGCAAGATTAGACCGAGGCTCAGAGATAGGAATGAGTTTGATCGCGAGGCTTATTTGCGTCTCTGTGAGCATCACTGCCAAAAGTTTCTGGAACCTGTTGGGACGAGGCATAGGCCAACGAAGAGACCAACGAGGAAGCCGAAGATTAGGACTACAACAACAAGAAGGGGATCGTTCGACTATGACAGTGACAATGGAAAAGGAGAAGGTAGGTTTCAATTGAGATTAATGGGATCTACATGTCTGATATACTCATACTAATTGATTGATTGATTCGTCTCTTTGTCACTCTTTTCTATCCTGAACAATAATATCTAGCATCCGGAGAGGGTGGAGGACAAGCACCTTTCCATATCGTTGAAAGCAAAGGAAGACCCGGAAGTCAGAAGCGCCCCGATGATTCCGATTCCAGATCAGCTTTAGAGGACGAAACTTCAAAGACACCAGCAACACTCCCGCCTTTGGATAAGAACAACGAGGTCAAGTCGAAGCTAAAAAGGAAAGTAAAGAAATCAAGAGGAGCAAAAGCATCAAAGACCACAACAACAACCTCAAAACCCTCGGATCATCTAATCGAGAACACGACCACCGCATCCACCACTGAAGCCCCCAAGGAATCCGAGAGCGACGACAAGACCGCTCCCGATTCAGAGTCTGATTCTGCAAGCGCCGATACAACAACCACCTCAACGACACCAGCACCAACCTCCGAGGGTCCTATAGTTATCGTCGAGGTTGAGACAACAGAGAAACCATGATGATAATTTTGGGATTTGAGGTTTTTATTATTAAGTAATAAATGGAACAACGTTGGATTAAACCTGAATTAGGGTATTTCCCATTCGCCCCCTTTTCCTCTAGTCTCTATCCCTGATTCTGGGGACTTCTTCTCCTGCTGAGGGGAGTCAATTGATTCAATAATTTTGGTGTAATTTGATATCTTTAGAGTAGAACGCATAGATTATTTGTTGGTTTCCTTTCTACAACTTGCGACTTATAATTGTATGCTTATATTAGGATCACATCCAAGGATTCACATTAGCTAATTACAATGGTCCAGTCGTCGGTGACGCAAGGAAGCATTTTCCTGGTGCTTGTTTGTTGCGTAAGTAAACTGATTGGATTTGCAATTATAAGATTGAAGATAGATGCCCGAGGCAGTATATTAATATGGTTGATTTAATCTACTCAACGCAATTGAATAAAAGGTTCTATTGCAAATCTCTTTTTATCACAAGGTAGAGTCAAGACCGTCAAAGGCTACACAGGCACACGGAGGAAAGTCTTTGGACAACTCCAGGGATTACGACCAGGGAGATTATGATGGCGACGAGAATGATAGTAAAGGCTCCGGTGGAAACGGGAGGCCACTAGACTCGCGTCACCACCATCATGTCCACGTGCATCCAACGAAGGCCAAGCATAATAATGACTCCAAGAAAGCGAATCCTCCTGATATCAAGATAAAACCAACAGGTGGTGGTGGTGATGGTGGCGGCAAGAAAGAGGATGAATCTACTTGCGCCAAGCCCACAGGGAATCCTAAAAAACAGCAATCGAGTGAGGGCGAGTCTAGGGTTTGGCCATGGGGTAATCCTGATGCGTATGATCGCGAGTTTCCAGAGGAGGTGTGTCGCTGGCATCACGACAATCCAATTCAATGTTTACCTAATGAGGATGTTAGAAAGAGGTGGCTAGATAGAAGGACACCGAGGGTGTTTTGTGAGCATTGCAATAATGGGGTTCCTCAAATGTGTCAGGGAGCATTTAGGAAGATCAACTTTCTTCATTGCGAGGATTGCGAGGCTCGTTGTTATGGAAAGTACCCAAAAGCAGTTCCAACAACAACCAGCACCAGTACCACAACAACCACAACAACAACAACCACGAGTACTCCAACCACGAGTAGTCCAGCCACTACCTCAACAACAACTACTACTACAACAACCACCACACCTGCACCGACAACCGCCGTGCCGGGCCCCGACCAACCACCAACCAAGCGGGCAACTATGGACGATGATGACGATGGTGCCGATTGATACTGATTTAGGGTTAGCTCATCAGTCTATTATTACTTAAGTAGAACAGACTTACCTGAGAGTAAAATCCAGTTGGTTTCAATGCTGACTAATGACGCTGAATTGCACCGATAAAAACCATACAAGTAGCTATGGTCAGTCCGGTTTAGCGAAACTTGGTCACGACGGACTAACCATTGACTACTTATTCAGTTGATGTGTGATTATACTCTTTGCTCTGTTATGTATCAGGTTTTTCTAGTTCTAATTGAATCGGTCACTTGAGATTGTATTCATATAATTTGGATAACAACTTGATCGGCCCAAATGGATAAATAACAAACGGAACTCCCCTGAAGTGGTAGATGGAGTTCATCAACTTGTGACTGCATTTGATCATCTTGTATCAACAGTTTGATTTAGTGTTAAAAATAATCAATTACGGTCACAAATAGATGAATCATCTTGATGTTGTTTGTTTGTTTTGTTTGCCCTTTCAGCTTCAGGCTGGTGGTTGTGGTCTATCATCATGATGTTGCTGTTGAACTTTACACCTACCAACCCTTTGTCTCTATTCGTCACAATAATGGCGAATGCAGAATTCCAACTCGATGTTTGGTCGCAATGAAATTATGCTACTATGCTACAATGCGACTATACTAGGCAAGGGCCAAGAAGAACGGAAGTTAGGCGGCCACGCCGACATCTTTACTGGGTCAGCCACCTGTGGCTGTGATGATGATTACAGTAGTTAGACGCCGAGGTAGGCTGCCCAATGAAGCTACAAGCTTGTAATAGACTGGAAACAAGTGATGGCGAAGCAAACGAAGCTAAGGCAGCAGTAGTAGGCTATGATCGGTGGTTGTTTTAGTTACGTAGATGTTGCGTCACGCTATTTATTTTTGTCACTACCTGTAGCTGGCGGGCCCCAAATGAAGGAATTGAAGCGCAAACAGAGAATCGACACAAATATTGTCGATATCTAGACAACAACCTGTTGACGAGGATTCGATGTGACTGGCCGACTGAGTTGAACAAGTGGTTAGCAAAAGTCAATAAATCAGCCTACAGTTTTGTAACATTTAGACACGAGAAAAAAGGCGACAGCTAGTATCGATTGATCGATTCCAGTGCAGTAGAATAGAGCACAAGTCATCTAGAGCGAGCGCCAGGTAAGCGGCGCGAGTTAGTAATGATCCTCATTTAGCCTAATGGGCTCATTTGTTGGAGGCAGTTATTTTACTTTATTTTGTTGAGCTTGTATGGTGGCAAAAAGTATACATTTTAAAAAATTTGAGAATTAGAACTACCAACTTTAATAGGGCTTCAAAAACTTCGTGGGCGCCATAAGTTGTTGCAATGAACTGTGTATATCTAATAATTGCAAATATTTCATATATTAGCACGCAAGAGGCTAGCATAGAATATTAAAGGTGACGCACAAATTTTGCAAACTTCTCTGCAGCCACAGCTTCGACATCAACCGAACCAAGAGGTTGAGTTCTTCATGCTAGCGCTAAACAATCCACTGAGCCTCTTGGAAGCATCCAACTCGTCGAGTGCCTCATTTCCAAAATCCAACAACTTCATATAGCCAACTGCACAGGCAAACTTTTCCAGCGCCGCCTTGGTGGTGGTTGTGTCGAGCTCTGAAAGTGGTTTGACATTGGCAGCAGTCGCAGCCCACCAGCGACCGGTAAATAGGTTGGATGTCGCGGACGTTCTTCCATCCCTAGCTTCTCTTCCTCTGATAATGGATACCAACCGCTCCACCTTTGATATAAACTTCTCAATCTCTACCTGGGCTCTAATGATTGTTGGCCAGTCAATTTCAGTGAAAAGTTCCTTCAATATTGAAATGAATGCTCCGCTGTTCTCCAAAAGGAACATAGTGGTCGACTGTGTGTCATTCTTTTCCATCATTTGACTTGGTGGTCCATTGGAGAGAGAAGGGGAGGAAGAAGGAGGGGAAAACCAGTTTGCGGCTTCAACTCCAACAAACACCGACGAGACTGCTGAGATAAGCAGAGTTATCTTGAGGAGGGTACCTAACTGCTTCATTGTAGTATTTTGCTCTCCCAATGGGTTCTATTCTCACTGATGGCTGGCTGCTTGGCAAATTTGAAGGTTAACTTCGACTGGCTGGAGTTCTAGTGACACCCATGGTTGCAATTTCTGGAGTTGATTCACGATCATAGTGTTTAGATGGAGTAGTTCCTGGTGTCGCTAGGCTTCCAAGTGTTTCACAACAACAGTCTAAATCAAATTCGAATGAACAAAACTGAAAGAGAGATCCTCTACTACCACAACCACTGCTCGGCAACCCTGGAAACGCTTTGTTTGTCTCTCAATCTCATCGGCTCAAACTAGACGACCCTTTAGAAAATAGAGCCATAAAAATATCTGACGCACGAGGATTGCCACTAACAACTGGATTAAATGTGGTCTGTAGATCATGATCTACCATGCAAAGTATCATCAGTTACCTGTGAATCAACATCTAGGCTGAAGTAGTTGATTCGCGCCTGAATTGAGGGAGTTATTATTCTTATAATTAATCTTGCAAACCTAGAACTTGACATAACACTCGCCCGAGTTGGTCAAGATGACGCAGATTGCAGTGTCCTTCTTTAACAGGTAGTCGATGGAATCCTTGATCTCAGGCTCCAATGGCTCCTGCTTGTCATGTACATATAAACATCTAGCGCCGGGTGTCGTGTCAACACTACGATATGAGATCGATATAACTTTATGGCGTTCAATAAACTTGTCAATTTGTAGATGGGTTATACCAGTCTTCGAATCATACTTTAGCCCTTGAGACTTTTCAAAATTAACCGAGTCGCCAAAGATGGTTCCATTAACGAGCTTCAATTTTACCAATTCCAAAGCAGTGACTGCGTCCTCTAGGGAGTCGTGACCAACTTTATCGGCTGTTTGGATTTCCTTGCCCAACAATTCGTAAGCCAGTGACTTGAGACTGGGCTTATAAGATCTAGTTCCAGTTCTATTGTATATAACACTTGTATCTATCACATAGGGATGGAATATTTGGATGGCAGCCAAGTCCATGTTTAGCGAGTGTCCGCAAAGGATAGCATCGCGAGGTAGATTCTTTCTCATGTAATATTGGACATCATCTAGTGTTGTGGTGACATCCTTCATCATGTCAGGGGTGATACCGCTGTAACGAGTTAGGTAATTTGTGATGGGTGCCTCAGGTTTTACTAGTTCATTGTAAACAACTCTCATCTCCTCGTCGACGATAGAGATTCTGGTCAGTTCTGAATGGTCCGTGATACACATTTCACAATCTATAGCAAACAATGGCGATTCATCATCAACTGGACTATACTTAGATCGGAGGAGTTTGATGTGTTCCTCGGTGGGCATTGGGTAACCTTCGATGATTTGCTGCAAGGGCGATAGGAGTAGCGAAGCTTTTGGAATCTTTGGTTTGGCATTTAGATTGAGCTCAAATCTTCCGGGTCCAGCGCGAAATTCTGCTGGGATGGTCATGTTTTGCATTCGACGAGAAAGAGGAATGCTTGTGAGTTGCTCGATCCAATTTGGCGAAGTCTCAAACTTGAATGCATGATTGAACACCTCGCCTTTGTCTTCAATCCAATCGAGATCCACATTATCAAAGAGGAATATTCCTACATTTGAGGCTCTCATGCATCTCAATACTCGGCACCAGGTTGGTGGAGTGGATAGCCGAGGTTCTGGCAGCACGAGGGCGATGAGAAATGATTGCATCTCAAAGAGCGGAATCCTCGACTTTAAGTTTTTCTTTGGACCTTCAACACCCATATCTCCTGCTACCGCTTGATATCCATTGCCATTAGCTTGATCGTTTACCTTGTTCTTGGATTCTGCAGAGCCCTCGCCAGTTGCAGCCCCACTATCCTCACCTTCCTCGTCACCGTCGCTCGCCTCTTCGTCATCGTCCTCGTCGTCGTCCTCGATCTGTCCCTCCTCAATTTCCTCATTCTTGGTCTTCAGCCTAAATTGCGCCTCCAAACCATCGGGCAGAATGACAAATTTGGTGCTGGGCATAATAGATTATTAGTTGTTTGGTTGATTCAATGAAATAGTAATGAGGTCACTTTTCCTCGGCATCAAGTGCAAGTAGGTGAGCCAACGCACGAGGTGGTGCGAAGTCCACGCGGTTCGTCGGGCGAAAGGAATTTTGTGCACCAAGCACATGGTTTTTACTTTCTGTTTTGCACCCTCACTCTCAATCTCCATGGGATAAAAGTTGTTGCTGCAACCAACAACAATAGCGTGCTGAGCTCAGCAGAGGTGCAAAGGTAAACATTGCAGTTGTTATTGACGAAAAATCATTTATTAATTGAAGACCTACAAAATGTCTATTGGAAGTGTATTGACCAACTTGGCCAGGGTTATTAAGCCCAATCAGCCGAAGATTGGCTTTAGCCAAGTGAGATGGTTAACTAAGGAACAGGAGGAAAAGGGATTTGTCGATAAACCAACTCCTTATCAGAAAACTAGACGTCAGTGTATTTTGTGCAAGCATAAAATTGAATTAAATTACAAGAACCCCAGGCTTCTAAGCCAATTTGTGTCCCCACTAAACGGTGGCATCTATGATAAACACATAACTGGCCTTTGTGAGATGCAACAAACTCTGCTTGAGAGAGAAGTAAAGAAATCGCGACTCATGATGCTAATGCCGAGGGTGCACAAGGATCCAAGATACAACAAAGACCCCAAATTGTTCAATCCAGAACGACCACAGAGGCCAAATCCATACTGATTACATTATCGCTATCAAGTTGCCTCCAGTTCCAACAGCTGATTATGGCAATGCAAATAAATTCAAACTTAGTCACAAATTCAATGTATTGTGTTTTTTCTCGGCAAAGCTTTCATTACTTGACCATGCAAACACTTGATCTGCAATCTCTGCCCCGCTGCTCTCTTTGTTGTTTGCTATGCCTGGTACAACTGGTGCACTTGCAGTTTGCGATGGTGTCGCTTCCGTTCAAGTTCTTCGCTGAATTGATCCGTCCATAAGAGCAGTGCTCTCGTTTCGTTCATGCTGACAACTCTCACGACTTGAAGCCCATAGTCTTCTCATGGTTTTCGGGTGCAGTCGTGGTCGCTGCTGCAGGCCATAAAGTTCCACAAGCATTAGCAGCAGCAACGGAAGTTTTGGTGACTTGTAAGTTCGAATGCGCGATTAGCCACGAGCTTTTGTGTAAGATTTGCGATTGTTGTTGTTCGGTTCAACCGTACAGCAGCTCCATGCATTCAGATTGCCTCTGCGAGCGGCCCTATGCGACATGAATCACATTCGCATCTGAACGATTCATGTACGATCAGAGAGCAAACAGTCGCTAGGTCCTCGGTGCGCTATGCGCCTCTCGTGTACGAAGCACCATTCATACAAAACAGGCGCACGCAGTGACTGCGCTCTTCTTGGAACCTCACGAACCACCGACTCGGCCAGCGCCATTTCCACTGGCTACCGTCACTGGCGCCCATTGGGCACCAACAGCGGAAGCGAGTGTTCGTTGCGTAACACGTCCCCATGTTGACACTACAGGATCAACTGTACCCTAGTGCTGGAACCAGGTACTGGCAATAGGAATGGCGCTGTAAAATAATTGTTTTGATCATGAGGCGCGCAAGAAGAGTTCCATTGGAGTCTATTCTATCGATTGACATGAACTTAAATTCTATATTCATCTTAACTCGATTAGAAACTTGAATATTACAATACGAAAACCAGTCGTCCACTTGTTTAAATCATAGAACAAGAATCCGTCGTGCATATATCTATCAATCTATCTATTTATATAGATATATTTATAAGTATAAAAATTTACCGACACCAACGAGAGCAACAACAAATAGAAGTTCTATGCAAATATTGCTAATTATAATAGATAATATATAATCTAATATTCAACTGTGACTTCCGTCAAACTAACTAGCTTGGTGCAATGTTTTCCATTTTGAAAAACTTTGACACTCAACGCTCGACTCTCCCATTTGCACTTGAAACTGGTACTTTTAAGATCAATTATACAAGAAATTATAATAAGGAACGAATACAGTATACAAGAAGAAAATTTACATCAGTATAAATATAATCATAGATTTAGATTGTATCAATGCCAAGTTTTGTCACCTGCGGGCCGAACGAGGCTCTTATAGTCTCGGGATGTTGTCATTCGCGGGCAACCATTCGGGCCGGCGGTCGGGTGTTTGTTTGGCCAACATTTCACAAGATCCAAAGGCTAAGTTTGAATACAATGGAAGTGGATGTCAAATCGCGCGACGTCCACTCGGACGGAGGGCCACCTGTGACGGTGGAATCCATTGCTTTGGTTAAAATACAAGGCAAGGATTTAGCTTCGCTAAAGTCGGCCAGCGAAATGTTTCTAGATAAGGAGGAATCGGAGATCAAGGAAATTGCCAGGCAAACTTTGGACGGCCACCAAAGATCCATGATTGCAACAACGGCCATAGCCGATCTCTTCAAGAGTCGGCATGATTTCGCAAAGAGTGTCTACAATACTGCTCAAGCTGAACTAATTGAAATGGGACTAACGCTAGTCTCGTTCACTGTACAAGATATCTCAGATCCAAATGGTCACCTAAAGGCAATTGGTGCCGCTGAGACTGCTAAAGTCACCATGGCTATGCTGAAGGATCGAACGAAAGAGGAAAATTTGGAAAAGAAGGAGAAGCTCACTATACAATATGAAACGGATACCAAGAGGACAACTCACGAGCAACAAACCGAGCTAATGCGATTGGAATTCCTCGAAATGGAAGAGAAGAGACTGAAGCAAATCAAGGAGAGCGAAGCGCGCGCCAAGATGGCAGGTAAACTCAAGAAGGTTGAGCTCGATAAAACAATTTGTGCCCAAAATATCGAAATGGACGAGCTCAAGGCGGAACGACAGGCTGAGCTGGTGGCCAAGCAAAAGATTCTCAAGGAATTGGAGCTTAAGGATGAGGTTGAGAGGAGAGCGGACTTTTTGTACCAGCAAGAGATAGATTTAGCCAGAGCAAATGCCGACAAGGAGAAACTCGAGGCCAAAGCCCAGGCGGACAAGACAAAGAAACTGGCCGAGGCCAAGGCGGAGGTGATCTCGCAACAAAAGTTGGCCGAAGCGGAAGTGCTGAGGAAACGAGCCGAAGCGTTTGCGCAATTCGGAAACGCGGCCAAATTGGAAATGGTTCTCGCAATATTGCCTCGATTAACAGCAGAAATTGCTGGCCCCATTACTGACTGCAAGAAGATAACCTCCGTATCGCAGGATGGAAGCGTTGGCTTTGCCCGAATCACGGGCGAGGTGTTTGAGGTTCTGGAGCAAGTTTGCGATTCTGTGTCTCACATAACCGGACAATCATTAGGCAATAACGACGAGGGTAATCAAGGTGGCAGCAGTAGCGGAAACGGTGGTGGTGGTGGTGGCAGCGGCGGTCCAAGTTCAAGTTATCGGAAGAACTCTAGCGAAAGTATTGCCAGCGCACTAGGGGACAGGTCGCGCCTGTTGAGCTCATTTGGGCGGACAGGTAGCACGAGACCAATGTAAGTGCATTTGGCTCAATAGATCATCAACTTGCCACGTATTTTCAATTCAAGTTCAAATCGAATCAAGTGAAAACTCTTCAAGATTTGAACAGGTAACAGAGAAATTCCACAAGAAAGAGACAGTGTATATTTTTGTCACATATTTTTACTATGTAAATAGAAAACTACTAGTATGAGTAGACTTATAACACATGCACCAACTACCTTCTTGACTTTGCTCTCGATTCATTAACATGACATCCACATTCGAATCCAGATTGTTTCCATTAGTTTCCATAGATGATAGATATCATTAAGTTTGCAGTTGAGTAGTATGAGTAGGGTGCTTTCTGCGGGTTAAAGCTCGAATAACAAAGTAAACAACAAATGGATAACCCAAATGGAACCAGTGGATTGCTTTCATGCTCTTGATTACATTGCCAATAGTATAATTCGATGATGATTTTGCTTTTGTTTGAGAGGAACGCATTTGTTTCACAATATCCCCTTCAATTTTGGCCAATTTCTTATTGGTCTCCTCTAATCCTCGTTGCAATCTCAAGATGGCAACCGCGAGCTGATCGTCGGCATCGCCACTTGAGTCCAACATCGAGACACTTGATCTACTTGAGCTGCTCTTGTTGAGATTCATCCTATCGTAGGCACCTTTGCCGAGGCCTAGGAGAGTTTGTTGTGTGTTAAATATTAATTAAGAAGAGATTGGATTGTTAGTCTATCTGAAGTATGCAGCAACATGCAGTTTTGTTGCATATCACATGTATGACGCCTTGCTTCAACAAATGAGCTCCAAATGTCATAGTTTGCAACTTAAAATTTAAATTAAACTCATCTGAGGAAAGAATAAGCAAAGTATGCTAGCTATCTAGAAGTGGGCCCACTTACTATAGACTTACAATAATCGTAAAAAGGTTTTGCCTCAATATTTGCATCCAAATCCCTCTCATCCTCGGGAATTGTATCCATTATATTCTTTAGTTCCCTCACATAACTCAACATTGCCTGCTGTTTAGTCATATCTTGTAATTTGTACCAAGCATCCCATTTGTAACCCTCAACTATCTGGTAGAATCTTGGTTTTGGAGTATCATTTGGCCCATGAGTTGCCTGCTTGAAGAAGGCGTATAGTTTCAACTTCAATCCATCTGAAGGTTTGATTGGTCCCTCTTTGGGTAGATTCCTAACAACACTAACAGCCGAATGGAACACCTCCTCAATATTTGTAGTATCATCCATATTTGGTTACAATATATATTTTTGTTAGGATTGGAACAACGAGAAAACGTCCACCTGTTAGAGGAATAAAAAGGGCCATTCTACTTGCACAAAATGGAACAAACTAATGCTTATTCTGCGTTCATTTCCTCGAAGAAATCTTGTATTTTTCTGCTCGTAGTATTTTTTTTCTTTTTATTTCTCTCAGCACGGGTAAAGTTTTTGCTACCGCCACTTTCGCCAAAATCAATGGGCTGAAGTTGGATATGGCACGTGATTTTGGAATATCAGGCTAACCTCGGGGTCTTCATATTGCAATTTGACTTACTTGTTAGATTGTGGTATTTGACGATAAGACACCATCTCAATCCTACAATTTGCATTGTAGCAGAAATGCAAATTGCTAAACTCAAATCAACCGAGTTACTCAAGTGAGGGTGCTGTTGCGCCAAACGGTTATTCTGTGAACAATCAACAGGGTTCAAACGGATGGATGGAAGCAAAATGTGGTCTGGAGTACTGTAAGGCGGTCGCGATTGCCCTACTTCAAGATTTATTAGCTTGTATTATGTGCAAATCCCACTTAGTGGCCAGGGGAGAAAGAATAGTTGGTCAGATGGGGAGAAGAAAGCAAATATAGCTCAAGCTCTAATATGATCGTTTGTACCTTTGAACCAGATTCGTGGTGCCGTTTCTCGGTCTCAACCATTCTACGTCCAGTCTTCTCATCCTCTCTTACGACTCAATGGAATTGAATTTCTAGAACTCAATTTTAGCTCTCTTTATTTTGATGATGGCGATGTTCTCTTCTAATGCCGGTGGCAATAACAAACACCGGCGAGACGACTGCAGCCGCCTGTTGACGAGCCAAGGGCGTGTTGACCTCTATCGCCTGCACTCCTATTCAACTCCTGCCTGCTTGTCCCAAGTTTTGATCCACCTGTAGGTCGTCCCGTCATTGACTCCAACTTGATCAAGTGCCGCGTCCGAAACTCAACTGTTATGATGAATAGATTAGCGAAAATTTGAGCGATATTACTTAATTAACAACTGAACCGTCTCCAGTTCAATAGGAATATTTTACCAAAAGCAATCATAACAACAACAACAACAACAACAACAATAACAACTCATTATTACTCAACTACTCTTCTTACCATTGGGACTCGTGCTTCGGCCTTCACTTGGCAACGGCGACTTGCTCGCCGCTGCCGACATTTGCGATCTCCGCTGCGAGGCCTGCGACGAGTTACCTGAAGCCGAAGCTGAGGATGATGACGACGACGACGATTGGTTGGTGACGATTGACGAGCAAATGGAGTTTGTCGAGCGACACACGCGACGTGCTGCCGGCTCACTTCCTGTTGGCGATGGCGAGTGGAGATTTTTGGCCCTATTGAGGTTGCTGCTACAGGTGTTCGCTTCTAATTGAATGGTTGATGAGTTTAGCAGCGAGGTGGTTTTTATGGAATTACTGCAACTCTTGTCTGTTGTTCCAACTAATCGGCTAGAAGTAACTTGCGGCTGCAGCCTAGTGATGGACTTGATCTTTTGTGCCGCTGGAATCGTTGGGTTAGATGTGCTGTGAACTGGTGGTTGTTGGTTGTCCGACATAACGGCAACTGCGCTCACCTCATCAGTGAGCTCGTCGATTATTTTGGTCTCACTTAAAGCGGGACTTGCTGCCTTTGGTCCAACGGTGGAATCCTTTGACTGCCCGTCGTTGGCGTTGTTAGAGCTGTCGTCCGCGGACATGTTGCTATTGCAGTTGCTTGATCCCATCTGATGTTGTTGCTGCTGCCGTTGCTGTTGAGTTGATGGTGCCAAGTCGCAGGAATCGTTTCCGGAATTCGGAGACTCGCAAACAGGTGAAGCCAGGTGCGAGTCGCGATTGTATCGCTGCGAGGACGAGCCGCCGCTGGCCGAATCGTCAAAGTCTTGATCGTAGCAACGCGACGAGCTCAGCCGACTGACGGCGCGAGAATGCATCAGATAGTCGCCGCTCATCGAGGTATCGTTTCCTCCGCCAATGCCCGTGCCCGAGCTCAGAGGGGGCGAGGCGGGAATGGGTGACTGCGGTCGCTCTTGGGAATCCTGCAAGTTTAGCATCATTTGTAGGTGCTCAATGCACCCGTTTGCTTCCGCCAAGCTGGCGTCAAGCGGCAGGTCCGGTTCCGAGTCGAATTGGAGCTGGTTGCGCGAAGTCTCACTCAGCACACTGCTACACGTTGAGCTCCTCCTCCTGGTTGGCGATCTATCCAACGAAGTGGAGGAGCTGCAGTCGGTGGAACTATTCTGCTTGCCCGCCATGCCGCCTATGATACGACCCGACGAGCGAATGCTGATACTTCCGCTGCTCCCCTGCGAGCTACCGCTAGCAATGCTCGTGGTTCCATTAACCAAATCGCCGGAGCCACTTGTGGCCGCCGTCTGCTGGCCGGCAAGCACCTGGCTGGCCGACAGGTGGTAGGACATGTGACGCATTTGCTCGCCTTCGGTAAGAGGCGGCATTTCCTCGATCATGTGCAACGAGTTTTTGCGCGACACTCCAAAGACTCCGGCAAATCGGTTGCATCCCTCAGATAATCGCTTGCCCATTAAAATTCTTCTAATTTGCTCCTCGTCCAACTCGGAGTCCTCGAGCAACGAGACTGGCGCCTGGAAGTTGCTCTTCTGACTGGCCACTTGGCCGCTAACCGTACCACTGATGGTTTCAGTGGCTTCATCCTCAGGTGGTTGTTCTTGTTGTCCTGAGGAATCCATTTGCTCGCCACCTGAACTCGACTGTAGCGGCGACTGGCGATCGATCAGATCGCATGGCGAAACTGAACTCCGTCCGCCAGAGCCACCAACTAAGTCCATGTTTGCATTCTCGTCCATTTGAACCATTTGGTCGCGAGCAGAGGAAAGCATCATGGCGCCCAAAGTCGCCGCCCGATGAGGTCGTCTATTGTGTAAAGCGGCGCTGACCATTTCTTCGTTGTGGTAGTCGAAGTCGTTTCCGTTTTTGCCGTAGTCTCTATCTTCTTTTCTCTCTCCACTTCCAGTCTCAGATAAATTTTCTCGCTGTTGATTGGTGGTGCTGATTAAATCTTCTGCGTTTAGCGTGCAGCTTGATTGGTTCAAATCAGCGAGATAATCCAATTGACTTTGGAATTCCGTGGGAGTTGCGTTGCTCTGACTCCTGGGCGTTAGGTAATCGTCGCGAGTTTTTGTATTCGACTCTAAACCAGCAAACGATTGAACCGATTGACTAGAGGCCGTGTAAAAGTCGGCGTTGGTGGTTTTGTTTGTGGTTGGTGTGGATCCAGGCGACGAGATGGTCAAGCTCGAGGTTCCCAGAGGCGCGGTTACAAAATCGTCGTTTGTTACTGAGCCACTATTATTATAATTATTGCTGCTATCGTTATTATTATTGTTTGCCGAGACAACGTCAAGTTCCTTTGGTCTCCGGGTAATTATTTCCGTCGTCTCGTATATCAAATCTTGAGAACTGATAATACTGTTTCTATTTCCAGGTAGTGAGTACCTATGCGATGCGATAATATTACTTGAGGTAACCTTTAAAATATCAACTTCCGATTGGCTGGCGCTGGAGCTGAAAATTTGCGTAGCTTGCTCGCGCCGCTTGCTCTTCGGCGACCTTGAAACCAAATCTCCTCGTCCTTGTGCTTGTGCTTGTGACTCTCGACTTTCCGTTAGCTTTGCAGCGACTGGCTCACTTTCTTGCCGCGGCTGCCTTTCTTCTTCCCCCTTCTCCTCGCTTCCAGTCCAATTGGTCAACTGATTTTTAGTCGAGTGGTCGTTGGCCAAAAGAGAACCTGAACTTAAGTTTCCAACTTTTGACTTCGAGTCGCAGTTGCAATTGGCGCATCTGCTCTCGCTGCCAATGCAAAGTCTAATGTTATTATCGTCGACGCAACCGCCACTTTCGCTGCAAGTCAATGTCTGGCCCGCGCTTAGCCAAATTTTAGCCTCACTCCCCTCGGCTAGACTCTTCGCCTCGGCTGCCTTCAAAGCCGTGGAGTCTGACGTAAGCGTTTGTTGTGTACTTTTACCGCTACGACGACTGCGGCTAATGCACTGTTCCAAGTCGCTATGCGCACCACCAAGTCGCGCCTCAATGCCACTGCCACTCTCAAATGTTTCCTGTTCAATGTCAGTGTTGTCGCTCCTAGCGGCGGGCTGGCAAAACTTATGGCAAAAGGAGTTTGCGCCACAACCACTAACCTCCACTGCTCCACTCGCCGGCAGCCGATGACCTTTTTCCCGGGAAAAACTAGCCGCCGCGTCAAGGTCGCTAGCGCCAAGCTCTTCGTTGCAGCGACACAAGCTTAGCTCTTCCGTCAATTTCAAATGGAATTCTTGTGTACCTGCAACTTGATCCAAATTTTCCACCCTCTTATCATTTTTCTCACTCGTATTGTCCTCTTCAGCCTCATTGTCATTATCACTATTTTTATCACAAATAATTTCACCTATCGTCTGGTCGTCATCGTCTCCATTGTCGTTGTCCTCTATGGCCTCATTGAAACCTGGATCTGGTTGCCAATTTAGTGGCCCGATGAGATACGAGATCAGTTTTAGTTTGAGCGAGAGGAAATGGTATTAGCAAGAGAACTGATAAATATAAATAACCATGTAAGAGTGTATCCAATTACACACTGCACAGTAAGCTAAGTGAAGAGCACGAGAAGCGGCCCTCGACTTCCTCTTGGCGCTCGAGTCTCGATCTTCAGATCAAAGATAAACCACAGTGGCAAGTCGTCTCGCTCTTAACCTAGAAATTCGCTCGCTTGCTCTTCCATAGATCGCCAACACTAAACTAGGTCGCCCTTCCGCTGAAGTAAATGCAAGGCTGAGCCAAGCAAAACTAAACGAAACGGAGCCAAACTAACGCTCTGTCTTCGAGCAGCGAAGTTTCCGATTGCTCGAAGGTTCCAAGAGGATCGTGGTGTGTCCTTGGTAGATTCGGTGATCATGAAAAGTGGCCACCTAGCCAATTGGCGAGTTGCGACTCGCTTCTAGGTGACACAAATTCACGGGCAAGACATCGCTAGGTACCCGCGTCGTTGGTGTTGCGTTGCGGGATAAGCGTGCAGTGAAGGTTAAGGTCATTGTTCTACTTACGCCCAGCTGGTTCTGCCTGCCTCGGCAAATTTAAGTTCTGCACCTCTTGTTCCATTGGCCCAATGGAATCTTCTCCTTGCTTCTGACTACCAGAACCACCAGCGCCGCCTTGCGGCAACCCCTCTTGTCCCGAAACGTCCTTGAACTTTGCGAGCTCGCGAGGCCCGCGCAACTCGCCGCCGGCAACCCTTTGCTTGGAATCCGGGACGCCGAGCTCCGAATCTAGGCCAACTGAACCCCACCAGCACCAAGTGGCCTCCTCTCGGACGCTTGGCGCATGCTCACTTCGCGGCGAGTCTTCTCTCCCCTTCTCAGGGCCAACGTCGCCTTGCATGGGGGAGCTGTCTATGAGACTCTGCGAACCAATTGGCTCGGCCACATAAACTGCAGTTCTGATAGAATAGTCACCAGAACTTTCGCACTCTTCCAACTCGCTGCAGTGGACCGCAACTTCCATTCGTTCGGACACAAGCTGCTGCTCTTCCCCCAACGCGACTAAAGCCCCCGCCGCGGTGCTATTTTCAATGCCAATATCTAGTTCAGGGCCAAAGGCGCCGACTGGAGCTTGTGGTGACGAGCTAGGTGTAGTTTCGTCTCTCGCGACTGCGCAGTCCACACCAGCCACAGTGGTGGTGGCGGTGGTTGTTTCGGTGGCTGATGCTGCGTTGAGCTGGCCAGCGCCGCTGCTCATGCTGGCAAGGTCATTGCTGGTGAGCTCGCCGCAGGACTGGGCCTCGGCGCTCACGTTTGGCAAGCTAGTCGGCAAGCTCGGGGCCGTTAAACGCGTAGCGCCCCACTCTTTGTGTTGCCCTACTCCTCCCGGCGCATGCGCGCCGAGGGGGCCAATTTGAATTTCGCGCGCCAAAGGGGCACTAGGCGTCGCCGTTTCACTTTCCAACTCTCTCATTGTTCCCCCTGCTAATGTAGTTGCGCTTGCACTTTCTTCCATTGAACTCGCCGCGATTGCAGTTGTAGTTGTAACATTAGTTCCAGCTCCAGTTTCACCCTTTCGCTTCACCGTCGTCGTCGACGTAGTTGCCGTAACCACCACCTTCGCTAGCTGTTCCTCAGTTGCGCCGTTGGCCTCTTGTTGTGACTCGCAGCGAGCGAATGGCCTCGATAAAACTTCAACGTTAACGCGCCCATTTGTTTGGCTTACGCAAGTGCCAAGCTCCTCGTTGCAATCGCTATTACCGTTACCCTCGCCGTGCTCCTCTTCCTCTCCCACTTGCCGTTGCATTGCGCCCATTTCCCCAAATTCCAATGGTCGACAATCGGACTCGGCCAAGTGCAATTTTGTGGTAGTCGCTTGAGTGGAGGCAATTGTATTGGCAACATTTGAAGCAGTTGCAGCATTTGTGGCATTTGCGCCATCTGCAATGGTGGCACCTATCCCACTTCCAATTCTATTAACACCAGGTAGCGTCCTCAATCCGCAAATGTCGCCCCCAATTCCGCTGCCCCTCGGGTTGGCTCGTCGATTTTGGTCGTCGCTGTCGTCGCTATTGCCCCAACTAGACAGCAAGTCGCCCAGTGAACCGTCTCTATTATTGTCACCTGTTTCAATGTTGTCGTCGTTATATTGACCCAAAATCCGTGGTCGAGCGCGCTCAGCACAGGTGAGCAAATGACCAACGGGAGGCGAGCGCAAAGGAGAGAAGAGACCAGGTACAATTGGATGGGGATCAGCGTTGTGTAATAAGTAGACATCGTAACGCCAGGTACGGGGATAGGAAAATAATGTATTGGTTAATTGAAGTAGCTCCCGAGCGCCAATTTATCTGTTTATTTGCAAATCATACTCCAAGGTTTAGGATGGAAATGATGATTAACCGAAAATTCTATCGTGAGAAAACTAAAAAGACTGAAAACTAAAAGGGAAAATCTGAGGCATGACATTGGGTGACCTTGGCGCGATTTATACCAAAGAAAAACGGAGTGATGTTATTAAGTAGCCATATCTCAATTTATAATTGCAACCTCTTCCGTCCAAATAGGAGAGTCCAGCATCATTGCGTTATTAGCAAGCAGCATTAATTATTATTCAATATAAACAATAGGATCTTACCATCACTGTATAAGTATATTGATGAATCATGTACCAAAGTTTAGATTGTTGTTTTGTTGGCGGTGGCCAAAGAGGTTATCTCGTCTCAGGTGATTTGACAATCGTGTGGTATGTTTTGTGAAACTGCCTACGGGAGCCTGTGACAGTTTTTCTACATTACCTCAAACGATAAATCAAATCTAAAGAGATGATGAACCCCGAGGCCTACGAGTTTTCTGTACAGAATTGAAACACAAACAAGAACAAGAACAAGAGGAATGGGATAGGAAATAATTGAGTCTCAAAGGCAAGAGAATTGTGAGATTTACCTAGGAATCGCCGTGGCCACTTGGGAGAGACACTCGATTAGATTGATTTGCTGATCCAATCGTTGATTGGACAGCATTAGTCAGGATCGAGTCACACGACAAGCTAGGCCAGGCGCCAGTTCAATTAGGTGCAAGGCAACCAACAACCAAAATGACAATATCAAAATGTGCAATTAGTAGCAGCAGAAGTAGCGGCAAATTAGGTCATATTTACACTTTTCCAATTAAGAAACCCTAAAATAATTGACAAGAAACACAAAACCCTGGCACACACTTGGAAAGAAACAACACAACATAAAAAGAGAACACGAACTTCGAGAGAGTTAGCCAAACAAATTGTGGACCAAATTATAATAATAAGACCAATAAAAACGATGAAGTTTAACGTCCACCAATTGACTGTTCAGTTTACCTGTCATTCCTTGTTAGTTTTTAAAGCGGAAATAGCTAACCACAAACATTATTTAGAGATTAAATGATAGACAGGGAGAGTTGAGATAAATTTGATTTATTGCTAAAGATTGCATAAAGTGATCATTGATTCAATGAAAATTTCATTCCGAACCTTCATTCGGGACTTGTGGTAAGTGATTGCGACATCTTTGTAAGCTAGCGGCGCCAAAAACTCGCAACAAAAGTGTTGGCTCAAGCTCAATTAGATGCACTATTATGGCATTATGTGAATATTAAATGGTGATTGTTTTAGAATTCATCAAGAAGAATCTCATTCCTCCCAGTTGATTAAGTTTGGTTTCTTTTTTCAATTATGGCCTCGGCAAGTGTCAATCATCCAAATCGACAAGCTCATCATCTAGTCGGGGCTCATTGTTGTTGCTATTGCTATTGTTTAAGCTGATGCTGTTGCCGCTCGTTCCCTCTAATCGCACTTTTTAATTCAATTTTTATTGCATTTGCGAATGTGTAGTGTAGCGTTTGTATAAGTATTTTATGATTTGTGACCTGAAGCCAATCCGATCGATTGTATGGAATCGCACATCGGGATTTGTGGTGGTGGTGTTGGTGGTGATCGCAACAAAAATTGGGTTTGTCGGTTGATTGCGGTGATGTTGAATGTAACAAAAAGAGGGTGTTGGTATTCAAATACAGGTGACATGACAACTTAACTTTTATGGGGATAGTCATTCAATTTTAAGAGGAAGAAAACTCACCTTTTCGACCGCTTGATCTCTTTCCGCCGCTCCCCTTTGGCTGGTTGGCGTCTGTGATTGGTAAGTGGAGAAGAAGTCAGGTTAGTTGTAATCATTGTTATCATGGAGTCATATGTGAAGATTAAACAAAGAAGTATCAAGTTTCTCTAAATTTATCACTAAATTAATATGTAAATTGGGATAATCGCCACTAACTACAAACCAATGAGTCGAGTCAAGTGAAATTGATGCATAGAGTAATTTATTGACGAGTAAGGCAATTGGACTATGTATAGAAGTTATGTACGAGGTAACAAAAAGGTGATATAAACGAGAGCTAATCCACCTCACTATTGGGTTCTATTTCCTCCTCAGCCTCCACTTCTTCTTCTTCGTGTTCTCCTTCTTCCTCTTCCTCCTCTCGTGTCACTTTGTTCTCAAGTTGAAGTCCCGACGACGAAGAGATAACGGGTCTCGGAGATTGGTGACGCGAGCGCGACGATGCTGCCGACACACTGCTTCCCCTTCCAGATTGAGTGTCTAAAATTGAGTCAATTCTATCGGCGTAATTAGACATCTCCGTTAAATCTTGTAAAATGTCGGCACCCCGAATAACCTCCAATCGACTGGGAGAAATTGAATACTCGCGGCCTCTAATTGTATCAGCCAAACTAATAGTGTCAAGTTTACTCTCAATATCAACTGCTTGTTGTTGTGGGTCACCTGCTAGCAACGTGCTCTCACTCTCCGTTACGTTAACCTCATCGCCTTCATCTTCATCTTCCTCCTCAAAATTTCCTTTCTGTCCATCTTGCAACAAGTCCACTTCTCCTCGCATGTTTCTCGTATCCCTCTCCACTTCAATATCAACAGTATTCAACTCTTTTCCATCTTTGTCAGTTTCAACGTTAAAATCATTGTGAGAATCTCCGCTGAGTACAATTTCCACTTGTTGTTCGCCTGTTTTGTGTTTGTTTGTTATCAAATTGTTTATTTGTTTGTTATCATCAATTTGTCTTCTGAAGCCGAATCAAGATGATGATTCCTTTTCAAAGATTTAAAACGTTTTTGAGTAAAGCTTCTTTATATTGTTTGCGTTGCGTAGTCTTAGTGTGCATCTTATTGGTGCGCTAGTAAGCATCATGCACTGTATTTATATATATATATATATGTATTATGATTAAAAGAGATCAAGTGATAGTTTGTTTTGTCTTTTCGCCTGCACCTTACAAGTACAGAGGTATGGCTGTAGGGATTCTATGAATCCTCATCTGAGTTTGTTGGAGTTGGCGAGTCCATCAATCTTAAGGAGGCAAGGCGCGCCTCCCTGTCGTCGCTGGACGACGACGAATCACTGCTTCCGGCGGCGGCCTCATTGTACTCATCGACGGCCTCATCTACAGCCGATTTGGCAATCGAATCCGCAAACCTGATGAGGTCTTCGCGTTGGGCTTCTGCAGTTGTGGCTGCGCTCGAGGCGACAGTTGATTGTGATGACTCGCCAACTGTTTGCCGCTCCCCTCTAACCTCTGGATCGGTTTGTTGCTCTAGTTTGCTCTTGCCAGCGTCCATTTTGTCTAATTTCAAATCTACTTCTACTAGCTCTAATTCTAATCGACCGCTTGTTAGATTCTCAAGCGATAAACTTGTCGATGGTTGATTAGTTGATGGTTTTGGCAAGTCTAAAAGATTATTGATTTTCGTTTGTTTGTTTGTATGTTTCCAGGTGAGAGTAATGGACAGTGTAATGTAAAGTTGTGTTTAAATTTCCTTCAATATTCTACTTCTAATTTTTGTCGACTCAATCACAACAATTTCCTCCCACTTTCTTTTTAAAGTGCGCTGCTCATTGAGTTTAGTTCTAGTTCAGTGATTGAAGTTGTGGAAAGCAAACAGGTTGTTGTTGTTGCCACTTGACTAGACTCAACTCACAGGCGCACGTTTAGCGGTCGTTTTTCTCTCACTATTGGGTAAGCACAAAAGCAGAGGCAGGTGCAGAGAGCGATGGGCGTCAGGTGGGTGGCGTGTTGAGTTGTTATGTGGAGTTGCGTTGGTATGTGGTTGGATTGAATTGCATTGAAACTTTCAAGTTGCGACAGTTTCCGTGGCGGCGACAGGAACAATAATCATTTAAGCAATCAGTTGGGAGCGAGAGATAGAGATAGAGAGGGGAAAAATCTGGCGAGCTGACAATAATGCGATTCCCTCTTCCAACCGGCTGATTGAGTTTTCAATCGCTCGCTTCGGGTTCTGTCGCGAATTCTCGGCAGCGGTTTTTTGTGTAGCCTTGTTGCTTGTTCATTAGAGAATCAAGTGACGTGATCGACTCTAATTGGCTGTTCTTTTGATCGTAGAAAATTCAATTATTTATGCAACTGTCTGTCATCTCGCTGTCTGTCTCTCATCACTTTGCGATGGAGAGGAAGAAAAGTAGAACTCGAGTTGCTGGCGGCGACTCGTCAACCGCTCGTGACGATTGTGAGGCAACAATGAAAACTTTTCTCCCCATTGCTTCTTCGTACAATCTTTTGTATCTGCAAACTCCATTCGAATTCTCATCCCCAATTCAAGCTACCAAACCCTCGCTCTGGGTGGCAAGCTCGCAACTCGTCGCTTGTCGAATCTCACTGTAAGCACAGCTATAGTATTAGTAGTAATACAAACACAAACACACACAGACACAAACAAAATTTGAAACTCGAGCTTCTTGTTGGTGGGGGCAGCCAACCCCAAGACTAAACCTCAACTCTACCGCCTCACTTTTTTGCCTCACTACTGACGCGTCGAATGATGCTATTTGCTCTGCCACTTCCACCACAAAAACTAGACTGCCGGCAAAACTCGCAAGTTCTTAGTGGAGAGCCACAACCAACAATCCCTATTTCGTTTGCACGATCTAGCAAGTGGTTGTTCGGATCCATCTATTGTATGCTTCCAACTTCAAGCCCCAACTGCCAACATGATTACGTAACCAACTCACTGGTCGCCGCGAGCGCAACGCTGACGTTCCGCTAACTGGACAGTGGAAGGCGAAATTTGCTCTGCCGCAAAAGCTCGCCGTTAGGAACTCAACTTCCGCAAGAAGAGGGAGGGAGAGCAAAAGAGAGAGAGAGAGAAAATTCCTCTAGCAAAATCACCGAGCAGGCAAGGAAACAAACTAACTACTCGTAATCGGATGTTGTGTTGGAATTTCTAGCAATAGTAATGTTGATAGTAACAGAGGTAGCGGTGGCGATCTAATCGCTTCGGTGTTCCAACTTCAGTTCTGTGTCCTCCTTGGTTTTCTACTCTAAGACTCGCTGGCTGGCTGGCTGGCTCTTGACTCTCGACGTTCGTTTCGTAACGAGCTTTTGGGTGGCAAGTTCCGGTCTGAGAAAACACTCCAGCACCATACTAATGGCAACTAGACTGGGGACAAGAGAGATATATAAGCAGCAGACTAATAGTTTCGCTCTGGTAGAAGCTGTGGGCGTCAATCTTGGGCGCTTGAGATTAGGACGAGACGCAAAAGGTCGTCTTGGCACATAACGCGCTAACAAGACACTCATTCTGGCTACTTGTCGCTGTGTCCCCACCGTGAGCTTCTAATGTCTCGCCAGCCACTCAAGAGCTCGAATTTGTTCCACTCGTCGCTTTACTAACTGGCCGCTAAGACCAATTGCGCAACTGTGATGAGGACATGCAAATGGACTTGGGCTTCGCTTTCCGTCGCCTCTCCCTCTCTCTCTCTCTAAATTCTCGTCACAATCTTTAAGGTTTCTTGCACTCTCACACAAACTCGTGGTCGTCGAGGTCGCTGTCAGTCGCAGCTTCTCTTCGGTAGTTTTTAGCGACGGACCTTCAACCAGCTAACTGGCTTGCGATCATTAGTAGACGAGCGGCACATAAATATCCGCGCCTCTTCATCGTCGTCGTCGTCGACGTTGCAGTAGCTGTCTTGTTGTTGGTGCTGGTGCAAATACGAAAGTGACAGCAGCCAGAGCAAGAGCAACAACGAGCTCACGTAGATAGTATTACGTGTTACATAACTGATGGCGCAACTGCAAATTCTAACGGCGCAACTCAATCTCCCCTACGCTCCAGATACCAATACACTAAGTTGGCCGGAAGTGGGCGGCGCCAGCGCGAGGCAACTCTGCCCATTACTCTAACCGGCGGCGCGTGCAATTTAATTTCACGAATTTCTCTCAGTCTGATTCGGTCAAATCGGTTTCGTTTGGGTTCGTACACTTGGATTGGAATTCTTGAAGTTTGCTCTGCTCCTTCCGTCGTGGCTCGCCAAACTCTCAGGCACATGCTCGGATTCAAACTCCACGACCGCCTGGCAGACAGCAGCGGCCGACGTGGCCGATGGAGCGGAAGTGGTGCCTGTCTCCAGTTTGCAGAGCACAACTCTTATAACGCCCGAAAGCAGTAGTAGAGGGGAGAAAGAGCGAGCGCCGAGTTCATATCGGTCCAAGTTGAACGGAGCTAAGCGGAAATAAGCTAACTAGCTAGCGATTGTTGCGCAAGGGTTTGTCGCGCCCGATCGAGCTGAAAAAATGTTTTTCCAACGCGCTTCGTTCTAATCTAAGAAGGAGGAGGAGTAGTGAGGCAAATGGAAGCTAAAGGCAAAAGCAGAAGCAGTAGCAGCAGCAAAAGCGGTGGTGTGCCGATAAAACAAATTTCAACAGGCAAAAACCTTTGCCAAGCTCATAAAACAAACGTGAACTTACCTTTGCCCGTTGCAACGCTTCCCGCAGGTAGAGTGCCACCACCTGTCCGCTGCTGCTGGCCAGTGGTTGTTGAGGCGATGTTACCTGAATCCGTTCGCTCCGCCAGCGAGCTCCTACTTCTCGACGTTTGTTGGGATACCTGTGTCGCCGGGTCGAGGGTTTTGCGCGAACTTGCAGAGCTAAGGCGGCGCCTACTACTAGCCGGATAAACCTCAGAGTTTGCGTAGAGATTCTCGCTACTCCTCACTGGAATCATCTCAATTTCCCTGAGCAACTCCATTGTTGACCTTGAAATCCTTTTTGGCTCGATGGGAAAGTTTAACTTCTGTGCAATATCCTCGCGTTTAATTGACACCAGAGCTCTGGCCAAATCCTGATCCCTCGTGTCTGGCGACGACAATCTAAACCAATGCATGAGCAATATTA
The DNA here is from genome assembly GCA_015350385.1 of Aculops lycopersici. Classification (NCBI taxonomy): domain Eukaryota; kingdom Metazoa; phylum Arthropoda; class Arachnida; order Trombidiformes; family Eriophyidae; genus Aculops; species Aculops lycopersici. The sequence continues at coordinate 76,921 of WNKI01000005.1, read as the reverse complement.
GCGCCGGCGACACTGTGGAACCCAAATGGTGTGATCCATTTCCGTTTCCGTTTCCATTTCTGCCCATAGAGTTCATGGGCAATTGCGTGGCGCAATAGTCGGATATAAACTCCACTTCGTCCTTGGGAATTCCCAATTTTGGCGCCAAGTGAACCCAATCGCCTGATGCCAACCGCGAGTTAGACTTGTAGTACTCGATTCCATTCAAAGAGTCGGCGTCGTAGTTTACATTTGCCCCCGATCCTGTGGCTTTGGGTTGGTCCAGTTCGTTTGCAATGTCGGCCAGCGTCAAGTCGCCAATTCGAGTTGAGGCGTAATAGGAGTTTCGCTTTGGGGTGCCCAAAATGTTGTCCTGATTAACGCACATTACAGGTAAACTCAAACCCAGGGTGCAAACTGCACGCCGGCGCCGCTCGGCCAAAAGTTGGCGCTGGTGTTGCGTCAGCGAGGCGAGGTACTTCATCGAATCCTCCATAAAGGCGATGCGACCGCTCGGCTCCTGGCCGACTTCGCGCAACCTAACGGCAAACGCTAGCCGATTCTCTTGAAAAGCGTGAAATAGGAAACTTAGCTGCTCGTTGATGAGCGCCGACGAGTTGATTGCCATCAATCGATGTTGGCCACTTAAATGAGTCGGCACCAAATTGCCACCAAACTCCAGGTAAAGTGGTTGTCCATCTAAAACCTCAACATCGCGTGACTTGGCCACCTGTGTGTAATGCTCCTGAACCTCCAGGGTTCGCTCCTCCTTGTCGTCGGTCATGCAAAACACTCTAAGTATTGCCTCGTTTATGTCGCGCCTCTTGGCAAATATAACAAATTTTGCCATATAGGGAACGCAGATTAAATAGCGATATATTTCCTGGGCAAAACGGGTTATTTCCTGACAATGCTCCGCCTTTCTACAGTGAACCAACCAGAAGCGAGCCGAAACTGTTGTGGTAAACATTAAGCTCGAGTTGTCAGCCGGTATCGACAACGGCGTCACCCCTGTCACATCCTCCCAAAGGGCGCGACTTTGCGGGGCACTTATGCTGCATAATAAACGCAAGTTACCCGCCAACTCGTTGCGGTAACTCGCAGGTAAGGGGATCTTTAATTTAATTGGACAGTGGAACTTCCTGCGTCTAGGCTCAATGGTGACGATGGGACTGAAGGTTACGGCTGTTAGCGAGCCAAAGAGTTTTAGCACCAGCTCGTCGGGTACTCGTTGGGCCTGCATGTTTTTTTGTTTCATTTTTGAATTGATTTCCATTTCCATTTTCAGATTCAGTTTCGGGTAGAGGAGTTTGACAAAAGTAGAGGGGCGTGGTTAGGATTTCTTGTCTCACAAAAGAGAAAGAAACTGAAATATAGAAACGAATAGCAGTAAGAAGGAAGGATCTTTTAGTTTATTGTTTCGTTAAAGCTCTCGGAATAAAAGCTAAGTATTGCAACTCTGTCCCGCTCTGATCTTGATTTCAATAATTAGTCGTCGTCACTCGTCATCTATCTTTTATTGAATCTCCCCCAAAAGAGAGTGTTGAATTTAAATGGCAAACGCACCATTTGGAGAGAGAATCGGCCAACAGATGGGCAGAGTAAATATCGATCAAAATTCTATTTCTGTGTAGAGATTTACTTTGATTGGTCTGCATATCATTGCATTAGAGTTAAAATTTTTGTAAAGTGATTTCTGTTTTTTCAGGTAAATACATTTGTCTTTCCCCTAATCTTGCTTAGTGTCGAGTTCAAATAGATGTAAAGTTTAAATGTAAACAACAACAACGGGTGTATACATAGATAAATGTGATCGGTTGTAATTATAGTCTGTATAATGTAATCTAATATGTTTTTGAATGAGTCGCGCGCCACTAATACGCAATTCCCACTCCAAATTGCACCCTTTCGGCTGGGTACAAACAGGTGGTCGAAAGGTCTCGGCGTGGACCATCACTCAATTCTTTTTTGTATAAAGATCAAGGTTATTTAATTGGGTTTTGAATTTGGTTGTTGAAATTTGAGATCTCAATTCTATTGCTCTAGTTGCGGCTAATTTATGAGATGTTTTTGTTGGATGTTATAAATTCTAAATCAATTGTTAATCCGCCATCTCGGCAACCCGATTCTCTTGGTTCTTCTTCTCCCTCTTGTTCCTCTTACGCGAGGATTTTGAGCTATTCGAGGACTTCGATCGGTCGGCCTCCTCCTCGCTCTCAACGGTTGGCTCTGGAGTTACGACATCAATCTCTTCCTCCTCCGCCTCCGCCTCCTGCTCCTTTGACTCAACACTATCCATTCGAGCTGAAGCCTCAATGGCCTCTTGTCCTCTGAGGGTTTGCTCGCTAACCTGCTCGCTAATCTGCCCATCGGGACTCTCGATGATTGTCTCTCTCGTGATTGTATGCAAGACTTCCGGTTGGTCGTCATCGTTCATCATTTGTTGCTCGTTGAATTGTGGCAACTCAATGTGTTCAACATTATCAAGCGACATTTCAACGTTTATCTCGCTACCTGCAGGCGAGTGACTTGATTTTCTCACAACTTCCGGTCCGGTTGAAACATCAACTTGCTCACCTGCTGTTGCCGCCGCCGCCGCCGAAACCTGAGCAGCTGGCATTCCAACCTCAACTTGGTCGCTGGCTAGCTGCTGTCCGCTTGTTGAAAAATTCTTAGAACTTGACCTCAGGACGGGCTCGCCAATGTCGGAGAGTTTAATCGACTTTCGGCTGGTCGAGCTCTTGGACGAGGATTTGCGCTCGAGCTTCTTCGCTTTCTTGGCCTCTTTCTTAGCCTCCTTTTCGCGCTTTTTCTCTGCCTTCTTGGCCAACTTAGCTTGTTGCTTGTCAATCTTTGCCTGACGCTTCTCAATTTTACGTTGGTTCTTTGCCAGTTGCTTGTCGACCTTGTCCATTTTCTTGTGCTCCTTGGAAGCCAACTTTTGCGCCTTCTTCGCCTCATGTAGCGCCTTTTTCAATTGCTTTCTAGCTCTCCTCGCGGCCTCGTCGCAAACTACAATCTCAGCTTCCGCCTTGCCCCTGTTTATCTTGGCCTTCTTAGCCTCGCTTCTGGCTAATTTGGTAGCTCTCTTAATCAGTTTGCCATTCAACTTGAACCTCTTTTTCATAACCTTATTTGGAGCCGTCTCTGGTTTGATCTCGGCGGGCAGTTGTTCGGAGAAGTAGGAGGGCGTGGCGCGGATCTCTTCAAGTTCGGGATGCTCGTAGGGGCCAACGACAATATTGACCAATCTCTTGGTTTCCGTTGGTTGTTGATCAATCAGCTTCTTCTGTCGCTCCTTCTCCTCCCGCTTAACTCTCTTCAATATCCTCTTTTCCTCTTTCAATCTCTTCTTCTCCAACTTCTTTGACTCAGTTGATGCAGCAGAAGACTTGGAGGAGGATGAGGCTGAGGATTTGCTTGAGGCTGTCGACTTTCGGCGCATAGCTACCACCTGTTGATCTTCAGTTGTTGCATCATCGATCGAGGCCGACGCCTTAATCATCGCTTCGTACTCCTTAACTGGAACATCCTTTTCGGTTGTCCAAACTTCCTCTTTCCTTAGAGTTACGTATTCGGTTTCAACGACGCGGGTGGTTTTTGTCACAACTCCATCCTCACCGACAACTTCTTCAACAAACGTCTCCACCTTCTTGTCAACCGGCTCGATTTCATCAATATGAACAGTGGAGTCATTGATAATCACAGTGTCGTCTAAATTCTGAGGCCCGCCCTCTCCAGCACCTGCCTCGGTGAGAGCAGCCTCTTGAGAAGTAGCGGTTGAGGTGACGGCGACAGAACCGGAAGCGTCAGTCTTTTTCTCTGACTTTGCAAGCCTCTTGTTGCGCTTCTCCTCGTCCTTCGCCAACTTGGCAAGACGTTTCGCCTCCTTGGCCTCAAGCTCTTTGCGCTTCTTTTCCTCTTTAGCCGCTCGCTTTGCCTCAATCTTGGCCAACTCCTCGTCCTTCTTCTTCTGCTTGGCCTCCTCCTTTTCGCGCTTCTTTGCCTCTTTGGCCAACTTGGACTCCAACTCTTTGCGCTCCTTCTCAACCTTGAGCTCCTCTTTTGTCTTCTTCACCTCCTTTTCCGAAGATCTAGACTTGGATTGAGACTTGACCGCCTCTTTTGCTATGGACTCCGAGGAGGCGAGACAACTTGTTGATCGACTGTGAGCCTCAACCATCGCAGCCTCGACAGTCTCTTTGGCAATCTCGTCGGCCACCTGTGAGATTGGATCGCTCTCAGATCTCTGCTCCTCGCTCTCTATTCTAACGCTTTCATCAACTTGTTGCGGAGATCCAATGATTAAAACTGGACTTTGTGAAGTCAAATCTTGAGCTTGACTAATCACATTCTCAGTTGCATCCTCATCATCGTCGTTGTCGCTTGTGATTGTTTGACTCATGTTGACCAAAGTAGCCTCCTGATCATCGACAACAGGTTGTTGTTGTTGTTGGTTGAGTAAAAGTTGCTCTTGTCTCGTTGATTGGGCTAGAGTTTCGTCGATCGTTGTGCTCAATGGCTCCAAAGTCGAGGTCTGAGAGGTGAGCTGATCAACCACCTGTTGGCCTTCAGCTTCTCGCCTCACCTTTGATTGCTGCTCGGCAATCAGATTAGTGGGCACATTAACTTCAAGAATCATTTCACCATCTGCGTTGTTTGGGTCACTGGGGTACATTTCGCTAACGATTATGGGCTGCTTTTGCTCCTCCTGCTGCTGCTTGCTAGACTCATCACTCGCCTTGCTCTTGTCAATTTGGTCGGAATCCTTGGATTTTTTACCTTTTTTGTTGGTCCTGGAACTAAACAAACGACTAAAGAAACTACCTGACGACTTGCTGGCCGTCGACATATCAACTGGCGACTCGACTGAGGAGCTCGACTCTTCCTTTGACTTTTTCTCCTTCTTAACCTTCTTTGGCTTCACGACTTTCTTCTTCTCCTTCTTAATCTTGGTTTTGGTCTTTGTCTTATCTTCCTTCTCGATAGACGCAGATTCCTCACTCTTGGTTAAAGTATCCCCTGTTGTTTCATCTGACTTTTCCTCAGTTTTCGGTTGGCCAACTTCCGCTACTTCCGCTTGCTTTTCTTGGTCTAGCCTTGAGATGGCAGCTGGAGGAGAGATCTCTTCGGTGATCTCCAGAGTCTCAGTCTCGATTTTGATTCTAGCTTCCGGTGAAATTTCGACTTTGGGTTCACTTGATGGTTCCTCAGTGACCTTAGTGGCGCTGACGGTTGATGACTCAATTAGATCCTCAGTTGGGGCGCTTGGTTTCGGCGACGAAGACGAAGCCTCTTCATTGGAAGACGACGACTTAAGCGACTTTGACAGCTTCAATTCTAACTTGAGCTTCTTTTTGGCCTCCTTCTCCTCCTTGGCAAGTCGCTCCTTCTCGGCCTTCGCCTGTTTGGCAAGACGTTTGGCCTCCTCCTCTGCCGCTTTCTTAGCCTCGGTCGCCTCTCTGGCCACCCTCTTTGCCTCTTCCTTGGCCTCGCGAGCCAACCTGTCAGCCTCCTCTTTAGACTCCTTGGCTGCTCTCTTCTCCTGTTCGAGTTTCTCCTTTGCCTCGCGCTTGAGTCTCGCCTTCTCCTCTTTGGCTGCCTTTGCGAGCTCCTTCTTCGAAAGAGACGCCGAGCTACTAATATCCGGCGATTGACTATCGTCGCCTGCACCAAGGACAGCGGATTCCATGGCCAATTTCAGCGCATCAGCCGCCTTGACTGCCTCGTTCGAAGCTAGTGTTGCGATCTCGGACAACTTGGGTCTGTCGGTTTCCACCAACTCAACCTTAGGCTCGCGAATAGAAATTTCAGCGCTCGCCTCTTCGCCCTGTGAGGCCAAACTCGATTGCTGGTGCTTGAGAATGGGCTTCAGTGGTTGCTGTTGCTCTTTTGCCGTTGCTGCCGCTTGTTTGCTCAATGACTGGCTCAATGAGCTATCTGAAAAACTAATCAGCTGGTCGTGAGTCGATGATTCAGCTTCATCTGGTTGAATCTCTGGAGGTAAACTCTCGAGTTGTTCCTGGCCGGTGAGCGATAATTTCATTAGATCACTGCCGTCCTCTTGATTCAATCGCTCCTTCTCGCGATCATAACTCTCGGACGAGGAATCGATCACCTGTTGAATTGAGTCCAAGCGTGCGGCTTGACTGAGTTTGATCGAGTCACTTTTGTCGGGCGACTCAGATTCAGAGACACTTGTGGCAGTCGAGGTCACCTGTGGCTCCTCGGCGAAGGTAACTGTTGGTTTCTCGGCACTTCCGGTGAGTGTAATGTTCGAGGTAACAAGTGGCAGAGGAGTCGAGGATTTGCTTTCCGGCGGCGACGCAGACTTTTTTGCAGCCAACTTGGCTGCCTTGACCTCCTGCTTCTTCTGCTCCTTCTCCTGTTTCTTACGCAACTTCTCGGCCTTAGCCTCCTGTTCCTCCCGCTCCTTTTGCAATCTCTTCTCCTCCTTTTCCCTCTTGACCTTCTCCTGTTTCTCCAACTTTTGCTTCAGCTTTGACTCTTTGGCACTAGAGGGCGAGCTAGAGCGTTCGGTCAAATCTTCAACTTGCGACTGACTTGCGCTTGTTTCAATTGATTTTGCTCCCATTGGCTCAAGACTTAAGGATTCGTCGCCAGCGTTAGCGGTAACGTCGCCGGCTTCGACGAGTTTACCTGAGTCCAGTGATTTTTCCACAACTTCCGTCTTTGATTCATCAGAAACCGACAGGGACTCGTTGGAAACAGGTGGCTCTTTGGCAGAACTTTCGCTCGACTTGGCCACGGTCGCCGCTACTTCCGCCGATTTCTTGCTCTTCTTCTTCTCCTTTTGCTTCTGCTTTCGCCTCTTTGAACGCGATATTTTAGAACTACTCGACTTATCGCCCTCCTCGCCACTGGTTTCGCCACCCACTTCCGCCGCCGCCGCTGTTGCCTCCTCCTCGTCTTCATCAACGGCCGCCGGTTTGCCCTTGCAGGAGGAGAGACCAAACAATCCCTTTCCAAACGACGATTGGCGATTGAGATCCCCGCTTCCGGAAACGTAACCATCATCTCCCGCTTGAGTGGAGGCATTACTAGTTTGTTTTGCGCTTGTTGCAACACTCGAATCCTCGGCTATGGTTACGTAGTTGACCGTTACACTATCGCTATCCGTTTGAATGGTACAGGTGCGCCACTTGTGATCAATGGAGGTGATGACATCGTGAATGATGGACGAGTCATCGGATTCCTGCTGGTTGGTTTGTGTCGGTTGATCCGTAACAATCAATTGCTCTGGAGTTCCGGGCGACGACATTGAGTGGCCAAGCGAGGATTTTGGCCGCTCAACTTGTTGTCGGGACGACGAATCTTCGGCCAAGTTGATGGTCATTTGAGTCTTGTTGCGTCTTCTTTTACGCAACAAACCCGAGCGCTTCTTTGGGGTTCTCGCCGAAGTGGACAGGTAGCCGCTAACGTTGAGCTTGCTATCCGTTTGCGCCGAGCTACTGGCCAGCCGCTTGCCATAGGTTGTCGGCTCCACGTTTAGTATAAGCGGTGGCTCGCGTTCAATGTAATAATCTTCAGGAACAACCAACTGTTTGCTCAAACTGCCCGTGGGCGAGGGAGTCAGCGCGCCGCACTCTCCATCTGAACCCAGGTTTCCTCCTTCAGCGCCCAGGTCGCGCTTAACGCGCGGCGAGTCGCCGCCGCCCGACGATTGCTCGTCGGCCGTCGAGTTTAGGAGGTCGACGGATCCGTGGCCAGCGCCGAAGCAGGCGAGAAACCTCGAGCGCCGCTTGGCCGAGGCACTAAGTGGCCGGCCATTTCCGCTTCCGGTCGTGTGCTGGCTCTGCGGCGAACCCGGCCGCTGGTCGGCAGGTAAGTCGGTAGAGGCTAGAGAGTCCAATTGTTGCATTTGTTTGTTGTCGGCCGAAATAATGGAGTCAAGTTGCTGGCTGGACTCTGTGGCTGAGATTGAGTCTTGAGCTGCATCTTGCTGCTTGCCTCCCTTCTGTTCATACAATTCAAAAGATTTGTTTCATTTCATTTCATATAATCGTATAATGCGATTCGATTCGAGTTGATTCAGGTTGACCAAGTTGAGTTTGTTTCGTTGATTAATATTTGGAGAGAGTCGACTTCTCAAAGGAGAAAGTTCAAGGTCATGGCATGAGAATAACCAACTTGGACTCCTCGCGACTCAGTGAGTATCGACTACGTAGAGAGAAAAAGAGAGAAAACCACTCACTAGAAACCAACTCGTAGGAGAAGCACACAAAGATCGTAATGGAATGTATCAAGAAGTGGAATATCATCTTACCTGAAGGCCAATCTTGATTCGTTTCGTCAGCGCGCCCTCGGTGAAAATAGCCTGCACCTTGGGCACTAGCTGCGAATCGACCACCGCACCCTGAGGCCCAATTGCGTGGACCTCTTGGCGAATGCGCGAGATGATGGCAAAGTACTGGGGAAATTCGGTTGTTACAATTCTAGTAAGTCGTTGTTGTTGTTGTTGTTGTTGTTGATCTGATGCTGAAGCTATTGTTGATTGATTTAGGCCACCTGTTGAGCTGGCCGCCTTGATGCTTATATTCTCCTTGTCATCGGAACCGTATTGATTGGGCGCCGATTCGGCCGAGCGAATGATGTCCTCAATTAGAGCCTCGTCCGCCTCCATCGGATCCTCGCGCCACACGTCGCCTGTTTCGCTGCGCAGGATAATTATCTCGCGCTCCTGGCCACGCAACGAGGCGAAATGCGGCACCTCAATCAAAACTGGACCCAAAAATTTCGCTCCCGCTGGTCCGACTTCCAAAATCTTAGAAGCACAAGCCTCGCCTTCCATTAACATTGGCGGATGGACCAGTCTCTCGCGGCGCAGGTAACGGCAGGTGATTCGCATGGGCATTTGCGCTGAGTTTGGCGGAATGATCACGCGTACGCCCGAGTGGCGGCAACCGCGCATGGCGCCGCCACGAGCGTCCACCATGAAGCTCACGAGGAATCTGTGTGGAAAATTGTGATAAGTATACATATTTGCACAAGATATATGTAAGGATACCATGGAATTATTGTGTAGGTGCATGGGTAGAGGATGGTTAGTTGTCTGTTTTGGTGGTCATGTTGGTTCACTGGTTGGTTGAATTGCTTAAAAGACAATCTTGCGGCTCCCTCTCATTCAAATTGCTGGCAAGCAAGAGAAGAAACGAAGAGAGTTAAGGGCGGCCATAAATTTACAAACTCTCAAAGATGGGAACACAAGAGGACATCAAGAGAAATGGCGAGACGAGGACGAGATGCCAAGACGCAGGGCCAGTCTGATTGTGTGACTAATGGCCCAGCGGCCCACAAGTCAGTCGGTCATGCCAGTAACACAACGAGGCAAACGGAGAGCAGGAGAGAGGAGAGTGAGACAACCACTCGTCTACATACAATTGCTTGATGCTGCTGCTAAAAGAGGAGATGAGAGATGGGAGTTAATGGCTAATTTGCATACTTGTGTTGCTTATGTTCTCGGTGTCGGTGTGCGACGCAACAGCAGCAGCAGTCGCCACAACAACAGCAACCACTTGCTGACCAGTTGGCCGCGAAATTCTTGGCTCAGCATTTGCTTCGAGCTTAAGACTTCGAACGCCGGAGTCTAGTCTGTTGAGCGACTCGCTAGCTGTTACGTCATCATACTTTCCTCCGGCCGACTTAATGGCAGGCTTCGCTTCTCTTGCCTCAAACTCTAGCCATTGGGAGGGTGACTCTTTCTAGGGCTGCCACAGAAGAGCCCAAAGGGAAGCACAAAGTTTCAAGCGAAGAGAATGGACCACGACAACGGCGAGCCGGCGGCAAAGTTCAGCGGGCTGGTGACACTAGCAAGCGGAACATGATGTTGAGTTCAGTCTCCGACTTCCACTCAAACCTCAACTTTAGCTTTAACTCAAACTCGCAATGAACACAAAGGGACTCGCCCTTCTAGCTCAGGGGTCTCGTGCAACATGATGTCCGGAGTGGTGGCTGTGGTGTCGGCGGACAGAATGGAAGCGAACGTTGCGTAACCAGTCTCCCGGGACTCGAGCGGAGTGTCACGGCAACAAAGCAAGCAGGCAATAACAACGACGGCGACCAGATTCGACAAGCGGACAACAATCGCAATTACTCGTCGCTTGCCGTCGCCGCCGCTGCAGCTGATGTCGGCTGTTGTTGTTGGCAACGGCGGACGTTGGTCGATGAGACCAAGTCTTGCGTTTTGTTTCTGTGGTTTCCGAAGTGGATGCTTCACTCACTCACTCATTCGGTTGCTCTCTCACACAGAACGACCGACTTAGGTAGACAACACAGGTGAGGTCATTCAACTCACGCGCACAACGCGCCCAGCTCACACACTTACTTTACCTGGCTCATTGACTGGACAGGTAAAGTTTGAGTTAGGTCAGTCGTTCGCCTATGAGTGGCCGCCCACAAAAGTAGGCGACACACCGAGAAGCTTGTGGCACGAGTTTCTCCCATCTAGCAGTAGAGAGCAAAAAACTTGGGGCCAGCTGAGAGTATTCGCGATACGCAAAACAATAATCGCTTTGTTGCGCTGATGGTTGTCTAAAACAAAGTATAATGCCAAATGAGCGGCAAACTTTTAGGGGCACTCGTATTGAAGCGAGAGTTTGACTTGCATGCGACCGGCAATACGATGCCATCCATCGATCGCCTCTCTTCGAAGGCTCTATTATCATGTGTTCGTGGCCCACAGTCTAGTGTTGAGCAATCAACGCACCTTCCGCTCGGTCGCTCGCTTTCTATCCAATGTGAAGCAACAACATTTTACCCATTGAAATTGACTGTGTTGCCATTACGTAATTGAGCCAGCTGCTCCAAAATCTTCGAACACCGAGAGTCAGTCCCGTTAATTGCGATTCCCTCACTTTAAACATTCAACGGTAAACTCTCGCGCTTCGTCTGTGGGACGCAGCAGAATGAGAAGGGAAAAACTTGACCAAATTAGACACGAACTTGTTGTCTCTGCGCCACTTGTTAGCTTCAACGGATACGGCGGCACAAAAAATACTCGTCGTGTTGGCCGATTGCTATTGTGGAGTGCCTGCGTTCATAGTTTGCCTTTGAACGCAGTGACGAGTGAGGGAAGAAAAACAAGATGACGTCGAGAGTCAAGGTGCCCAGTCAGTCAATTTGCTGGCTAGTCTGTTTTTTCTCTTTCTCTCTCGTGCTATTGTCTCCGGCGTTACTATTGCCGAGAAACAGTCCAGCTGACTCTCTTGTTGGCTTGAATAGAGTTTCTCCTCGTTGTTGGCGAAAATTTCAACAACTAGAAACAAGATTCGCGGTGTTAGATAAAAGCAGATGACTTTCGAGGGGTGGAGAGTTGGCGGAGGAATTTGGCAAGCTTATAGCAAGAGGGCAGAGGTAAATGGGGATAGAGGGACCAGGTAAGGCGAACACTTACGGTCTTGGCGGTTTCGTGCTTGTTTCTATCGGGAGAGTTGTTTTAGTAGTGGAGTCTGTTGTTGGCTCACCGACGACTTCCATTCGCCGCTCTCCTCCCCCAACTTGGGGAGCTGATTGTTCGTGAGCAACAGCTAACGGCTCTCGAGCGTTATCACAGGCGACCACTACGTTAGTGTTTGCAGAATCAGCAAACACTTGTTGCTCTCGTTGTTCATCCGCTAGACTGGCATCGAGATCAGCGGTGGTGCCAATTTCGGCTTGCAAAGTTTGCTCGCTGCTTAAATCAAGTTCAGGCGCGAAGTGGTCGCCTGGTCCACCGGAGTCTTTGTTGTCTAGTTGGAAGGTGAAGTCGCTGTTGATGGTGCAGGAGAAACAGTAATAGTTTCGTTGAGCGAGATCAGCATCAACCGTTTGCGAGACGGCGCCGAGGGTTTGCAGCGTTGTGGAGTTTTGATTTGAGTTGCGAGATTGCAATGCGATAGTTTAGAGTTCGGCAAGCGAGAGAGTCGACATTTGGAGTTGGATAGAGAAGAGAAAGGTAGAGGTAGAGAGAAGGGAGAGCTAATTGTTAGAAAGGCTGCAAGCTAAAAGGGAGTCTTCTGATTTCTTTTTTGTAGCTTATTTCTTCACTATTGCTGGTGCTCGTTGATAGGTAGCAGAATTTGGAGTTGGCGAGCGAGCGCGCAGGTGGTAGCTTGGCGGGAGTTTAATTTGATCTTGGAGAAAAGGATAACAAAACTGGACAAAACGAACGAGCGGGGGGGGGCAAGGAGAAGAAAAGAAACAAGTGTAGCGGAGAAAGAGGGACCAGAGAAAGGAGAGGAGAGGAATAAAACAACCTGCGGATTAAGGTTCTCATTTCAACACAACTAACCATGGAAATAAAAAAGTTTCAAAGAGACACTTACCCTGCCTGTTGAAGGGGCCGCTGGATGTCAACGTTATCGGGAGCCAGAGAGTCGAGAGCCAGCTCATTGTGAACGGCAAACCGACTGGCACTTGTGGGCGTCTCGCTAAGGTTCCGGTGGAGGGGCGAGCCGCGCGCGTAGTTTGCAACTAGCGCCGCAGACTCCGAATCCTGGCGACTGGAGGATCGATTTGGATCATTGTCATAATCGCCAACTAAATCGTCGTCTCCCTCCTCGTTGCGCAACAACAATCCCTGCTCGTGGCCAGCTATTGAACCCGACGAGATTCCATGCTGACTCCCGCCGCCGAGCTGACTATAGGCACCAAAGGTGGACTCGCCGCCGTCAAGTGGCGCCTCGCGAGCCAGATACTGGAGATCCTGTTGCATCTCGTCCACAATGAGCTGCGGCCGACTTCCGGCCAGCTGGCTTCCGGCACGCTGCTGTAGCGCGCGCCGCTCGGCCTCTAGCTCTTCCATGTCAGTGGGCATTTGGTGCTGCTGTTGCTGGTTCATATTGTCGGCAGCCTGTTGCTGCTGAGCGGCGGTCGCCTGCTGCTGCTGCTGGTTGTTGGTCAGGTTTGACTGGGAGGTTGCGTAATCGTCGGCCATCGAGGAGTTGAAGTTTTTCATAACATCCGTCGTGAGGAACCTTACGGACTCTGCGTGCGCTTGGTCGTCGGCTGCTCATTTTATTTGTTGTTTTTTTTCGGTTGGTCGATTGAAGTTGTTGCAAGTATAGTTTCCAGATGAGGTTGCAAGTAAAGGTAAGTTGTGGGTACGAGTTGTGGTAGTTGAGTTGAAGAAGTTTGTTAGTTTTCCTGTTTTACTTTAGTCAAGTCAAGTTATCTTTTTGTTTGTTCAAGTTTACATTCAAATTCAAAGTCAAGTCAGAGTGAGCTGCTAGGCATTTATTCAACAATCGACTCTGATTACTCGTCGTTTAATTTTAGCTAGCATAATCAAGTAGCGTAATAATCAGGTAAGAGCACACACTCACTCATTCACTTGCACACAAACACAAAGAGCGCTCACGAAGCAGACAAACAGGTGGTCTGTCACGGGTGCACGGGGAAAACACTTTGCTCTCAGGTGAGTCGCGAGTATTGCTCTTGCTTTCGTCGCCTTTTCTGTTTTATTTGCTTTCGCTTGCTATTCGATTGCCTCTCATTGCGTTTGCGGAAAACGCAACAAGCAAATCGATACGACTCTTGGTTGGCCGGTTGCGCAATGCGGTCGTGCCAAATGATCGTAAAACCAAACACATTTCCGTCGTTGGTTGCTCTTTTTCTTGTTGCCGACGTAGAAGACTACAACGAAGTCGATGACAAGGATCGACGCCAACGAAGTGAATCTCTTCGCGTTTCTCTTACCTGCAAACTTTGAGTTGCTCTAGATTGTTCGTAAATACCCTTCTCTTGTAAATACTCTTGTCTCTTGATTGAATTTAGATTTAGATGTATAATTATAATAATAGTCTTGTGTTGTTAGATTGATGCAAAACAGGTGTCCAATTAATCAATCAATTAATCAATAGATCAGATCAGATGATGAGATGGCTGTAGATTCTGTTGGTTGGTTGCTTTTACTTTTTTGCACAAATTTCACCGTCAAGGAATTTTTGAAATTAAATTCTTTATTATTATTACTATTGATTTTGCAAGTTTCCAATGATAACTACGGTGACAATAGCAACAACCTGGTGGCAAGCGGAGAAATCAAACTGCTTGCCTGAAATGAATTTTCGCCAGGTAAAAGTGGTAACAACAACAACAACATAACTTTTGATTTGCGAATCTTGTGATCGTCGTGGTGGTGGTCGTCTAGTTGCTTGGTATTTGCCTAGTAGTTGCTCACTAATTTCCTTCAGCTTTTGCGTGGCCGAAATTAACACGCGTTTAGCTTGAGGCTGGCTAAAAATTGAGCTTGAAATTGAAAGTGAGCAATAAAAACTAAGCTAATAACTAAGCAGCTGTAGCACCACCAACAACAACAATAACTGAATTATTGTTATGCTGACGAACTAGACCGAATTATTTCCCTCTTGTGTCTTTGCCATCAACTCTTAACTCGAAACTGTGGCTCACTTTCTTCTACCTGAACGGAACTTGAGGTTCAGGTGACTTTGCGATGAACTTCAAACTTTGTACTTTACTTTACTTAATAAACTCTGATTCTTTTTCTAATTCTAATTCCAACTCTCAAACTCCAACTCAAACGCTTGGTCTTTCTTGGGGTCTCAATGGTTGCAGTTGAGGTTGTGGTGGTAGTCGTGATCGTGATCCAAACTAAACTAAACTAAACTGTCGCCTCTACAACTCCACTAGTCTGCTGCTACTTGCGCCGCCAACTCGACGCAACTCACAATGTGCACAAACTCGTCGTTGTCGTCGTCGTGGTTGCCGCTTTAGCCGCAAACACAATGGCGCTCGACGAAAACGAAAAGCGGAATAGAAACACACGTAGCTCACCTTTGCTGCTAGCTTGCCGCTTGCTCGCCTCGCTTGCTATCTCCAGTCGCTCGCTCGCTCGCCCACCTAGCAAACTTGCAGTTGCATTCGAGTTATTGCCGCCGCCGTTATTGCTGCTGCGGGCACCCCAACTTTTGCAGCAAAACCCGTCGGTTTCGTTGTTCGTCTATTTGGTCGTCGTCGCCGTCTCTCTAGTTGCAAGCTGGAAAACTACAACAGAGCGGCCACTTGGCTCGGCTCTGCTTTGCTGCGCTTCGTTCTTGTTGTTGTTGTTGTTGTTGTTGTCGGTGGTGCGAGCGTTTTGCGTTCAAGTTGGCGACGACGAGCTAGTGGAAGTTGAGGCTAAGGCTAGTGCAAGAGCAAGGAACAACAATGGACGACCTGTGCAACTCCCCCGCGGCGCGCAGGCGCACTGGCCGCATAGTGGCAAGCTCGCGCTGTGCCGTAGCAGGCGAAGCTGTGCAAGTCCCCGCCCAGTGGCAGCGCTTGGCATCGTGCGCTGCCGCCCCTTTTAGTTTCTCTGTAAAAAAGCTCAAAAGGGGGGTGGCAGTCGCGCAGACAACTTTTTTCAGAGCCAAGCTCGAGTTCGCTGTGTGTTGTGCAACTAGCACACCTGGTCTCGTCTGCAAACAGCGCAAATCCTTGTGTGTTTGTGATTGAGCGCCGTCGCTGCACTTGCACGCAGCATGTGACTCATTGTGTTTCGCCTCAATGGGCCAGCGCGCCCACCACACCGAGGCCCCAAATTTTGCGCGCCACCCATAGATCACACACAAGTGCACATGGAGAAAAGGCGGCGCGAGAGATATGCATTCTCTATCCCTTCCAACGCGAGGCCCCGAAGCCGAGCAACGGGAACAATCCATTGGACATCCCGCTCCAACTGCGCCTCGTCATATGGGCGAGGCTCAGATCAGCTCAGCTCGTCGCTAGACTGAGTGATAAAGTGGAGTAGTAAAGTTGGAGCTGGAGATCCGTTAAACAAACTCGCAGTGTGGTCAGCAGTCTCCGCTACGAACTCCTGTCGACTTTATGGCCCCAATCTCGTCCATTCTATTCTTTCGTTCCGTTCAGTTCGGTTCTGTCCGGCTCAGATAAGCCAGCTCGCCGTGGAAACTTGACGCAACTCACATGGTACAACATGTGAGGCGAGCCAAAATAGAGTTAGAGACAGAGAGAGAGAGACGATTGCAATGTCGCCAGCTTCGCGAGTCGCTCGTCTAGTTGGAGATGCAAACTAGCGATGCTCAATGCAAATGAGCGCATCTGCATTCCGTCTCGTTGCTCGGCTATTTAAATGGCTGACTCCTTGACTCTTATTGGTGGCAAGGCCACGCGGTGGAATCGAAGCAGCCAAGCCAAAGACGAAGCTCGCAAGCAAAGCCACGAATCGACTGACTCACTGACTGAAACCAACTGAAGGCGACCACTCAATCGAGATACAGACAACAAACTTTGGTTGGTCGCGAGAATATCAAGCCGATCAATCCAACGATTCAAATAGCGAGCCTCCAGCGCTCCAATGCTACGCAACGGCAACTGTGGTAGAGGCGGAGGCAGAGGCACTAAATAGTGAGGGTTGCGTAGGCCGCCGGGTTTGCCGCGAGCTTTCGGTGGTGGGAGCGAGGATCTTTTATGGCTTAAGCAAACAGAAAGGGAGAGGGATGCAAACTTTACTCTTACCCTTACGTTTACCACTACCATCCATCCCTCTCACTCACTCAATCTCTCTCGTCAACTAGTATTACTTTTACAAGGCAAATATCCAGGCGAAGGTCTTCGTGGAGTTCGGCGGCCATGAATCGCGGCAGCGGCAGCGGCGGCGGCTCTTGGAAATACAGTTCTCGCTGCTACCTTCGCCCTTGATGCTGTTGTTGCCAACAGCGAGGCTCGACGCGCTGCCGGCCGCGCCCATCAACAAGTTGCGCGCCTGCTGGCTCCTCGACGGCATGAGCAACTTTCGCTCAGTTGGTTAGCTGCGCGCCGGAAGTGAGTAGACTCAAAGCGAATCACTTAATTGGGTTACCTGCCATCAAATTAGTGTATGGAATTTGCAACAAATAGACTTTAGAGAATGAGAAACTATGCAACTCTCGCGTCTGCGAGAAAGAGTTCCAAAGACAAGGAGCCTACCTTTTTTCTAATCACGTAACTTGAACTGTTGTTGTAAGACGAGTGTGTCTCTCTTGCTGTTGTGTGACTAACGTTATTGTTTCTGTCGTTTGAGGCAGCAAATAAGCTGGATGCTCACTCGAAGGCTCCCTGTTGTCGGCTGGCCAGCTAATTCTAAGGCTAACACTAGCGCACCGAGCAACGTAGTGAGATGGAGAGAGAGAGAGTCGCTAGCTCTCTATGTTATTGTTTGATGGCACAACTTAGCCGACATCCGCATGCCTTTGCACTTGTGTCTAAATGCTCGGCTGCATCTAGCGAGTTTGCTCTCGTTTCTCTCTATTTCCCTCTTCTGCTGCCTTTTTGTCTTGCAAACTCTAGTTTGCTTCTCTGTTTGTCTGTCTGTCTGTCTCCCTTCCTCTAACTCGCCGCAGTTTGAAGCTTGAGGCTCTAATTGGCTCACAGTCGACGATAGATAGATGGATGCACCGAGAGTCACCTAGCGACCTGCGAGCGGCGTAATTATAGCGCCTAGCGCAGCAGTAACAGTAATAGCAACACGAACTGCAATGGGAATACAGCAGCGGTAACAGCAACAATAAGTCAGCCAAGCGAAAGGCTAACGAGGAGCCAAAAAGGCAGCAGCTTAGCGGCTCGACGCAACCTTTTCAGTGATGTTGATGCTTGACTTTGATGATAATCTCGTTGTTTCCTCTCTGTCTCTCGCCCTTTAACTTCGTTGCTCACTGTGCGACTCGAATGCGGCCGTGTATCTACAGTTCGGTCTAGTTTGGTCGTCGTCGTTGTTAGCAAACTTGCTGCTTGAGGCTTAAGAAAACATTAATTCAATTCTATGGCAAATTTATTATACTCATCATCACTGTAGTTTGCAACTCGCGCCGCTCGCAAGGCGCCAACTAACTTTAAGCCCAATACTATTGCCTCTAATGCTTCACTTGTTTCTGTTGCACTTTGCCTTCTCTCTATCTCTTTCTCCCAAGGTGAACTCTTCCTTTTCTGTCTCTGTCTCTGCCTCTCTCTCTCTCTATCGTCGCTCTTTGGTTAGCTAATTGTTGCTTCTCTCACTATCACTAATTCTATTCAGAATTACAATTGCCCACTTGGACGACGCACAACGTGGCGCCTGACATCCAATGCGCCGTTGTGGCTTCAATCAAAGTCACAGTTCTAGTTTCATTTTTAGTTGCAAAAACTAAAACTTGATGCAACATTAAACTCCTCTGGCTTAGTCAAAACAAATGCAAGCAGCTCACTAGCCGGCTATCTTTTGATAATAATCGCGATGAGGGAATGAAATCATAACTTTGCTGGTGGGCGACAGAGATTATTAACAGTACGAGAGCAACAACAAAAGGAGCAACAGCAACCACGATGACGACGACGACGACTACAGCTCCTCGCTATCGTCGCACCTGAAGCGAAAGGCTTATATCAAAAGGCAGAGCGAGGGAGTGATAGTGAGAGAGCGAGAGAAAGAGAAAGAAGTAGACGAGCAGCTGACGAGAGACGAGCTAGTGGGCTAACTAGCGATTAGTGATATCAGTTTGGTTGACTTTATGGAGCGAGCAAGAGAGAAAGTTGGCAAAAGTCGGCCAATTTGCAAAGTTGCAACTTTAACTCTTGCCATTGAAGCCGAACTGAAACAACATAAAAAGCAACAACTCCGAGTCTCGCTCTTTTAGTATTAATTTATCTTGACTTGACTCGAACGATAGCGACTACAACTACAAACCAACTTCTAAATACTACCTCCTATATGCAATTGCTATCTATTTTTGTGCACTAAATAGCATGGACTCGTTGACGAGGTTTGTCGAGATGGTAGAACAAATACTCACACATTGGCATCAGTGGATAGAGTGAATGAGAAAGCAAACAATTGTTGCGAGAAACAATAACCAAGATGATCTCACGATATCATCATCGTCTGGCCAAATAATTGGCTACTTTCGAGGTTCAATATTTAGATAACATTTAGACTGCAGTACTAGCGGAGAGTTTATTGACTGCAGACATCTTTTCTCCCCAGCCAACTCTTACTTCTAGCGCAACTTGGACCCAAATTGGTCCAGTCACATTCTGGTGGCAGATGCATACGTTTTTGCGTTTGCTTCGGTGTATCCGCAAAACCGTGGCGAAAAACAGACTCGATCAGCTAGCTGGCCACCGAAATGATTGATGACAATGCCAGCTGGCTGGCCAAGTTGCATGTTGTTTGTTGTCTGGTTGCTCATCGACCTAAACTATGGGATTACACACAAACACACACTAATCATTGAGAAAGATATAGAGAGGCGCCCATTGATGGTTGCGACTTGAGCGCAAGTTTTGGGCGTTGCCACCGGCGCTGCCATCAGCAAGTGGGGATCACACGACCACCGCTATTAGGCGATGCACACGATACACGGACACGGGATGGCAAAAGGCAGCGCCGGCAAAGCGAGCGTAATTAGACAACTTGATGACTGACTGACTGGCTTGGCGCAACGCCACGGTGAAACTCGATACAAGGCTCCCAACTGGCAGGTGGTTTCTTAGCGCGAGCGCGCGCTCCCATTCGGTGGGCTTACCTGCCGATTGCATGAGACTGAAAAGGCTCACTGGCGCAACAAAGCAAATCTCGCCTCAATGCCAACGCAACGGCAACACCGCCAGCTGCAGTGGTAGTGGTTGCAGTAGCGGCGTCATTGAGGCAACCAACTAATCGTCACTTCGGCGCATTTCCAAATGCAGTAGCTTCCCATAAAACTCCTCTGACCTCGAGGATTGAAACTCGAGAGAAACTACAACGACGACAACAACAACAACGATGTATAGGAATCTTTGTCAAAGAAGCAGAGGATGAAGAAGCAGAGAACTACCTTTTGTTGGCTGGTGAAGTCGCACAACCACTTGTCGTCTACATGCCAGAGATACGGCAGCAGCGGCAATGGCGACCGCGCCGACTATGTGACTTAATGATGCCGATAGGATGGGAGCTTGCCAATCGAGACTTGAGTCTCTGATCTGAGTTGGCTGCCGAGTAGCAAACTAGTCGAGCGGCGCCAAGATCTCCGACCGATGAGACTCAATTGCCTCAATGGACGAGGCAGCCTCGAGTGAGATAATGACACTTGTTGTAGTTGCCGCCTTGATGCTTTTTTACTATTGCTCCTCTCGCTATTACCATTGTGACGACCAAGCAGGTAGACGAAAGTGGCCACAAGTGGTCGGCGCCCGAAGGCTCGTCGCCACTGTCCACTTGCCTGCTTCACTAGCCAGTCGGTGGTTGCCGCGCGCTCTAATGCTGCGCAATAGTCGCCACTAGCTCGACTTTGCCCGCGTCAATTGTTCGGCCGCAAGTCTCGAGGAGCAACAACTTTGTGGCTGGTCCATTGTGAGGAGGAAAGTAAAAACAGCAATTGAGTTTCTCTCACCTACCAAACGTTTAGTTGCATTCGTCGTCTTCGGCAGCGGAGTTTTTTAGTTCGGTTTGCCTGGTAGTCCTCAAGGAAATGAATCGAGTTGCCAAGTTAAAGTTAAACTTGGTGGTGGGCAACCACCAGCCAGCAGCTATTCGCCACACTCTCGCTTTCGACCAATTTGTGCTTCCCCTCTTTGCCAGCTAGCCAACCACCTAACTGACTAGGTTAAACGAAAGCCGGGCGCTTGATGGTTCAATCATGTGAGTCAGCCGAAGCCAAAGCTGCAGCCGCAACTATTGAGAAAAGGTTGCGCTATTTCCTGTGTCCATGACTCATCAGCATCGGAGTCTTTTGTCGCCCGGAAGTGGCCATCGCTAGCGTGGTAATCGCAAGGCACGCGAGCCAAACACAATGCCTCTCTCACACTCACTCACTCGCTTCCTCTCTAGTGCAGCGTAGCATCTTTGGTGCGCACCTTTTGAGTCTGCACCACTAGTGGTCTGCATTGCAGACTCTGCATTGCAGACTCTGCATACGCAATAATGGGCAGTGTGTACGTGCAACGAAGGTGGTAGTTTGCACGCGTTTAACGGGAATGTGAGAGGGAAAATCTCGTCACGAATGTAAACAAACTCCCCATGTACATTGAGAAACCTCTACAAAATCCAAATCACGATTTGATTTTCATTATCAGTTATAATCAATGAAGGAAGATGGAAATCGCCATCAAAGTAAATAACCCGTTTGACTGGGAGAAATGAGGTTAGCCGAACTAATGATCCAATGAAGAATATTATTATAATCATCCTTTCAGATGCGCTAGCAGTCATCATTTGCAACATAAGCAGCAGCAGCAACTGCTGCAAAAACCAATTGGGCAACTCTAGAGCTGAGCAAATTATATAAAAATACACAGGTGTCGTAATGGTAGAAATTTGCATGCAATAATCGTCGCAATGTGTTCATGTACAAAACAATATAATCGTCATCAAAGTGGAGTAAAGAAACATCATTATGAAGACATGCACTGACCACTAGCAGCAAGTCGACGAAGTGGAACTACCGTGAGTCTTTCAACCTCAGCAACCAAACTTATATTTATCTGCAAATCGAAGTAATGTAATCAAGTCTTTCAAACATATACCCGACAACACATACTGTCTTTCAAAACTTGCTGTCTATATACTGGAGTCTTTCAGACATGGAACCTACCGGAGTCGAGCAAAGGGTGGCAACGAGGACATCCACGGCGAATAGCGAAAGTGGCAACGCTAGTATCGAAATAGAGGTCTCGCCAGAAGCCAATTGTGAGTCGCTTGGAAGGGGAGAAGATAAGAGTAGTGATGATAATAATAATAATGTTGTCGCGCAACCTGCACTACCTTTACCTCAACTAGCGCCGCCGACGATGAGCAACCACCTGACACAGCGCGCAACTGGCCAATCCCATCATTCGTCGAACACTTCATCCTCGCTTTCGGAGCAGCAATGTCATTACTACAATAACTCGCAGGCCCAGCTAATGCTCAACCACTACTACCTCTACGCTAACCAGAGCAACCTGTTCGGCCAACTGTTGGTCCCGGCGGCGGCAGCCGCAGCCGCTAGCCTGGTGGCCGCAACTTTCGGCAGCCATCCACTAGGAACTCGATCTTTTGGCCACAGGAGCGCCATCAAAAACAAGACACCGAAGCCAAAAGAGTCTAAATTTGCGCCATGTGGACAGGTGAATCGACAGCAGCAGAGTCGACGACGACGACGAAAGAGGAAACGAAAGCATCGTAGTCGCGGGGCAAAGCGGCGAGCAGTCGACGATGGCGAGACTCGTACTAATAATAGTGCAGCTAATGGCACTAACATATTTCAACCAACCGAGACGCCATCTAGTTCGGTCTAGCAAAACGGAGTCTCATGTTGACTTGGATGCTTAACCACTTGGTGGCGTCACAAACGTTTCAAAATATCCACCTGTCTGGCTGAGTAACTGGCCTCTCGAGTCTCAAGGCTAAAAATAAGCGCGACCGCGAGTCGATTTCGTCACTGTTGATGATTGAAGCTAAAAAATAAGTACAAAAACTTGCCTCTGTCATTTGATTGATTGTATATCACCAATCAAATTGGTCTAATCATATCTAAACAAATATAATATCAAGCAAGTGAGTTGAACTAACGACTACAACAGCAATCATGAGGCAAAACTTTTTCATTTTAGCGACAGCTTTACTGCTCGCGTCTCTAGCGTTACTCTCATCGGCTGTCATGAGCGAGCCCATTGGGTCGACAACGATTGAACCGTTGATCAAAGAGCAATCACTGCAACAAGTGCATGAACTTCATAGGGTTGATAGAAACAACCAGACTTCCGGTGCACAAGAAGAGGAGGAGTATATAGACATTGAGCCTAGCGAGTTTGCTATGTCCGACTCAGATGAGACCCACGACCCGGATGCCAATTACGAAGGTGACGATGATTTGATCGTGGGTCCGATTAAGACACCACAAAGGGACTTGTTGGCAAGACCACCAAAAATTGAAGGAAATTAAATTATCCAGCCACCTGTACTCGCTGTTTGCGATGCTGCTACTGCTGACCCAATCCTTTATCTTGGCTCTCGCCAAAATCAATCTTTGCGCAGATTTTTATATCGATTCGCCCACCTCATTATTATATGGAAATTTACCGATCATGGCGATCAGTGTTGTCAATGTGATTTGGTACTAAATGTTGGTTATATATAATGAAGGATATAGTAAAAACAACAGCTTCGGTGGCAGCAACAACAATCATAATAATACTAATCATTCTGGTTGTTTTTGTGGACGCCTGACACCAACTAGTTGCATATGAATAATTCATCAAAATTCGGATTACCACAATACTCTTTCTGTCTCCAGGTTGTTGGCTCGCCAGTGTATGTTAAAGTCAAGTAAAAGTTAGCCTCTCTTTTTGTTCTATCGCTTCTGTCGAAATCTCTGCTCGTGTGTATTTAGGAATTGTATTATACTTTGTTAAAAAAGACGACAATCTCTGCTATAATTGAACCATTGTGTCTTCTCTTTACCTTTCCCCCTTAGGTGTCATCAACTTAATCATATTCAGTCACTCGGTTCAATTGACGTGTAAGCACACACTAATTACAGTCAGCTAGTCAGTCAATCAGTCGGCTTTGTTTCGTATATCGGTTGTGATAGATTTTGTTTAGTTAGTTCTAGTTGTGGTTTCGGCAGAGACGATACGATACACGACAAAATCCATAGCCTTTCCTATGGCCCAGGGGCAGCATTCACGGAATCTAGCGACATAGAGGCCAAAAGAGGGAGATACTACAAAGAGGAGATACTACAATAGGCAAAGTGGATTTTAGTTAGGCAAACACAAATGAGACAGAGAGACTCATTGGCAAGCGAGACGATCAACCTATTGAATGAGCCACCTTGACTTGGCATCCTGCTTAATACACTTTGTCTCTCTTTAGACAGCCAGCCCGCCGAGAAGTGTCAACAGGTTGGTTATCAAGCTAAGTCCTGGGCCTTGACGAAAAAACAAGATACCAAGACAGGATAAGATAGGAAGATATTATAAAGTCACCAGCAAAGTCAACGATGAAGCTTCCCAAATCTTTCAGCTTCAATAGTTCCAAGCAATCGGCTTACGACTTGCAAGCTCGAGCTGAGGACCCGCCAACTCAGGAGAATCCCGAGGATGCCGTTGATATGAGCCAGGTTCAGGGTATTAGTATTGCGCCAAATGAACAGTACAGTTACATTCCTCACATGAACACCACCAAATCTCTAGCCACGGATATAATCCAGCTAACGAGGTTCAAGAATCGACGGCCCACGATCCCCGAGGATCGGCCGCAAAGGAAGCCCTCGTTTCGTAACATCTTCCTTGGTTTACCTGATCCCGAAAAGCGACGCTTTTCTCAGGATATTCGTGGCGCAAATTTGGCCAGCAAGGTAACTGCAATCCAAAGTAAGGAGACAACTCGAGTGTTGCTATTGCAAGTGTTCATCCCCTTCCTGTTGTCTGGCTTTGGTAATGTTGCCGCGGGTTTATTCTTGAATTATGCGCAAACTTGGCAAGTTTTCAGAGAGAATACCATTTTTTATATGCTTTTAGCCACAGTTATGGCATTTAAAACAAATTTAGAAGCCACCTTAGCCGCCCGGCTATCCACCTGTTCAAATATGGGAAGCATGAAGACGACCGCAAAGAAGTTGGAATGTTTCATTGGCAACTTGGCGTTAGTTCAAACACAATCCATCATCTTCGGCCTGATGTCCTCGTGTCTCGTAGTACTAATTCACACCCTTGAAAGTGGCCACTTTGGATGGGAGACTTCGTTGCGAGTTGTGGCCACCAGTATGGCTGCAATTTGTTGCAATGAGATGCTAAGCTCAGTATTGATCCTAATAGTTGTATTGGCTAGTGAGAAGGCTGGAGTTAATCCGGATAATGTGTCCACATTGATAGCCGCAATGTTTGGCGATTTCTCCTCTGTTTTCTTCATCTCAGTCACAGCCGCACTATTCCACACCATACACACCTACCAATGGCTCTTCATTTGCACCATCATTGGCCTTCTCTGCTTTCTCCCGCTCACCGTCTACCTGGCCGCCCAAAACTCATTCACCAAGGGCATGTTCATTGGAACCCACTTGCCGCTCACTCTTGCCGTGAGCGTTGCCACCATTTCCGGTCTCGTCTTTGACCATGCGGTTCAATCGTTCGCTAGAATTGCTATCTATCAGGCAGTCATCAATGGAGTTAGTGTTAATTTGATGGCCGTGCAAGCGAGTCGAATCTCAACCTACTTGCAGCAACTCAACGCCGTGGCCCCGGATCGAGCCAAGGAGTACGCGCGCAAGTGTTCGCCCTTCGAGGCTCTCTACGCTGAGGGTGAGTTATCGATATATATAATTTTGTATCTGACTCAACGATTAATCA
This sequence comes from Aculops lycopersici, assembly GCA_015350385.1. Lineage (NCBI taxonomy): Eukaryota > Metazoa > Arthropoda > Arachnida > Trombidiformes > Eriophyidae > Aculops > Aculops lycopersici. Next base: position 51,661 of record WNKI01000005.1, on the reverse strand, counting down.
CAATCACAAAGACTAACCCTAACTTAACCTGAAAAATTGAAAAAAAAACAATTATCTAGACATGAACGCATCGGTGGCCAGGTGGCTCATTAGTATGTGCGTGCCCGCAATGAGCGTCTACCTGTGCTTCATCTTTTTGGTCAGCCCAAAGTACGTTGACGTCACCGTTTACCTAGTTATCTGTGCGCTCGGCTCAATCGTTGCACAGGTGTCATTCATCCAATGCCTCACCTACCTGGTGACGCCAATCTCCTGGAAACTCGACTGGGACCCGGACAATGTGGTCATTCCAGTGCTCATGTCCATCTCGGATTGCTCGGGAAACGCCATCCTCCTGACGGCATTCATCTTCCTCCAATATATGGGCGACCCCAATAGTGTAGGCCAAGTTTTGGAGTAGCAAATGTGGAGGAGTCGGCCAGGAAACCACTTGTAGTATTATTTTTTTCGTATTAACAAAACTGATTTTGTTGGACATAATAGTCCACCAATAGGCCGCAAAAATTATGTAAAATATGGCAAATGTATTACATGAATACAACAAATAGGCTGACTGACTGACTGGCCAAACAAAAACACGAACGCACTTGTAAAGTCCGACACAATCACTTGTTTGTCGCCGTTCATTGTCTAGCTCGACTAGGTTATTTTTTGTGGGCGAGGCATTGAATTTCGCGGAAATCGTGACAACATGAGTCGAAAAATCGATCGATTTGCTTATATGACAAAATATTTTGAGGCATGCTGTCAAACTGTATCCGCCGTCGCCGTGACTCAATATCCGGTCAGTTTTTTCTCTCCATCTTTTCCTCTTTTGCCTCATGATTTAGCCAAGTATTAAATGAAATAGCTAAACCAAAACGTTAGATCGATCGATCTTTAGAAAACGCAACAGGTGGCTAAACTGATGCTAAGCTCTCTGTTGTTGCAACTTGCAAGAATGAACTCGCATCAAATGAGAGTGCCACTTTGCCTCGAGTCTTCTGTGTGTCAAGTATAACTCTAAAAACTGCCCAGTTGGCTGCTAAATAGCCAACTGTAAGATCCTCACCGCGATTAGCTTCATCTGCGGAGCTTACCTGCCTCCAAGAGTTTGGCGGCAGTCAGAGAGTAGAGGTAATCTTTACGCAGTTAGAGAAGCCTTTTTTCACTGACTTCACCATAATGACTGGCCAACAGTGAGAGATGAAGAGAAGAAGAAACTCACCTGTTGAGCCGAAACCTCTACCAAAGCCACACATCGAGATCCATTCTGAGTTTATGCTGCGGTGGTCATTATGCGCCGATTTTTTCTGAATCGTTTAAAACTCTCCTCCATGCATCATGGCGCTCGACTTGATTGGCGTTGAACTTTGCCTGAGATTTGTCGCCAAGTGTTGTGGTTGCCACAACAAAATTTGCGACGAAGTTAGTCGGTCAGTCAGTCAGTTTGGGTATTACACAAAACTGCATGGCGACCAAGCAAATGGCGACTAAATGGTAGCTCATTGCGTAAGCAGCGATAATCTTGATGATAATCACTCGGCGCACATTGTGGTTGCGTCGGCAAGTTGAAAAGATTGAGGAAAAGCGAGGGGAGAAATAGGGAGTCAGGGCGAGAGTTGAAAGTTTTCAAGTTGAAAGTGAGACTAAAAAACTGAGGACACAAGAGAGGAGGTTGGGAGAGACAAAAAACCAGACTCAAGTTCAATTTCAAATTCTTGGCCGCGAGCTCGGATCGCTGCTGTTGGTTTTGCGGCAACAGGTTGCTACATCGCAAGGAGCAACACAGTCGGCGTCTTTGCTGCCATCGGACTAGCATCGGGTGAGCTTACCTCAGTGATCCTCTCTTTCTCTCGCTCTCGTCGTCAACGGCGACGGTCACAGTCAACTGCCAAGAGTTGACTGCCCGCTCGCAACTTAAACAGGTTAATTGTGGCCACAATCACCTAAAAGGTGAGCAAACGAGTTGGATAACTCGGTTGGCAGTTTGCTCACATCATCACCAAGTTTAGATTTGGCAGTGGACACAAAGTTTACACTTGCACTTGGCTGTGTTGCGCTGCCACCACCACTCTCACCTGTTGAGTCTGAAGTGAAACCGAAGACTGCTGTTTTAACAAACAACGCAGTGCGACGTAATCGTTCGTCATCATGGCGCTGGACTTTTGTAAGTTATAAGTTGACCTCTTGGCGCAACGGGACTCCCCTCTTATCATCTCATGAGTGATTCCAAGAGTCCCACTGACCACCACACTGGTCCCGCCGCAAGAGGATCACTTTCTCGCTTTGTTGCTGGTTGTGTGTCACAGGCGCCGCAGATGGACAGCGACAAAGCGGCGTCAGGTAAGGCACAGCTAGCTAGCGGCCAACCACTCGTTGCGGCGACTACTCCGCTGCAGACTGGCTGCAATTTGATTCAATTAGCTGCTCCCTATCTTTGGTCCAGTCCGCTGCAGCGAATAAGATATAACCGCAGTTTCATCCGCGCCAACCACTTGACAGTGTCCATTTCGTCATTTACTTTCTCGCAATCTAATCGCAACTGTCCCTCCGTAGATCCATCGCCCAGTTTCAGGCGCTAAATGGCCGCGCCGATCTCCTCTCCTTTAGTCAAGAAGAGAAAAGTTGGTGTTCATTTAAAAAGAGAGGAGCATCCAGATAGAGAACCAGCGACAAGCACAACAATTCGCTATCTTGATTGTATTCGATAAGAACAATCACACCAAGAGTTGAGCACTAAAAGAGCAACGAGACTAAACGACGACCATACCACGAATACAATACAACTATTAGCCTGAGGACTTCATGTAGATGAGTCGTGGTTCAAGAGATAGATAGAGACAAACAAGCATCAAGATTATTTAGCAGCCTCCTCTATGAATAGGACGGGAGTGCAAGTCGCTCAACATCAAGTTTATTGTAAATCACTTGTGCTTCTACTTTACCTCCAGGCAAACAGCCAACTGACAAAATAGAAACTCCAACTCAAAGGGTTCAATTTGATTAGATGATCGAGATCGTTCATCGGAGTTTTAGTGTGCTAAAGAAACAAGCAAGAGAAGGTCGTCGGATTGAGCCAAGTTGGCTGGCTAGTTTCTCATAGACAGAGAGGATAAAACCGCGACGAACTTATAAAATGTGAGTATTTTACCTTCTACCTGCGACTAGGTTGATTATGATGAACTCATCAATTAGCCCGAGAGTTGGTCTTAATCAGCTGACTTCGCTTAGCTGGTCTTGGGGAAATGATTTTTTCCTGTACTTGAGCCGATCAATCCGGAATCTTGCAGCTTGCGAGCCCTGAGTTCCGGAACATTTGCGGCAAGCGAGCATTAGGGAAGTTGATTGAGCGACGGGCAGCAACTAGTGGCTAGTTGGAACACCACACTAATGCTACAGAATATAATGGCATGCTACTTCCATGCATCGCTAAGCGTTGAGATTTCGAATGAGAGTTTAAGACGCCGAAGCGACAGAGAACACAATGGCCAATCGAGTGACGGGCAACCTGCTATTTCGTCGCTACAATCAAGCCTCGTAAGAATTAGGTTGCCACTCGATCGATAAAAATGGCAGCACGATATCTACTGCGACGACGACGATGACTAGCTAATCTCTCGGAAAAAGAGCTGGGCAATTGATTCGTTTCGGTGAGAAATGTTTGCAAGGTTAACGGGCCACTTGTTGCCGGAGCAAGTCCAATGAGTTTGCATAGACTGTCTCCGGACTGCTACAAGCTGAAGAGCTCGAGTCGTCGGCACGCTAAAGCGACACTCGCTCTAACGTTAGATGCAACCAGCAGTAGCAATAGCAACACCACATTACAATAGACTCTCGAGAGACAAAAAGTGAGCTGGCAAAGTAACCGAGCTGAAATTAGTCGCCACCTTAACCTTGATACCTGGCGCCAAGCTAACATTGCTACGTAGATTGCGTTGCCTGTCAGAGAACCGGCGGGAGCAGGTGAAAAGCAGTGCCCTTTGGTACTAGCCACAATTCGCCAAGCTAGCTAGCTAACCACTTAACTCGACGGCCGACTAGCTTGATGCGTCTGCATCAATCAATTGTTCTCGTCTCCCCCCTCATCTCTATGGTTCACTCGCCAACTTGAACACAAACACGAACTCCTTGTAAAAGAGCAAGTGTAATAAGAGGTATCTCAGTAGCTCATTGTTTGCTCTGATCTTGCTTTTGAAATGGACAGCCAACAAACTAGATACCTAGTTAATGTTGTAGCTGTTGTTGCTTATAATACTTGCGGTTGATCTGTTTGATTTTTAATTCCTTCAATCCAAAGATAGAAACTCGTAAATTCCAACACTTGGGCTTAGTGCAACCAAGAGGGAGAGAGTCACTTCAAGTAACTCACTAACCAACCATCTCTATCTGTTGCCTTCACACACAAAATCAATTAACCTCGCCGCTTCCAAAACAAACCACGCGCGCTCAACTCGCCCACCTGTTGCACTTTGATTTGCGTAGGTCTTCACCGATACAAAATCAGAGTCAAAACAGACACCACCAAGAGTTTCTAAGGCGAGCGAGGAAAAACCGATCCGTTCGCCTGGAGGCCACCTATTTAGATGAGCAGGCAAAGTGGCAGTCGATTGGCGCGTTCGGTGCCGACGAGCTAACTCAATTTGGTCGATTGAAAAAGAGCTACGCGTCGATGAGGAAATCGTTTCGTTTGAACTCACTGATTGGCGGCGGTAATAGTGAAACTAGTGGCGGTGCAAAGTCCAAGAGAAACTCAAACTTTGAGGCCCAACTTAATGTGGTAGCACGCGACACTTACTCTGGTTCCCTCTATGATATAACTGGTCAAGGGAACAACAACTTTCCGCCAAGTAAGCCGGGGAAATTTATTGCTAATTTAAGTTCGAATGCGGGCAAGTTGTTGCGAAATGTTTACAAGACTCACAACACAGCAGTAACGGCGTCCACCAAGTCGACCACTGTAACAGGTGGCAGCCGCCGCTTCAACTTGTCAGATCAGCATCACCATCACCATCAAAATGATGCAATTGGCTCATTAACCAGCGGATCGTTTAGGGCTATCACATCAAATGACTCGCAACAGCAACAACAACAGCACCACCAAGAGCACCAACATTATTCCTATAAACCACAAACATATCAGCGTAAGAAGAAGACGGAAGCTGAGCTAGAGATTGAGACGCGGCTTAAGCGTTCGAAGCGGCGAGTGCTGCCCAGTGCCAAATACGAGGCGCCAAATAGCGAGCTAGCTTGCCAGGGGCTCAACTTGGACGAGCTCGAGGAGATTAAACAGGACAATTTGCGCCAGACGCTAACTAGATCTCAGTCGCAATACGCTGCACCAAGTCTGTCACCCGTTGATCATTTCTTTAAATCAAAAGAAGCAACAAGTGAGAGCTCATGTCGGGAAACAGGTGAAATGGTTGAGCGTAAAGACGATAAGCTCATAAGCTCATCGTTTTCGTCCACGGGGTTTGACTCAACGAAACAGGTGCATCCACTCGACGAGTTACTGTGCAGCTGTAAGAATTTGATCTCAGATTATCAAGCAGATGAGCTGGACGATCTAGAGCTAGACCGCTATTTGGCAGATGCTCGAGATCAGGAGCAAGAGCAGCAGTATCAAGACAATCAAAGTCAACAGCAACAAACTTTCTGTTCCTGTGCCTCGATCTCTTCATCACTCTCGTCCATTGATCAATATGGCTGCTACTTCGGCGACGCTAACGATGATCTAACTGCAAAGCAAACTTCGAATCAGATAGAAAAGGTGACATGCGATGGGCGAGTCACTGTAGTCAGCTTAGCTGCGGCAGCGGCGAAGGTGGCCACAACAGCCAAGTTGAATGACGCCGATCATGCAGAAGGAGGAACTGAAAGTAACGAGTCAAGGGCGTCAGGCGGTCGACTTCGTCGTCAAGTTAAAAGTAAATTGTCATCCTCTTTGCCTAGAGTTGAACACTTTGGACGCAAAGTGGGCGACAGGAAAGACTCGCCAGAGTTTGATGAACAACAGCGACAGGTGAGACGAGTCGTGGGAGTTGGTTGCGGCAAGAACGTCGAGCGCGAGCCTCAAGTAATAACAGAAGCCGCTAGTGTTGACCGCGAGCGTCTAATTTTTGCAAGCAAAGATGTTGAGTTGGCACCTAAGAAGCAGCAACAAGAAGGAACAACAACAACAAGTAGTTCAGCAAGGCAACAGCAGCAACTAAAGCATAAGCAACCGCAACAAAGCGAGCAACAACAAGTGGTTTTTGTGCGCAATTTGCACAAAGTCAGCGGCTGCAAGAGCGTTAGTCCAGCAAGCGGCAGCGGCACGCTGAACGGCAACAACTCGTTGGGTGGAGTTACTTCAACTCAAATGGCCAGTTTGCAAGTGAGTAGTCAAGTGAGCAATTCAAATGTAAGCGACGATGACGAGTGCCAGGTGATAGCAATAGCTCAGCGGCAACCTGTTACCGTGCCTGCTAGTTCCAATAGCAAACACCACCAGCAAGTTGCGTGCTCGACGTCGCCGTCCGCATCCTCGCAAAGGGTAACAGAAGCAACAAGTGGTGGTGGTAGTGGTAGTAGTGGTCAGTTGGTATCTGGTCGCGCTGGTGGCGGACGTGGTGTTACAAATTCACACACCAAGATACCGACTAGAGTGCAGAATCGGCCGAAGCAACAAGTGGTATCTGTAGGCCAGTTGGAGGTTGAGAGCAAATTGGGAATCGGTTTTGATTTAGACAAAAAGCTAGTCCAGAACCAAGGGGACGAAAGAAACCAAGAAAAGAGGCAAGAGATTCAATCTAATGGCAAGACACTTCAAAAATATAACAGCAGAAGTGGCGAAAAGCAAACGGAAGTCAATGACCACGAAGAAAACGATCAAGACTACGACGATGATGAGAATGTTAACAATAAATTTCAATCCTTTTACGAGATACAGCAGGAAAACAGTGGCAACAACAAGTGGTTGAGGAGACAGCGAAGGAGAGAGGAAATAATGATGAGCTTGAGTCAAGTTGATTTGTCAAACTTTTGGCAGCCACAACTCGCGAACGCTGGCCAACAGCACAACGGTACTAAAATGGTCTACGATCATCAGTACAACACTAACCTGAGATTACACAACACCAAGAGCCACGTGGCCATGAACGAGCGCTCGATTGATTGCGCTCGCTTGCAGCAGGTGAAACAGGTACAACCACCTGTGGCTCCCACAGGTGCTACAACCACCGAGCACCTGTACGCTTCCGTTTGCGGCTCACAAACACCAAGTCCAGATGCCGACCACTACTCAGTGGCAAGTCACTATCATATCAATAAGCAGCAGAAAAGTAGCAGTCACTATAGTCATATTGGTGATTCTGAGTTGGGAGGATATTGGCAGCAACAGCCTCAGCAACATTTTGATGGCGAGCGGGCGAGAATTTTCGATAGGCAGCTTAGTGTTTTGGGCAGACAGCATCAAGACCAGCAATACAAACAACAAGCACCGGATGCAATCAGTATGACTGGCCAGAGTCAGTATGGCGGAGTTAAGCAACAGAAAAAGTCGCTGTTGAAGAGATTAAAACACTTTATCGCTTCTGGAAACCAGAAGATTCAATCTCCGCCGGAAGTGGTGCCCACAGTATCGGCGCCATTCCACAACTCAGCAGCCGCAGCAGCGTCGGCAAAAGCACAAATACAAAGCGACATCAATAGCCAGAAGCTTAGATGGCAAAAGTCGCGCACCTTGACCTCAAAGTCAACGCAAAATTTACTCAACAGCTCGATGCGTTTGCTGTCCACAAGCCGGAAGTCGATGAATCTCATTGGCCTGACGCAGAGCACAAGCGACTCTTGTGACTCAAACCCTCGAAAATCTCTAGTAAGCGGATTTTTAACTCTAGGCAGGAAGTCAACCAAGAAGGAGCCCATAGTACAACAACTGTTCACAAGCAAGCACAATGATGATTATGATGACCACAAACTATCATCAGACCAACACCACTACAATCATCAAAATCAGAATGACAATGACAATCACAATTATAACAAACTAACTCGCATCCGGCGAGTCTTTGGCTCGGCCGATAGTTTGCCAAGCGGCGACTCGGAATTGAGCTGCAACAATTTGCACCAAACCACCTCAAGCTCGACAAGTGAGACAGAACAATATTGTTCGGCGTTGCGAATGTCCACCACCTGTGGCAATCTGTATACCTTGGGCTCGAGCTCGTCGTCGTCGGGTTGTTGTGTTACAGGCGGCAGTCAACTTGACGAGACAACAACAGGTGACGGCTCGACACTATCAACAAGTGTTGGCGCTCGTAATGGTTATCAAATAGTCGGCCGAGCCGTTGCTAAGGTCGACTGTAATCCATGTGCCTACGATAAGGAGGCTCTGGTATTCAAGCAGGGCGATTTGATCGACATCCTCGAGCGCAACGAGTCGGGCACCTGGATTGGACAGTGCAATGGGCGCATCGGCCACTTTAAGTTCATCAACGTGACGGAAATCACGACTTCGCAGTTTAAAACAAACACAGCGTGTTTAGACAACAACTTCGAGGAAAATAACGATAACAGTAAGCTAACGAGTTGCGGTTACGTAACTAAATTAGAAATCAAGAGCAACAACAATAGCGAGCTCGAGTTGGATGTGGAAGATCAGGAGAAAGAGTGTTGTAAGAATGCAATTATTACTAAGCGGCCATTATCATTATCGATGAGCACAATCGCCAATACCAGTGGTGGTCTTTCTAATCAAACTCAAGAGTTGCATCAATCTGAGCAAAAGCAACAGCAACAGCGACTACGAGAACGACAACAAAAAGCCCAATCAAGCAAGAGAATGGACGGCAAGCTGAGCGGCTCGAGCGAAACCATAATGAGCAGCCTAGAGCAATTGTTGTACGCCATTGGCCTTGCAGGTGAGCAGGTGAACTTGACTAGTCAGTCTGGCCATTCGATTGGAACCAACAGTGAGGCTAATTCAAGTGTTAAGGGCGGCAACAAGTTGATTGATCTGAGAGAGAAAGGGGAGCGAGAAGATGGGGAAGGCGACAGTTGTGATCATGTAACTGTTGGCGAGCCGACGTTACTTAATTCTGAGAACAACCACAATTATAATCATGCCGAGAAAAGGGGCGAGGAGGAGGAGCAAGCGAAGGATGATAGTAATAATACTTGTCACTTGAATGGAAACCTGGCGAGCCAACAGCAATCGGTCAGCTTGTCGTATTTGGAGGCGTTGAGTAAAAGTGGAATCAACAACTTGGATTCCTTTGGTAACCTTCACCAACTTGAGGAATTGGAGCAAATCGGAATCCTGGACGACGAGCATCGACGCCGACTTCTAATGGCGGCGCGCATTATTCGGCAAGCCAGTCGGGCGGCCAGAATGGATTTCGTGGGCGACTATCGCACGAAATCGTCGATTACCGGGTCAGATGAGCAGATGAAGGGGGAAGAGGAGAAGCGGGATGACGAGATGTCGGTTGCTGAAAAAACAACGACCACTCTGAATGGCAAACCAAACGAGAGCAAGGGATCGGCGCGCGTAAGAGCGTCAAGTGGCTTTGGCCAAGAGCAAAGAGTGGAAGTGGAAGCGGAACATGAGCAGTCAAGAGGAGAGAACGACAACAACTTGTTGCCGCTGACCACGAAATCCGATAACAATGTTAATGAGCCGATTTATGTTAATTTGCTCGAGCTAGTCTCTTGTCAGCTAAGTCGAGAACAAGACGAGATAGAGATTAAGTCGGACGACGAAGATAAATCGGCGCGCACAAATGTGCAGAAGGTCAGCGGATTGCCTTCTCATGAACCCATCAAGCGGATAGATTTGACCACCAGCGCTACCATCCCCAAATCTACCAGTAGGCCTAAAAGTCAGCCTTCGAACCGTCACTTTCTTCAAGAGCTACAAGCAGAGCAACATCTAAACTCGATTAGTGGTCGCCATAATGGCGAGTACAACTACCGATCGGCATCGCCGCAAGCGACAGCAAGTGAAGTGAGAGATAGAGTTAGAGGAGGCAGCGTCACTCACGACCGATTGGATGTAGATTCAATTAACCGGCTCGACTCAGTTGCTCATCGATTACGTGAACGACAGGCCAGATCAAACTTTCGCTCAACAAGTTGCTGTCGTGTTGCGGTCGGCCAGCAGCAACAAGAACAACATTCGTCTTCGCACTACAACAAGCGCGAGATTGACGACCAATCCGAGTGGTGGGATGGAAGTAGCGACGACCAAGACGACGATCAGGAGCAAGGCCAAGATTTAAGTGATGACGAGCGAGCGACTGAAGGGGGTGTCGATGTAGTTAAAACAAATGTTAATATTACTAACATCAATACCAGCTCGCCTCTGGTCAGAGGCTACTCAATGCGAGCAAGTGTTAGAAACTCGCTGGGTGGTAGCGCTCTCAAGTCAAGGCAAATGACGGCCGCTTCCGGTGCCGTAGCACAAGATCATCAAGTTCCTCCAGTTCGCCGCTCGCTCATGTCCGTCGGCCGACGAGCGTTTCGTGGCCACCAATTTCAACATCAACACCACCAAGAATCACCCGTGACGAGCTCAAGGTCATTTGTTAATAGCAACAGACATCGACAACTACCGCCGCCGCCATCTCCAAGTGTCGCCCAGTTTGCATGTAGAAATCAGCACAATAATGACAGCGACATTCGGCAACAACCCAGAGGATCTCAAGCTTCTATCAGCACAAAAAACAATATGAGCAGGAGCAAATGCACAAGCAACAACTCAACTAGCGCCTACGACTTGCGCCTTGACTTGTCGCACTTCTTTTCCTAATAAGCGCACAATCAAATCACTTAAAGTATCACTCTATTTTTCTGTTATATTCCATAACAAATTCCTGAGTAACAAGCCGAGTTTAGCACTTACCTTCGTCCTCTGAGTCGCTAACAAACGTTTCTTGCATCGTTTCTGGCGCCACAATCTTGAACTTCTCTTCTGTTACTGTGGTTCTGGTTGTCTTGACAACAGTTTCAGTTACTACACGAAGCGTGTCAACAATCGATACGTAGCCTAGATTCTCCGCAATACTTAGCGCCGTTTGGCCCGATTCAGTAAGCGCATCTGGCTTAGCGTTATACTCAAGCAACAGCTCAACTATCTCCGGGTTGCCCTGTTGCGAGGCTTGATGGACGGGCGTGTAGCCGGAAGCGGCGGGTATGTTCACATTGGCCCCGTTGGCCAACAGGAAACGGATCATCTTGAGCCGGGCAAAATGGGACGCCACATGAAGGGGCGTGAAGCCGCCTTTAGTCTGCTCGTCCAGGAAGGCGCCTCGTTTAACCAACAATTGGGCCACATTTACGTGATCCTCTTGGGCGCACAAATGCAACGGTGTGATTCCGTTCTTTGCCCTACAATTTACCTTGGCGCCATTGTTCAACAACAGGGCCGCCATATCGGCTCGTCCCTCTTGGGCGGCCAAATGGAGAGGACAGAAGCCGGCCTTGGATTCGGCATTGGGATTCGCGTCGGAGCGAAGAATAGCATCCGCTATGTCCAGTCGATTGCCCTTTGCCGCTATATGCAGTGCAGTGTATCCATTTTTGGCCATTGCGTGAGGCGATGCGCCCGGCTGACGCGGACCTCGGTCCATAAGAAGCAATTGCACAACTGACGGGTGATCATAGTGGGTGGCAACGTGCAGCGAGGTGACGCCATTCTTGCCCTGGGCGTCAACGGGCGCCCCATAGCTCAACAGCAAGTCTACAACTCCATCGATTCCATACTTGGAGGCCAAATGGAGGGGAGTGAATCCGTGATTTCGGGTGGCGCAGGATATATTTGCGCCATTGTCCAGCAGCATGGCCACCACACTCTCGTGTCCCTCCTTTGCCGCTATATGCAGAGCCGTGTAACTATCCTTTGTGGGCGCGTCAACATCAATGCCCTGCTCGATGAGGAGCCTAGCGATATCCGCGTTGCCCAATCGAGCTGCTATATGCAAAGCCGTTTGTGACTCCTTTGCGCGAGCGTCAACATTTGCACCATACCTGAGCAGCACGTTGATAACGTCGATTTGATTTGCGCGTGTTGCCAAGTGTAAAGGGGTCTCGCCTCGAACAGTTACCGGTTCAAGTTGGGCTCCATTATCCAGCAGGTAGATTACAATATTAACACAGCCCATAAATGAGGCCACATGTAAAGGTGTTAGGCCGGATTCAGTGACCGAGTTCATTGAGGCGCCATGTTTCAACAATAACTCCACTATTTTCAAACGATTCTTCTTGCAGGCAATATGAAGAGAGGTGAATCCGTTCTGGGCACGGAAGTTGGGATCGGCTTTGCTGGCGAGCAACAATTTTGCAACATTAACGTGCCCACAATGACTGGCCACATGAAGAGCGGTCAGGTAGTCAACTGTTACGTCATCCACAGGCGCCCCATTGCTTAATAAAATTTGAGCCGACTTTAAGTGGTCGCCTTGAGTTGCCATATGGAGTGGAGCCAGTCCGCTTCTAGTTTTGGCCGAAATAGGAGCCCCTCGCCGGATAAGATCTTCAACCACCTGATCGTGGCCACTACGCGCGGCACAATGCAATGGAGTTAGCCCATCTCGAGTAGTTGCGTCGATTCTCGCCCGGTTGGCCAGCAATAGATTGACCAACTTACCCTGGCCCCATTTGGCCGCAACGTGTAGGGGAGTTATGTTGTGTTTGGCTTGAAAGTTTACATCCGCTTGACGATCAATTAACAACTTGGCCACACTCTCGTTTCCATAATGGCAGGCAACATGTAGGGCGGTGAAGCCAGACTTTGAGGTCACATCTGGGCTAATATTGTTCTGTATAAGTAGGGCGGCAGCGGCGCGATCATCTTTTTTGGCCGCAATATGCAATAGACTCCTACCTGACTCAGTGGTTCCGGGAAATCTAATCTTGCCCTTGGCCTCGTTGTTCAAAAGGATTGAGGCGATTTGTTCATGGCCTTGTTGCATTGCAACCGCTAGAGGCTGTTTATTTTGTTTTGTTGGTGTCGTGTTTTGTGATGATTGAATAGTGCGATTGGTGTGGAAAAATGGGAGTAGAAAATGGGAAAACTCAAGTTAGTTTGTGTCCTGACTGACATTCTGTGTATATTTTAGTGGTTAAGTCCAGCTCGTCTAGATTGCGTCATCTGTTTTGCAAAATCTTTAAACTTACCGTAAAACCGTCGGTCGTGGCAATGTTCTGGTTGGCCCCATTGGCGAGCAACAACCTGACAATAGATTCGTGATTCTCTTGAGCTGCCATATAGAGAGCAGTAAAACCGCTCACAGATTGGGCATCTACATCAGCTCCATTGGCTATAAGCAATCTAACAACTGGCTCATGGCCAGCCAAAGAGGCTATATGGAGTGCCGTGTTACCCTTGAGAGTTTTAGCATGCACATTTGCCCCACGTGAGATCAACTCCTCGATTATTCGAGTATGTCCCTCCTTACTGGCCGAGTGCAAGGCGGTTAGTCCATTCTGATTGCTTGCATTTATATCAACAAGCTCGTCCTCAATGAACTCGACCACTCGCTTCATGTTGCCGGCACGGGCAGCGCGAAGCAACGAGTTCAGTGGCATCTCCGGAGCCAAATTACAGTGCCTCTCAAAACTGGCCACGAATTCTTGATTATTGATGTCTGATAAACTTTTTGAGGCTTCTTCCTGCTAATTTCCTTGGTCTTGATCGATTTCTTGATGCTTCTTCTAATTGTATTCTTCTTGCGCTCGTAACTTCTTCTGTTTACATTTGATGCCGATTTTATTTGATGCGCACGTTGTAGCCGCTTTTGTGAGCGGGTGCTGGTGTTGTGGGTCAGGCATGCCTTAAGGCACTTTTGCACAGAAAATGAAATGAGCGGCACAGAGAAAAATGCCTTAAGGCAAAAAAGTGTTAGACTAAAGAACTAGTGAAGCAATTTATTAAAGACTTTGATTATACAGTGCCTCTCAAAACTGGCCACGATCTTGATGAGATGAATAAACTTGATGAATTATATTTAGAATAGGAACTTTTCTTATTTATTATTGCTTTTAACATTGAGCACGTTGTTTCTTCTTTGGTTTGCACACACAGATTGCCTCTGTTTCTCTCGCTTTCTCTCTCACTATCTCTATCACTGGGACCACCTCGCGTGGCCACTTTTGTGAGCGCCTGCCGAGGGTCTTGCCAAACCTCATTAGTAGTCGGTGTTTCCCCCTTTCCTCCTTATCACCGCCGCCATCCTCCCGGGCATCGACCCAATGAGGTTTTGGCAAACCTCCGGGCTGAGCCTCTCCCACTCCAGCTTCAGGCGCTCCCACAACTCAAGCACACTTCCGGGTGGCTCCGGGTAGTTGCCTAGCTGGCGCTCCAGGTGAGCACCTGTGGGCTCACCTGGAGCGCATGTACTATTTGAACCTTGTTGGTCTGTCGTGACGGGTGACTGGTAAACTTCTCTTTACCTTCAATGCAAGAAGTGCAACGAACATCCAATGGTCCTTCAATTGACAATCCATTCACAATATCAAGTTTGGCCATCCTTTCGATTGTGGACCTAGGAGCATGAGCGAATCTCTTGTGCCAAGTTCCCAAAACTACAGCTCTGTATGCATTCAACTGAGGAGTTGGCTTATCTTCCCATGGTCTCCAAGGTGCTTGTTTATTCGATATAATCGGCAACTTTAGAACATATGAATGATTGATCAATGGGGCTCGTGCAATCGCTTGACCACGAGCATTGTAGAAGATTTTTGCCTTCGCATCACTGATAATGCGATTTCCCATTACCGCTGCACATTGTTCAGAGAGCAAATTGTCACTAGCTTCAGGAACATAGTGAACATTGAAGATAGTTATACCTTTCGTAACAGATTTGCCGATACCCACAGCCTGCATGCTGCTCCTATTGCCAACAAAGATATCAATTGGTTCAGACAACTCTGTGTAATCGCTTAAGATATCTTTACTTTTGGTTATATGAATAGTTGCTCCACTATCCACTAACCATTCAACACTGTTTACATCATTATTAACGTCACAAGAATGAGTATTTGCCACCATTGCTACATGTCTCTCCCTATTCTTGATACAGTTTCTCTTGATATGTCCAACTTGTCCACACTCGTAACAGGTGATTCCTGGTTGCTGCTTGCCTCCATGTTGATTAACTGGACCGACCCTATTGAATTGATTGTTTCGGTTGTTTCTTATGAACGGATTCGAACTACAAGGTCCTTGACTGTTGTAGTTACGATTTTGAGTGTTACCATGACTTTCTGAGGCCTGATGCCCGATCCTTACCGAACCATTCCTTACATGAGTGGGATAGCCTGGTTTTTGCCCTTGGTAATTGCGATTTGATCCTCTAAAATTTCTCCTCTTCACTAACATAGCCTTCTCGACTTTCATGTCTCCACTCTCTAACTCAGCCATCACGCGCGTGATTAAGTTGTTGATAGTTCTCTCTGATTTTGGAGTTCCTCTCCAAACAGTGAGAAAAGTTTGAAATCCACTAGGCAAAGCTCTCAATAAAGCACTCATCATTGCCTCATCTGTAATCTGTTCTCCTAATAGTGTATGTCTAGATGCTAAACTCTCAAGCTGACCAATCCCATCGGGTATCTCACTTGCACTCCGAATCTTGTAACTATGAAATCTATTGAATAGGTTCTCCCTCTCAAAACTTGACTTATTCTCGTTGATGGCCTCTAATCTATTCCAAATATCATGAGCAGTAGCACAATTAATAACCTTCATTTGATTACTTACACTTAATGCCGAAGTAAGAAGTGCCTTAGCCTGACGACATTTCATCGCCGTCAAAGGTTCCAATGGTTCTCTACCTGGACCATTAATAACAACATCTGCGAGCTCCTTCGCCTCGAGAATATTCAAAGTGTGTTGCTTCCACACTGTGTAATTGTGTTGCTCCAACGTTTGAATTTTATAATCAATTCTTGTATCCATCTTGATTGTATTCAACAGTTCAACTTGTGCTTGAGGTGCAATGTCAACTAATAGAGGATCTTCTGACTTTGGGATTTTACTGGGCATTGTCTACTGTTGTGTCATCTTCAAGTACTGCCTTGACTACGTTCGTGCACTCTTGACAAAATCGTTTCAACTCATATGAAATTATATTCGAACTCAAGTCACTAACTGGTATCAAAACTTCCATAAGATCCTCACTTCCGTTCCTCACAAAACTCTTCTCACACAAAATGCACTCTGATCTCATTCTTCTGAACAATCCCAGCCGCCTTCTTGGAAGAATTTCTTGAGTAGCTCTTGACAGTCGATACAGTATTCTTTTCTTCGAAAAATTTCTCTTGCAAATTGAAAATCTGGAGTTTCAAGGTCGTGGCGATGAATCAATATCATAAGACCCAATCTATCTGCGATGCATATAACACAAGTTGCTTTTGATGCTGCTTCATGTGGCATGCTGGGATCTTACTGACTATAACTATCTGTACTGAGCTGCTCAACTTCTATGCCTCCCCGTCAAGTTCATTTGGGGTTCATTGGTCCTCTTAGTAAACTAGCTAGGTTGCAAGGTCTAAATACTAGCAAGCTAAAGATCTAACTTCCTTGCTAACCTTCCCCTGCTACCATGTTGGAAAAGGCGCAACCTAACTAACTAAACTAAACTAAACTAAACTAAACTAAACTAAACTAAACTAAACTAAATTAAACTAAACTAAACTAAACTAAACTAAACTAAACTAAACTAAACTAAACTAAACTTAGAATGAAGTGACTAGTTGACTGCTCAGATTGATAATGAAAAAGTGAAGTGTTTATTGTTGGCGAATCGTCACCTTTATATACTCCTCCGATCTCGATAAAACTGTGTCGTGTGACTAGTCCATCCTCGTGACCATCACGTGTTAGTCTTGTGATGTCTAGACGAGTTTTTGTATGTCTAGACAAGTTGTCACATGATCTAATTAGTGTCCAGTAACAGGTGTTACCTGATCCGTTATTCGTGCTTGGTGACAAGTGTAACCTGAGACATTTGTGGTGTCCAGTTACACTCACAACTCGACACTATATCCAATTGATGTTGTGTTGTTGACACTATATCCAAGACATGGGATATCTAATTAACAAACCTTCGGTTAAGAACTAAGTTCATCACAAATACCACTCACAATCATCTAATCATGTTAATAAAAATCTAAAGTTCGCGTCATGTGTAAGGAGTGTCTCCTTGTTAGTAGAGAATTGGTTAGTTTTGGATAAAAGGGCTCAGGCTCTATAACTTTCGTTGATTGGTCAATCATGGCCCTCACGTTGGTCGTTGTTCCTTCTAAGCTGTTGTTTCTGTTGGATCTTAATAAAAGCCAGACTAAAACCACAAATAACAGTGATGAGCTTCCAATGGCTGCACAGCCTTCCGGTGAGCTAGCAAAGGTAAGTATAATATTGAATGGGTTCTCTTTCAAATTGTCTCTCAATTTGCTGTTCATCACATCCAGAGCATCCAATTTCCTTAATATAGACTGGAAAGAAACTGTTAAGTTATCTTCTTTTAGTTCTAATCGAGTTCCATGATATTGAACTAACGACTAGTCGACTTATCCACATGTTCGGGCCTGACGTGGCACTGTCTTCTGTATTGGATAGCGAAATATTTTGTACTTCTCTTTTGAAGACTTATGATTGATTGATTCACCGAGTCTGTCAAGTTCTGCGATAATTGGATCAAACATGCGGGTTTTGTAATCGATACATCGTTTGTGAAACTCTTGAGCAGCTAGCTCGTTTCTGGGTCCCATGAAGTTCTTCGATTGCAAATCGAGACAATGCAATCACAAGTGTTTTAAGCGCAGTGGTGGTGCAGGAAGTGGGTTGTGATGACGACGATGACAACTTGAACTTATTACTTTATTTTCTCACTTCAACGACTGACTTAATAACTCGCACAAGAGCCGCTATTTAAACTAAAAACGAGACTACGTTTTCTACCCGGTCACGTGTCCACTGTGATGCGCGGTCTGCGGCAACACAGATCTCCCTTTTGAATTTACGCGCCCTACGCGTTAGCACGTGTCTTATTTCTTCATATGATTCGCACCAAATGTTGATGCTTACATTCTAGCATCCCTTTTGCGTCTATCTATGTAGAACTTATTAGTATTTATGCAGTTCCTTTTGTTATAAATTGACATTCACAATGTGTGACCTATTTACTAATTGCCAATTGGATATTGCGACTATCATATTGTCATCCAAGTTTACGCGACCACAAACCATCAACACCCACATCACTTCGATTTGGAATGACCCTTGGAAACTGTTGAGCTGCAACTGATAGGCATCCATTGCCGAGGCCCCGCTCATGATCAAAACTGACAGATGGCCGTTGCGAAAGCGCCGGCCGTTATACAACGAACGAAGAGAAGCGGACAAAACAGAAGGACCAACAAAAAAAGAACGACAAGAAGACTCTTGCATCGATTCAATCTATTTTCGGTAAATATTATGCAACTTGCGCGAACATTTACGTTGTAAATCAGCATTTCGTGTAAGAGGCCGGTGTTTGCGTCACACCGCCTTTGGCAATGCTTCGCGCAAGCATATAACATTTTTCAGCGTTTGAAAATCAATATAAAAAGATGTAACTTAACATAAAATAAAGTAGTTGTAAGTCGACCTTAGCCGGTACAACAAGAAAAAGATTCTCTAGTTATCATTTATTTAATCTTTCTAATAGAAACATGATCATTATGATGAGTATTCTAACTTAGGATCCTTCGACATACAGCCAGATGGAACTTCTTGTTTCTATCTAATTGCCAAGTCAACTCCTAGCTTGAAATTCGATTCCATGTTTGTCTATTATCTGATCAGAGAATATTTGGAATGGCAACAACCAGAAATTGACGTGATGAAACAATTTGGGGTCCCTAGTGTTCGATCTGGAGTCATAAATGTTACCTTCGGCGGCCCCAAGTCTTTGCAATCAGCTGCAATAATTGAAGCTATAGATTTGTCATTCAACTTTTCAGTGACCACCAAGTTTGAACAACATAAAACTATCTGTATCGAGATGGATCAACTTGCCATAACCACTAGCACTTGACGAATATCAACAAGCTAAAGCACGGGCAGCTTGTTATTATCCTAAAGGCGCCATCGATAGTTATTACGAAGAGCGAACTTGTCGCGGTATTATCGCTCCCATGCCAGCTGGTTCTCGGAGACAAAGCATTATCTTGCCAACAAGCCTCCCATCGCGCGATATCATTGGCAGGACAGTGTATTCATGTTGATTTTTGTTTTGGCTGTCGATTCTCAATGTATGATCACGAGATCCACGGCGTGCCAGAGAACGTATATTCGATATCTCGTAAGAGAACTTTGATTGGTCCATATTAAAGATTAGATGCTGCGGAAAGAGGTGCCATAACGCATCATACGATTCAATAAATCGAAGACGGCTAGCCTCTATTGCTTCTGCTCTATCTCTTTGGGCTCGACTCGTGTGATGGGTAACCTTGCGCGAGACTTTATCATGCTTTTACTTAAAATCATGTATCCAGTGCGAGCTGGCCGCGAAATCTTCCATCTGCAGTTCTTCGGCCTTTTTCAAAGCCCATTCACGAATCATATATTCATGTACATGTAAATCTCTAGCCAGAGCGTCATCCAATCTTGAGGAAGCATACTTATTGACTTCTCCTCTCTTGTGGAGTTTGGAGCCGCCCTCTGCAACGTAACCTCTGAATCGTGAAAGATATTGTCGCCTGAACCACGGATATTTGCCACGGATACCCTTCTCGGAGCGTCCAGAATCGTACATATCGAGTATCTTTTTCATCGTTCCGAGTATCGTCTTGACTTTCTTCCTAATAACTCTCTTCCGAGCACGACTGTTAGATTATCACACTGGGGAAGTTAAGGTTGACGCGGAGGCGGAGAATCTTTTTTGTGTTGCTTCAACTAATTCGAGAATACAACTAACTTTATTTTGGTTAGTTACATGGTTTTTATACTGATTTGGTTTACATTGATTTGTGTTGCGCGACGCTGCGCTAACACGCCCCTTTTTGGGTCGAAGACGATTCTTCGATTTTGTTCTGTTTTGAGTTGCCAAACTGCCTAAATTTCTGGTCTCTCTGAGATTTTCTGGGCTCGAGAGTCCTCTGGTCGTCCTTTACTCCAGATGGCCGAGGTCAATGCCTCATGTTACGCCTGCCGATAGCGCAACAAGAGGCTCCCCTCGTTTTTCCTGATTTCGGTTCCTAGCAGTTAGGCTAAAATCCTTTCAAGATCAACTAAAGTTGAACGCTCAACTGTGACGCGCAAACTATGCGCTCCACACGGAAAGTGATTCTCCGCATCACTGATACAGTGAACGCTACCTGGCAGCTAACTGGTAGCGTGGTCGATACCACAGTAACCAGTACCAGCGTTGACTCCCATGCACTCAAGGCATGCCGGAGAAGCTGGTGCTGGCTTAGGGCGACATTTGGCATGGTATAAAAAGAAAATACTTGAGCTGAAAGTGGCAGAGATATAGAGTTTATCTGTAAGCGAAAACATCATACAATTAATAAAGTTTCTACATAACAATTAAGTGTGATTCGAGTAGTCAAGTGTGTGAAAGAGAGGAAGAAAATTGTCGATTACTTTACGAGTTACAAGTGAGTTTGTCTTCATTATCAACACGCCCCGCTCCTACCCTGACCGATAACCACCATCACCAGGGTCCCTTAACGTGTGTCTATGGGCCCGCACACGTTACACAACTAGCACAGCATAATATCGAGCGAGTTGACCATATCCTATCCAGTTATCCCCAGCTGGCAGTCGTCGCTGCAAATATTGTAAGCAGATTCTACATCATCGGTTCTAATCTAGACCGAATTCTTGCTAGCTTTAATGCCAAACGCCCGGATTTGTTGAGCCTTTACCAAGTATTCAAGGTGGAGGCCCTCTTGCAAATCGATCCTTCTACGATAACACAAGCCAGCGTCGCAATAACCAACAATGGTCCAAACACACTGCGCGTCCGTTTCCAAGCTCGCATCAAACTACCGGCGATGGAGGTTTTTAGGGTGGCGAGTTTTCGGATTTGGGACGATCTCCTGTCCTCCAAAGGGCAACCGGAACTCAAAGAGTATACAGGACCTAAATTTTTAGTTTTCAATCGTGCCAATCAATGCATCAAAGGTGTGATGGAACCGGTAGGCTCGTTCATTTCCGTACAGTGCGAGTCTCCACACTTTGAGGACACAGCTCTAAGCTACTGGACTCCCATCAAAACAGGTGATCCCTACGCGGACAAGTCAGCAAGGACACAAATGATCGAATCTTGGCCCTCGGTATATATCTATTGTTTCCCTAACAACATAACTATCAACCGTCGTTTGTTGACCTGCCCTCCATTTCCTTTCCGTTTGCAAGCATCCGAGCGCTGGCAAACTATCGACAGAACTTATGACCCTGATGCCATTGAAACGACTATTACGGACGAAATGCCAGCCCCGGTTTTAACAATGTCGAATGTCCATTTCAGCAATTTGACAGCACCTCAAGTGGACAAAGCTGACGCCATAAAAAAGATACACGAGTTAAAAAACATAAGTACCTATTGGATGGACAAAGCAATAGCGTGGGATTCATCTTGGACTGGCGAGGTCACTTACAAACAAACTACCAGTTGGTTATCTATTGGTACCGGGCTCTTCGTTCTATTTTCTGTAGTTCGAACAACTATCATGATCTACAAATCAGCAAAAAAATTTCACCGTAGCTCGAGAATTCAAAATCGTGAATCAACCAATAGCACCCGATTCGTCAGGGGTTCGACACCAGTCAACAATCATCTATATGCCAAAGTGAAAGAATCAATTCCATTATCCAATGTTGTAATAACTAACTAATATGTTTATTTGACTTCTAATCAAAAGGTCGAGGGTTCCCCCCTCATGAGGCTCCATGTCGCAACCCTCATAGCAAAGTAGGGGAAATAGACCTTCTCTCTTTGAACGGTAGTAAGCGAATGCTCGTTTATTGTGCATCTCTTTTCTTTTATCTCTCTCTTTTCCTGTGCTGTGCGTAACACACAGGCGCTCGCACACAGAAAAACACGCTCGCACACAGGCGCAAAGGCGCGCTCGCACACAGACGAGCACTTGTCCACACACACACAAAAATCCGTTGCTCGCACACAGCAACAAGTCGCTCACACACTTTCACTTTTTAGTCTTCAAGAAAATTATTCATCAAAAATTCAACTTCAAGATTTTAATTAATTTCTTAAAAACTGTCTAATTACTTTTAACCATATTTAGAACACAGCAAGACAAGAAGACGACGAACACATCAAGCCATCAATCAAGAAATTCTATGAACACATTCTCAAGATATCAAGATTAGAAGATTCAAGTTTTTTTGCATCAAGACTATGGCCCGCACCAAGAAAAGTGTACGCCAGGCACGCTTGAGAGCCCAACCACGCCCACGTACAATGCGGGTGGACGCCGACCGACGACTCAAGCTCAACTCAAGCTGCAACGGATATCAATGACGCAAAGCCACTAACCACTGCCGACACCATGGAAATGGATCGAGGACAGGAGATCACCACACTAGTCACTATTGAGGATTCAGGAAATGTAAGTCAACCGATTTTATCTTCTCCTGATGTCAGTGATCAATTGGTGATTTGTGAGCCTGCTGAGATTGACTCTGATGATGAGGGTGAGATACGGCCAACGAGAGACAACGTGGACCCGAGAAGGAGTCTTGGGTGTGTTACCAATCCCTCATTCGTCGGAAAAAGTTATTCAAGTCGGTGATAATCTGACTGACGACCAACTGGAGGACCTTAGGATTATTTTGGATACCCATGCAGAAGCTTCCAGTTTGCATGGGGAGCTAGGGAAGACTACCCTGGGTGACCATAAGATCGAGTTTGTAGGTCCGGTTAGCCCTATTGCGGTGCCCTTGCGCCGCAGGCCGATAACTCACGTGGAAGAAACTAGGCGACAAGTCAAGGCGATGCTAGCAGATGGAATCATAGAAGAGTCGAGCAGTCCCTGGGCAGCGGCTTATGTTTTGGTGCGCAAAAAGACCGGCGAGTTCCGGCTCTATATCGATTTCCGTCAATTAAATCAAGTGACCAAGAAGAATGCTTTTCCACTACCGAGGATTGAGGCTTGCTTGGAAGCGCTGACCGGGAAAAAGTTTTATTCCCAATTTGACTTCGCTGCGGGGTACTGGCAACTTCCAGTTGCCCCCGATTCTCGGGAGTATACAGCCTTCCGTACGGAAGATGGTCACTATCAATTTCGAGTGATGCCCTTTGGTCTTATCAATGCTCCAGCTAGTTTCCAGAAGCTAATGAACACGCTGCTTGCTGGTGTTACCGGATTGGAGGTGCAAGTTTATCTTGATGATGTATGCCTTGCCTCGGACTCTTGGCCGGAGCACCTTGCCCTCCTCAACAAATTCTTTGACTTGGTCAGGAAGGCAAACCTCAAGCTCAAGAGCGAGGAATGCTTGCTAGGAGCTAGCTCTTGTCTGTTTTTAGGTCATCTGTTGTCGGCCACCGGCATCAAGCAGGACCCGAGGAAAATGGCAGCGATCAAGAATTTGGCTTCCCCTAAAGACGCTCAGGAATCGCGTCGAGCTCTGGGATTCCTCTCCTATTATCGGAAGTTTTTACCTCAGTTTGCTGTCCTTTCCAGTCCATTATTTGACTTGAATCGGAAGATGACAAAATTTGAGTGGGGAATACCCCAGGAGACCGCTTTCAGGAAACTTATTGACGAACTGCTGCATCATGCAACTCTAGCCCACCTTGATCCCGATAGCCCGATTACGGTTAAAACGGATGCGAGTAGGTTGGGTCTAGCAGGAATGCTTTTGCAGGAAAAGGACGGGGAGAATCGTTTAGTGGCTTGTTGTAGCCGCCGGCTACGTGGGGTCGAGACCAATTACGGCGTGACCGACCTCGAGGGTTTGGCCGTGCGGTTGTCGGCGCAGCTCTAAGTTTGCTAGTCGTATCCTGGTGTTTCCACACCAAGAGAGGCGCCTTCCCTTCTCTTTCATTCAACGTGAATACGGCGGCACCCTCAAGTGCTTCACAAGCGTCTGCTGCCGCTGTTCGCCCTCCTACGAATGATATCGAAATGGAGGAGTCCAGCCCCAAACTGCCGGTGGGATATATCAATACTTCCACTTCGACTGGATGTCGCGAAGTCGGCGGGGGCGTCAGGCAGCGGCCTGTGAGTTGTCGCTGTTATAGCAATCAGACCTTGATTGCTATAACAGCGATGGCTAGATGTGTCGTTGTCAGAGAGAGAGAGAGAGATGGAGAGAGAGAGAGAGCAATATAATAAACAGTAGAAAAAAAGCAAACGAAGAGTTAGGAACCTTTCCCTTTGTTAGAGGCTGGTTGGCTGGTTGACTGGTTAGCTGGTTGGCTTCTAACTTACAAGGAGTGTTCCTTTCACATGACGCGTGTTTCGAATTTTCTTTCACACAGGCGTGTTCAGCGTCCTTCACAATGCTAGAAAAGAGCCTTCTTACGCCCTCGTTCTCAAGAAAAATCTAGAAATCCGCGAAGTTATTTCAGATAGAAAATTCGAAATTTCAGTATAATTACAGTATTATCACACAGAATACACGATGTTAGCTATAATTAGGCGACTCATGTTATTCGCAGTTGCCATTGGCATAATATTAGCGGCACCGGACGACAAAAACAACGAAAAACCACTAAATAAAGCTCTCAATTTGCCGTTGGAAAAGGATGAGCTCGTTGGCACCTTGGGAAGGGCGTTAAATATAGCAGTTGGAAGGCAAAGCACGACTCGACGAAGAACAAGAGATAAATATGGACCGGCAGCTAGAGAATTAATAAGATACCTCACTCAAGATCAATCTGAGGCTCCAACTAGTGGCTCATCTCAAGAGTCTGGATCACCAAACAAAAGACCGCAGGCGGATCCCGACTTTTGTGAACCCTCGACTAGTTTTGGTAGCGAACGACGAACTTCTCTAGAAACAATGAAGAAGATTGTGGATATGTCGAAGTCGCGATCTGAAGCTGGTATAAGAAGATTGTATCCATGGTATAGGAGACAATATCTCAACGATTTCACCAGATGTATCGAGGCCGGTGGATCGCATTCGATTATTCGAAATCGTATCAACCAACGAGTTCAAAACGACGTCAATTCTATCCTGGAAAATCAATTACCACTGAAAACCTACATGATTAAAGGATTCGGACGTAGGGCTGCTAGAGCGGAGAACGCAACTTGGTTCAAGGCAAGTTATAAATGGGTCAACACGTTCAAGAAGAACAATCGACTATCATCGAGGAAGGTTACAAAGAAGATATCACGACCGCGTTTCGAAAATCAAGAGATGATTGAAGAAAGTCTATTGGAATTCCTCAATCATTATGCAAGGATCTCTGACCATTTTGACCCTAGAATGATCTGGAACATTGACCAATCAGGCATAGAATATGAGAGCAGCAATGAACGAGTTGTCGGACGCACTGGAGCAAGAGATATCTACTTGCGAGTTGACAGTATGTCAAAGACAACGCATACCTTCACTGCACAGCCGATTTTTACAAGAGATGGACGATTAACCGGTCCTTTAACACTTTGTATGCAAGAGGCGACAGGTGATTTCGGGCCAATCGTAAGGGCTGAAGTTCGGCAGCAAGAACAAGAATTAGGAAATGTCAACATCATTTCAAGTAGAAGTGGGAAGATGACGAGTTCTTTGATGGTAGACTGGATTCGTCGTGTATTGAGACCAACGATGCAACGAAATCTTTGTAGAGTCGCTGATGATGAACACTGTCGAATCGAAACAAGATCAAATGAGACAGATGGCAAAAAGCTACTGCTTCTAGCTGATTCATGGTCAGGTCAGACAAACCAGCAAGTGAGGCTTGAAACTCCGGATGTGCTCACGCTGGTCATTCCACCCCATACAACAGGTGATGTTCAACCTCTCGATGTGGGATTCTTCCGCCAGCTGAAAATTTTTATCCGTCGGATCACCGAAGAGGCGCTAGTTTTGAATCGGGTTGCGGACATCTCTTCGCGAGAGGGAGCGATAAACTTGATGTCGGTGATCTACAACCAATTGCAATCGCCAGTCTATCATGATCTATGGAGATACGCATGGCGTAATACAGATCCTCACTGGAGCCGAGATGAACTATCAATCTTCCCACCCCCAAACGTGAATTCTGTACAATTTGGGCCTGAATTGCAAGCTACTTGTGAGGTTGATGGATGCACAAATGACGCGGTGGTCCGCTGTTCGCATGATGGTACCAGTTTATGCTTGCACCATTTCTTGAATCGCAGCCATTTCCATGAAATAGACGACGATGGCGATCGCATTGCTCTCGGCCTCGATATTGAACCAGGGTTAGAACTAGAGGACGATGATGATGACGAAGAGGAGTTGGTGAGGTATGTTCAAGATCCATATCCATTGAGAAATCTATCGAGAGTTACAACTACGACCACTCCGCATCCTTTAGGCGAGCTTGTTGGACCCGGAATCGGTCTTGCGCCATTTCAGTTGGGGTCGATTGGAAGGCGAAAACGAAGGAACGAGGGCGTAAGATTTGGCATACAGACTAATTGAAGGGAGATCTATCCATCTATGCTAATAAAAATTTGAAACGCGCGTCATGTGTAAGGAGACACTCCTTGTTAGGGAAAATGATCTTTACTCTTCGTTTGCTTTTTTCAACTGTTTGTTCTCTCTCTTCTCACAACAACTCGTCTAGCCATCGCTGTTAGAGCAATCGGTTGTTCTTCACTTGGAAGCGGATCGAATTTCACACTTTTGACCAGGATTGATATTGCGTTTGCCGTTGGCAAGATGAGCCGCAAAGTAGGTGATCCGTCAGAAGCAGATTGGATGAATGTAAAAAGAATCTTTAGATATCTAGTAGACAAAACTCACCTTGGTTTAAGATTTAGCGCTGATGATAACACTGGTCTCATAGCATATACTGACGCCGATTTGCGATCTACTGATCATTTGTACAGGAATTGCGAAAATTAGTGCGCTCTATGAAAGAGAATATATGGTGAAAAGGTGATTGGAGTAAGGAGATTGATTGTGATCAAAAGACACGTTCATTTCTTTCATGTCAAGTGGGTTGGGTCCGAGATATTGAGCGAAGCAGAAGACTTCATACTTGAGGAGGAGTGTGAATCAATACAAGATCTGATTTGCAATTACTATACTGAAAACAACAAAAGAACTTCCAAATTTCTTGATAAATTTGATCGAAGTGCAGGCAGAGTTAACGATGATTCGACAGATGCAATTCGAAGAAATTGGAAGTCAGATGACATATTGAAGATGTTTGATTACAAAACATTCAAGACCAATTTCCAAATCGACGTATGTAATGGAGATAGAATCAAAGACATAAGCTATGTCAACTCTTGTGATGCATGATGCATACATCAAGGAGCCGACAGCCTCTCGATATGGGAACGAACTATCTAGTGGTGTTTCATCCTTTTCCATTTTACTTACTGTAAATGGAGCATCAGTTGGATTCGCGTCTTGCATGCCAAATTTGTTTAAGATCTTGTTAATGTAAGAGGATTGATTAAGGCAAATTTCTCCTCCTTTTCCTTTGTTCACTTGAAATCCTAGATAAACGTTTGATTGGATTACATTCATTTCGAATTTTTCGCGCAGGCAAACAAGAAATTGATCGATTGACTCCTTGTCTCGGGCAAAAATGAGCCCGTCGTCTACGTATATAGCAATTATTAGAAGTGGTGATCGGCGAAAGAATATACAATTATCCACACTTGATTGTTCCAGATTTTGTTCCTTGAGATAATTTGAGAATTCTCTATTCCAGCATCGGGGAGCTTGTTTTAGTCCATATAAGCTTTTCTTTAGAAGACAAACTTGATTATTTGCGCAATGATATCCTTCGGGAGGATCCATGTATATTGTCTCATCAAGTAGCCCGTAGAGAAAAGCCGTTTTTATATCGAACTGGGACATTTCGAGTTTCTCTACAGCAGCATAGGCAAACAGAAGTCGGATGAAGATCATATTAGCGACCGGGGCATAGGTCTCTGCATAATCGTAACCTGGTCGTTGCATGAAGCCTCTAGCAACCAACCGGGCCTTGTACCTTTCGGTTGAACCATCTGGGCGAGTTTTACGCTTGAAAACCCACTTACAAGTGATAGTCCTCACATCGTTTGGTTTCTCAACCAGTTGCCATACTTCATTTTTATCAAGAGACCTCAATTCATCATCAATGGCGTCTCGCCAATTGGATTGATCCTCATCATCCATAGCTTCCGAATAGGAAGATGGTTCAGATTTTGCTGATTGCAATTTTTACGTGATGATTGCCACGATGTGTAGCAACAAATTTCTTGGCTGGTTGTGGATTGGATCTAAGTTTGTTGCGAAACGATTCTAAAGTAGTAGACATCCTTTCAGTTGGACGGAGTGCAACTTGTTGTGTCGAATCTTTTGGTTGAGTGTGCTCAGTTGGGTTCAACCGTGAGGTTGGTCTTGTAGTGGTGCCGCGGTTCGGATCTCGCGTATTTACTTGAGAGTCTTGTCGCGAGGTTACTCTAGATAACACTGGTTGACTAGGTGGAGATAAGTCTGCAATATCCGTGAACTGAAAGTTCTCCGGTTCATCATCAATGAAGCTACCTTCTGGCTGTTTTTCAAAGTTATTGTCAGTCGAGATGGTTGTTGCGGATAATTGGTTATCATTGTTCTTCTCCTTGAGATGATTGATAGATCCAGTTATCTCGATTGACTCGTCGTTGGACGGAACTTGGGGCTCCATAGGTTTGTATCTTTTGTTAGTAAAGATTGCGTCGCAAGTGACTTTGATTTTCTGAGTTTGTGGATCGTAGAATCTAAATGTGTTGAACACATCAGTGTAGCCAACAAATACGACTTCAACTCCTTTTGTATCAAATTTGTGTCGATATTCGTGTGTTAGCTTTATGATTGCAAGTTCTCCGAATGTATGGAGATTGCCAAAGTTTGGTTTGGATCCAAACCAAAGTTGATACGGAGTCACTTCCTTGTTTGAGGGCAAAGTACGATTCAACACATACACTGCTGTATTTACAGCTTCCGGCCAGAGGTTTTCAGATAATCCAGTTTGTAGTAGAAGTGCAATGGCACTCTCGGTGATAGTGCGGATATCCCGTTCAATAAACCCGTTCTGCTGCGGCGTGTAGGCAGCTGAGCGGATATGGTTGATTCCTCGATCTAATAAAAATTGACTCAGGTTGGAGTTCACAAATTCTGAGCCATTGTCTGTGCAGATCTTCATGACTGTATTACGAGTTTCTAATTCCG